>VXBZ01005959.1:18504-35034 GCA_013399135.1 Heliornis fulica
GGAGCGTCTCGTCTTGGCGGCCGCCGCAGTGGGCTGTGCTTGTATGGATTTTTCACCTGATGCTGACTGAAAAGTGCCGTTTGTTGTTATCTGGTCGTATGTTTAGTACGTTGTATGCATATGGCAGCTGCAGGCAGAAGAGGATAACTCTCATTTTGGGCAGCGGTTTAAAACTTTACTAATACGGCTTCGATTCTTACTGCTAGAGGGATGTTTTTTGTTTGAATGGAGTGGAAATGGTGTGGGTATCCGTTTGTCAGGTGGATGTTGGCTTCGAAATTTGAAATTTGTACAAAGATCTTGTATCAAGATCAGATAGAAATCTGACGCTATTATTGTTATTATTATTATAATTGGCTTTATAGAGGAGCAGTTTTCTGGGTGTCTTGAAGAGTGGCGGACAGAGCAGCGATAAACTGGTTCAGAGAATCAGTCAGTCTGTGTCTCTGAAGGCCCACAGAGCTGGGCAGAGGTTGAGGGTTGGTTCCCCAAATGGCACTGCATCTTGTACCTGTCAGTGGGGCTGTTGGAAAATCTCAAATGTAGACACTGGGGAAAAAGATGCTGTGGATTTTAAGGCTTCTGTTGCGTGATGTTTCTTTATTCTCTGGGCTGTGGGTGGCTGAAGCTCCTGTCCACTGCACCTCATCCCTCACCTCTCTAAGGTATGCAGTTCCAGGTCGTGTAGCTCCCAGCTGCGTGTGGTATGCAGCTCATGGGAGCAGGAGTGTTGGCCAGACTTGGTAGGTTCACAGGTGGTATTTGGTATCATAATACTCACATGATTTTGCACTTGGCTGGTGTGTCCAGCGTTTCTACAGAAAATGTGATGGAACCCTCTTCTGTAAAGAATTGCAATGTTGCAAAGTTCAAGACTTGCACAAGGTTTTATTTTCTTCCCTTTTTTTTTTTTTTCCCTTTTCTCTCTGTACTTTCCCTCCTAGAAAGGAGGCCTCTTGAAGTGTTTAATCTGTGGTTGTGAGAAGGTGTGTTTCAGGTCAACATATATCTTTCTGGTGCTTGGAAGAACCTTTGGTGTGTGAGGAACTGGGCTGGAGGGAGCAAGGAGCCACTGCTTCCCACACACCTAATGGTACTACTGCTTCTTAGGTTAGCAAAAGGCATAAATCCTTCTGTTGGGTTTTTTTTCGTTCTGAATCAGGAGTTACTCAGGGCTGTTAGGATGCTGGAAATAATGTGTACAGGGAATGTGTAAGTCAAAGCCTCTTCTGAGACTGAAATTCAATTAACAGGTAAATAATCCTTCATACAAAGTAATTAAAAATATCTGCTACAGATCTTTAAAAGAAGTTCAGTTTTTTCTACTTCCTAAATATCAACTTGTATTTGATCACTTGAATCTTAGTTTTCTATGGGTTTGTTGGGTTTTTTTAATTACTGCCTCCAACCAGAGAGGTTTTTTCACCTGCTTCTTCCCACTGTTCAATGCCTCTTCTCCAGCATACAGATGGCAGCCAGTCTTTATTTGCAAAATAACCTATTGGTTACTTTGGACTATTTCTGCAGTCCAGTAAGGTATAAGTAAACTTCCCTCTATACTCTGAATTAACTAGTTCTTAAGTGCTGCCACTTGCCTCTTGTTACTCAAAACAGTATTGTGTCAAGAGAAATCATGCTGCTGCTTTTGTTTATATAGTAGAACTTTAATAGGAAAAGGCTTCTTGGTACAATGAATGCTGGTACACCAGAAATACTGTTAATGATAGTGATTAATGGCTGCTGCTCAAAATAGGTATCACTGCTGATGTGACTAATTGTACCATATGAAAAGAGCTCCTTTATTCCCAATAATCTCCTGATGTTCCTACTTCTAGAGAAATACTTGATCTGTGCAGACGAATAAATGTGGAATGTGAAATAAATAGTGAAGTGTGGAACTTGTAGTGAAGTGTGGCCATTTTTTTTCAGGGCTTGCTGCTGTGCTGCAAAACCACTTTGGACTGAAAATGAAGAATATCTTGTGGTTGCTGTAGGTAGAGTATTATTGCTGGAGTTGGATGTTAGCCAGAACAACACCCTACATGTTACAAAGAGTGCCAGGGTATTGTTAGTATCTATAGAAGGGATTTTATATCATGCATGAAAGATGACATTTCTGGGAGCATGGGTAACCTCATCACAAAACATTGTGCTGGGGCTGGCTCAGAGGGCAGCTGGCTCTGCTAGGCTTGGCAAAATGTACATTATAATCACACTGCTCTTCCTAGCACTTGGTGATACATCTGCATTAGTGTTCCTTAACCTTCTTTGCCTTTGGGTAACATCAATTTATTAGTAACATGCCACAGGCAATCTTGTGATCTCCAGGCAATAGTGTGTGCTGGGTTCTGTTTAGATTCTGTATGTCTTGTGGCTGAAGGCTGGAGGCTTCTGTAGAGACTGCAGATCTGAACCATAGAAGGTGCTGTTTCTTGATATCTGTAAAAACTGAAGCTCTGACTGGTACAATGAAAAATATTTTGGAAGTTAAATAGAATTTGTTAGAGATGGGCTCTAAATTCGTTGAGGAGAAGCTAGTAATAGTTGTGTTTTTTTGTGCCTCTTGCCTTGTGTGGGTTTCTTCTCTTTGTGTACCTGAAGATAATTTTTATGGCAGGAGGAGGTCATCCCTTCTGCCCCCAAAGAACTATTAAAGGGTGTGCATGAGGTGTAGGAGGCATTTGTTTTGCAAGTACTACTTTGCAGGTTAGTTGCCACTGTGTTCTGATACAGTCCTAGTCTTCTAGTGTTCTGTGAATAAACCGGTTTGTTCCAGTTCTTTGACTTTTGCCAAAACAGTAATTAAAAAAAGGAAAGAAAAAAATTAATACTTTTTTTTAAGAAACCTCAAAAAGATGATGTTGGTGCTAATGAGCTGTGTTTCACTTTGAAGTGCTCTAATGTGACAAGACAAATTATTCTGAGGGCTGTGGTCTTTAAGTATCAATCTTGTCTTACTCTGCTGTAATTAAGATTAGTGTTTTTGTTACTGGAGATAAATTTGGGGTGTGAGGGGGAAGTGAGGTGTGGAATTGATCTGCGTGGTTCTATTAAGGTCATAAAATTTGCATGATGTGAACAGATTTCCAGGGACCCAGGTTGGAGTAGCCATGGAATATAAGAGCAAGTGGAGTGTGTGGGTAAACAGCCGAACGTGGGGTTTAGAAATACTGCTCAACTTTGAAGAATCAAAGAAAGGCCTTGGAAAAGGAGATGTGAAGTACTCAGGTGTGGCTGGGGGAATCCTGAGATGTCTGTGAGTGAAGATCAGTATGTGTGTATCTTAGGTGAGAGTAACTGGTGCTCTGGGGGTTTTCAGTCACGTTCAGGAGCCTTTATAGCAAGGCAGATGTTTTTCCAGCGGTGGTATTGCATACCATTGGTGGTACGTTGGCTTCAGTCTAAGGGTAATATATGGCAGCTTCTCAGGGGTGAGTACCTATTATAACTTGAGTCAAACAGTTTGAGTGGGGTATTCTAGGACTTTTCTCTGAAGAACTGTTTTCATAAAGGAAATAAAAACTCTCCCTTCAAAGGAAAGCCCTTGCAGAAGAGTATGGTAGCACAAATAGACAGGATTTTTGCTGTATTAATTAAAAAAAAAAAACCCAAACCAACTTTTAAAAAGCTTTTGCTTTAAATTAGCTGTCTGTGGGTTTGGTTGTTTTTTGTTTGTTTTTTTTTTAAAAAAAACAAAACACAAATAACCTTGTGTGTTTCTACTGTTTGAATCACATCAGAGAAAAAAAAAATCTTTAGGAAATGTCTTAAAAACATTTGCAATACTTTGGTAATTTGACCAATATCTGCTTATGTTTTTGGTAAAATTTGCTCCTTTAAATGACCAATGCATATTTTCTGGTTTAGGCTAGCTAGATGTTAGTCATCTTGCTACATAGTTGTATTCCCACTTTGTGGTCTTTTGTTTCTTGCTTTTCTAACAGTTTTCTGCTTTTTCAAGTGGCTGGGGTTTTTTTAGTCGATGTGACTTCTTGTTGTTTTATACAGTCATGTTTCAGTGGGCTACTTGTCAGATGCTAATGTTTCCTGGTAAGTATTTCTGTATTTTGTAATATTAGTACACAGATTACTTGGCAAATGTCAACAGGAAGATCTCTACCACCTTGTCAGCCACTCCTTTCCAGGTTTGGATATTCTGTTCTACACATGTTTTGGTTAGGCAGTTGAAAGGGATCATATCAGCTGGTTGTTTAATAACAGTATTTTTAGGCATGATTCTTGTTCAATGTATGGAATGTGTTATGGAATGTGTTGTGGAGGAGAGAGTAGGAGAAGAGTAGGAAGGAAGAAAGGACTGTGATGGAACTTTTTTCCACTTTATTTTCCACAGGCACCCCTAGTGTGATTCATTTGTGTGAGAGTTACCTAGCAATGAAATATATTTGTAATCCTGTCAGTAACTGAGTGGTTGTAATTTCCCAGGTAGATTACCTCAACTCTGTTGTTATGTTTGTGAGTTTCTGAATGATGTTGGGAATTCTGGATTTACTGGTGTAAAATCAGATCTTTTGAAGCATGTTCACGTGGGCTGATACCAGGATTTTCAGAGTAGTGTTCCTAGGTGGGCTTTTGTTTATGGAAGTTGAACTTTGTGCTCTTCCTGTACAGAACTTGTCTGATTGTGCTTTAGAACACTCTTAGTCCAAGCACAAGAACTTCCCAAGGGCAAGATAAAGCACCCAAATGTCTACAGCTCACATTCCAGAGAAATATGGAGATATTTTAAATGTTGTTTCCTGAGAATCTAAGTACAAGGTAATACTTTTAAAAGTTCCTTAAAAATACTTGAAGCTGTGGCAGTCTTATCATGAAGAAGGTAGGCATTCTTTTTATGTGGCTCAGGATTTAATAGAAATGCTGAAAACCAGTGAAAACTGTAGTGACTAGAAAGAAGAGAGACAAATGCTGCTCTTGTTGCAAGACTTTTCTTGTGTCTGCATCCTAACAGCTTGAGTAAAAGACTGAGTATTGCAGGGGAAAGATCACTTTGGCTAAATGTAATTCTGTGACAGACTCCAGAAGATTTAAGGAACATGATCTCTTTCTGTTGAGTATTTCAAAATTTTTCTCAGAATGCTATTTGTAAGTCTTGCACCAGATGATACCATGTAGCAGGAGAAAAAATACAAGGAGGAAGAGGCTACCAAAATTAGAATTCTTCCGTGTCTGTGAGTTCTTCTGCATGCATCTCGCAGGGTCACTTCAGTGGAGAATGAGTACATCATCTCCAAAGGCTCAGAAGAAACTATGTTTGGCAAATGAAGGTAAAAATGAATGCAGCTTTTCATCATTTGTTAAAGGCACCTGTGTTTGGTAAAAGATGGCAAGGTCCTGAGGATAGGAAATTTCCTGGCAGGAGGGAAGGATAGCAGTATTGCCTGCTGCTGAATGTCTGCAGTTCTTTGTCTGCAGGAGTTAACGGCCGGGTGGTGTAGAATGGTTTAACTAAAATTGTGCAAATATGATGTTACAGGATCCAGCTTCATCAGGGCATGCTTCATAGCTCCAGAATAAACTTTATTTAGCCTCTTACCAAAGTCATAGTTGGATATTTGTGTCTTTTTGGCTGAGCAACATGGTTTGCAAATATTTAATAATAAGGTAATAAAAGATGCCCTTTTTCCTACATGAGATGAACATTTACAAGCAGATGATGTAATAAAGCACTTTAACATGGTGCTGAAAAATAGGTCTACTGATGAATATCTGTGTATCACTTAGAAAAGTTAAACCCTTTCATTTTTATTAAATAAAAACCAGGAGAGAATGAAAAAAAAGTGGAAGATTTAGTAGTGGTAGGAATTTTATTTCACTGAGTTCAGTTCTGAGTAGCACAAATCAAGACTGACAGGTTGCTGCTGTTGTCAGCAGGAACACACTGAGTTTTGAGTGGATACTTGTACATTCTTCACCTAGAGAGACCGAACTGTGTGTACTTCACTAAGTCATAGTGAAGAACAAGTAAACTGCCTTTCTGGGCAGCTACCGATGCAGATACAGAAGTTAAGATACAAGCAAGTTAAGGTTTTGGTAGTGTAACTTGCACTTTTTGGGTTTTGTTTTTTTTTTTGCTATTTTTGAAAAGCTGCTGAAGTTTATGTGTAGAAGAGCAGGGTAGGTTAACTGAAAATTAAATTTCTGAAGTCAATGCAGTGTAAATTGACTATAGTTCTGTGGCTTAGTTTTCTTCTCGTTGAAGAGAATTCCATGCTGATTAAAACTGTGTGAGGTGTTAGGAGGAAATACCAGTTATTGGAACAAAACTCTGAAAGAAGAGCACATAGGCTGTTAGTTGCAATATTTTAATTCTGTGTTAGAATTTTGGAATTGTCCTTATTCAGAGAGCTTCCAGACCTTCTGTCTGTCTTGTGTTGCATTCAGGAAGAGATTGAAAACATTTTCTCTCAAGCAATCTCATAATAAACTTCTTTGTCTAAACATTGCAAAAATTTCCAGGGCAACGGGTGTGATGTCAGATTCAGCGCTTTGACCTCATTTCAAGTCCAGAGAGGAGCAAGCATCATGAGTTTGAGACAAATGATTACAAAATAGCTTTGGCCATTAATTTAAAACAAATTTGTTCAGTTCTTCTCAGCTCTTCTCAGCAAAGGTTTTCTACATATCCGAGGTACTAAGCTTAATTTAAATGTTATCTTTCATATAATATTTTATCTTAAAACTGCAGTGATAATTTGGGTAATGGGACAGCATATGGTCTAGTTTGGTAGTCTTTAGTACACCGTGCTCTTATTTTTCTATCCACGTGGAAAAGTGGTACATCTGACCTGTGCTATTTTGAAATTGATCTGTTGCTTGGTTTTGTGGTTAGAAAAGATCCTGGTCTGGTTAAGGGAAATGTATTTCTGTGCAGATGTTGCTGGACATGAAATCTGTTTAAAACCACTAATGACACATTATTTTGTTTTTATATAGGAATGGTGCATTTTTGTGGTGCTAGATTGGTATGGTAGAGTAAATCTGTAGTTGACACAAAATTTAGTGAAATGTGGTTTTTTTGGGGGAAAAGTGCATTTTCTTCCTTTGAATACACTGTAGGAGAAGGCTTTTTTTCTTTCCATTTTAGATTCTGGAACCGTTTGGTTTTATGAGGTTTGATTAGGACTGTCTGATACAGTCAGACAAATGAATAACAGAGCATGATTTGCCTCTTAATTATGCTTCCCCAAACATGTGTTAGAGGATTCTATCTGTTCTATCATTCTGCCTTCTCTTTCTGTGTGACCATGAGGGATGCAGAGGTCTCTTTCAAATGAGAGATGCTGTCGTTCAAGCCAAAGGAGGTGTTTTTGTCACTGAGTCACCATTTAAATTGTTGCTGGTCAGATGTCAGAGTTACTACTCAAACCTTTTCATAGTGTCTGGTTCTGGATGCTTTTCTGAGGAGTATGCTTTTATCAGACACATTGTTGGACTGGATATGGGGGGTGTGAGTTGCTGTGGCTTACAGATACCAGAGTTCATGGTTGAATAGGTCCTCTGGCTTTAAGGCTACAAGATATTAAGTATAATTTATCCTTAAACAGCTGCACAGAGTTCATTACTTGTGCAATGACATGTGAGGGATTTGTGACACTTCAGTCTGTTTCTGAACTAAACTTCTCAAGTCATTTCTGAGAAAATATGTATAGATGAGCATATAGCTGTTCGTCTCTTCAGAATTGCCTGTCCTTTTCCTCTTACTGTTTGTGCTTTAGTATGTGCTTCTCCATCCCTTGCACTTTAGGAGGTAGTCGATTGGAAAGGGTCTGTCTAGACTCTGCCTGGGCTTGTGTTTCAACACTTTTGCTAATTGCATGTTCCTCTTGAAGGGCCTTCATGGCCCTCAGCTTTGTGGCATGGAGAAGACTACGGCTAATATGACTGATAAAATTTGACTAGACCTTAAGTTGTGGTTTGTTTGTTCTTTTTGCTGAGATGTTCACGTTTTATTAGGCTTTTTCAGCTTCACAGTGCAGCCAGCAGATGATGTTCTCAGATCTAGTGTGCTGTCACTGGTATTTTAAGTTGCATACTGAAACAGGAGAAAAAATGTATTTCAGTCAGTGCCTTTTTGCTGAGAAGTTGTATCTGTATTTTGTTCTGAAATTACTTTAGCACAGGTGAGGCAGTTTCTTTTAAAAAATTCTTGTGGTTTCAGGGAAATAATATATTGACTTCCTTGCATATGCTATTTGATATATTCTCTTCTGGAGTGTGAGTTGCTCATCTCTGTTGTATTGCTTCTTTTTCACTGCACATTAAATCGTATGTCAAAGAGAACAAGGGTAAGTAGTTTATGGAAATTTCTAAACTAAAGCTTTGCAAATGATACAATGCTTCAGAATTACAATAGTAGATAGGAAGGTATGCTGTATTTTGATGCAGTTTTTCAGTGGGTTGAAGAATAAATTCTGATATGAATGCAGGGCATTTTGCATTCTGTGTCTCTGCAAAGTATTTTTCTCTAAGATCAATCCTAATGTGAACAATTAAACTTCTGTAGTTTGTAACAGTAGACCTGAAGCAAATATTATGCAATAATTTGCTGTCGACATGCTGGAGGGGAGGGATGCCATCCAGAGGGACCTTGACAGGCTGGAGAGGTGGGCCCGTGCCAACCTCATGAGGTTCAACCAAGCCAAGTGGTTGAACTTGCATCTGGGTTGGGGCAATCCCAGGCACAACTACAGACTGGGCGGAGAGTGGCTTCAGAGCAGCCCTGAGGAGAAGGACTGGGGAGTGCTGGTGGATGAGAGGCTCAACATGGCCGACAATGTGCTCTTGCGGCCCAGCAGCCAACCGCACCCTGGGCTGCATCAAGAGGAGCGTGGCCAGCAGGTGAGGGAGGGGATTCTCCCACTCTACTCTGCCCTCGGGAGACCTCACCTGGAGTACTGTGGCCAGTGCTGGAACCCCCAACATGAGAAGGACATGGAGCAGTTGGAGAGGGTCCAGAGGAGGCCACAAAAATGATAAAGGGGCTGGAGCACCTTTCCTATGTGGACAGGCTGAGAGAGTTGGGGCTGTTCAGCCTGGAGAAGAGGAGGCTGCGGGGAGACCTTCTAGCACTCTGCCAGGANGGGGTGTCCCTTCTTCTTGCAGGGGGGTTGGACTAGATGACCTCTGGGAGTCGCTTCTAACCTTAATCATTCTATGATTCTATGATTCTAAGTAGGTAGATGTGAGTATTGGTTATAGTGCTTGGTAGGTAGCATGTGAAAAACTTGATAAGGTCTCATAGCACTACTGACTTAGTGGACCTCTTACTCATTATCTAGCTATCTCCAAAGCTTTATATCCTGGGAGGTTATTTTCTTCTTCTTTCACATTGTATCACAGAGCTGTAGCTCATTGCCTTCACTTGCCTCACTGTCAGATAGCATTGTGTTGTGAGGGACAGTGCTCTGTCTGAAGTAGTCCGGGCCTGCTGATCTCAGAAGCCCCACTTAATGTATGCTGAAAAACGCAGGGAATGGCAATTGTAGCTGTAGAATATCCCTTGGGGAGGAGAGAAGCATTTGACAAGTTGAATATAGCAATATTTGTATTCAGATGCAAGATACCTGCATCTTACAACTATTGTGTATTCCAGCACCAGTAAGACTTTCTGTATCTTTTAGGTAAGAACCAGCATTTTAAGAAGTAATACTTTGAAATTGATGCTTTCAGTGAAGGAAAGATTCTGCTCTCCCATCCCCCTCTGCCCCAGTAAAAATGTTTTTCTAAATCTGCTGCTTGTGTTCTTCCATATGAAAGTAGTTGCCTCAGTTTGGACTGGTGGTAAGATGGAGGTTGCAAGGGGGGTGCTTGTGGCTTACTAGCACTTAGACCACAATGCCTCTTCTGCTTTCTTCTTTGCTTGTTTGTTTTCTTTTCTGTTCAAGAGGTTTTGGTTCTTGTTGAATACCTTCGTATTGAAGACTGTGGTAAGAAACATAGCAAAGCAACTACTCATTCATAAACTCAGTGAGTAAAACACTCAGATTACCTAATATAACCTTTTAGAACCAACATATAATTTGGTAAAAACCTTTCTATTCACTTAAACCAAGCTTAAATCTGACACAAATGAGGATAAGATTCTGAGATTTTAAAGTACTGATGTGGTAAAAACCTAGATGTCATGATTTCTTTTCATTGATTTTTTTTTTCTTGAGCCATTATCTTCTAGGAATTTACTAGTATAAACTACTTAATGTAACACCAAAATTGTTTTTATTAATAGTACCACTTATGACCAATAAGAATCCACTGCCTTGTCTGAAATATGAACAAAGAAATGCTTATGTGAATGAAATCTATGTGTTTCAACTTCAGTGGCAAAAAAAATAGAAAATGCCAGCATAATCACCTGGAAGATAGGAAAAGCAGCTGGTGGAAGAATTTTCTATTCCTGATAGAGCATGTTAGCTGTCAGAGGAGATAAGACTCCATTTTACAAGTGGCTCTACTGTTTAAAATTATTTGCTGATATGCATACAGAAACTCAGAAAGTAGCAGAATGCCTTACTAAACATTTGAGAGCCCTAAAATACAGCTTGATATCAATTTCTAATCTTAATGATAGGCTGTAAAGAAAACCATCGGTTTCACTGCCAAGCCCACGGTCATGTAACTTCCTTACACTGCTGAATCCCCTCACTCCTTTTCTCCCTTTGATTATCTTTGTTCCTGCCTTTACCGTTTGGGGTTTTTTCTTGCTTTAGACTTTAATTCACATTTAAAACTCTCCTATTTGTATGTATTACACAGTGAGGATTGGAATGTAGCTGAGAGATGGGGAGAGGAATCTGCCGTGCTGAAAATGTGAAAGATTTCCTGTTGTTCTAAGCTCAGTTTGGTATGAGTGCTAGTGTCTGCACTGAAGCACTGCTTCAACTCTCCTGCTCCACAGACAAACACGCATGAGAGCCGAGGATAAAAATCCCTTGATGTATCAAATAATACTCTGATTGTGGTTAGTCCTGGTCTGACTATAGTACACATTGTTCCTACTAAAAATAATAAATGCAAGAAGTGGGATTGTCTGCTTCAGCTGTGTAGTGTTACTGGACATTTTGAAGGAAGGTAACTATTTCTGGAATGGAAATTTTGAGAAAATGACTCACTGAAATTCAAATCCTTTAGTAAAGGAGAACATCCATCGTGAAATATGCACGTAACAGACATTGTTAGATGTAATCAGGGAGTGTGTATTTTGTATTGTGGATAAAACCAAAGAAAACCACCTTGGTGTGCAGTGAGGATGCATTTCTAGTGCTGGGTGTTACAAGCTTGCAGGAGTGAATCTAAAAGTAGGAAAAAGAAATTGGACATATGACCAATGTTATTGAATAGAAAGCAAGAAAAATACTTTTTAGTGTTCAAAAGTTTGTAGTCAATTACAGACTTGATATCATGATTTTATAATTATATAACAGTCATTCCTACAAAGCATGTTCTCCTTTTGTTTGATTGTGTAGTGATTAGCACTTTCTGCTGTGATCAGTAATTCAGGAGCTGAGTACATAAGAGTTCAGGCTTTTGTCAGAGCTTGCCTAATGGGGAAAAAATGTGGAAGTTTATGTATTATCTGTAAATGGTGAATGTAGTAAAGAAATATAGTGGAAGTTTGAACCTTAGATCTTAGGATCTAGCAGCAGGGTTCTTTCCAAACAGTTAATTGTTCTGTGGGCATGTATTACAATATTATTCATCTAAAAGCAGATATAAGGTGAATTTTTGTTTCTCTTCTCTTGAGATGTGTGGAAGGGTGTTATTTCCATAATATATTATGATTATGGAGTAGTAGTGTGCATTGAGTTTTATCCAGAATCCCTCTGAACCAGTCACTGTGTGATGGTTCCACTGGGGTTCAGCAGGAGATCCCTGGCTGTGGCTCATGAGAGATGTTGACTGTGTCTCACTTCTTGTGTGAAAGCAGGCTAGAGTCTCTGTGGGAGTGGAGCTGTGTGTGGACTGCATCAGATGTGTTTTGGAAGCTGGTGGCAGGTAGTAGAGAACAATGCTGTCTCTTTTGGCCTCTAATTTTATCTTAAATACAATGTTTAACTAGATCATGTTGATGTTGTATATCATGTTATTCTAATTTATATTTAAAATTGGATTGTTAAATTAATTTTAAAAATGAATAACTGTATTGTTAAATACCAAACAAAACAATCAGCCATCGTGGTGACCAGTGTTGGTTTCTTCAAGCACCAGTACTGACAGCAGCAGTAACAGTATTTGCTGTTAGCTCTGTGATGACTTCACTTGATAATGTGCTGGCTGTAAGTGGAGGGAATTTTAAGAAATCTTAATTTCCTTTCAGAACTTCAAGAAATCCCTCATTTTCAGTGGGCTTAAATGTTGTTTTCAGATGTTCCTTGAGTAATTTGAATGTTTCATATAACCTGTTGTATGTTAAATATTCTACATAGTCAAACCAACCCTTTTATTACATGCTGTAGCCAAAACTAAGGCAAAATTATTGTGCATCTTCAGTCTGTATCAGTGATAGTACTCTAGGAGCCCTTTTCTCAATGAAGTAAGGATTTAAAAATGTTGTCAAGTATGGATTTCCTTTGGTACATGCTTGGCTTTCATTCTTCACAGAATCATACAATCATGGAATGGCTAGAGTTGGAAGGGACTCCCAGAGGTCATCTAGTCCAACCCCCCTGCAAGAAGCAGGGACACCCCAACTAGATCAGGTTGCTCAGGGCCTCATCCAACCTGGCCTTGAACGTCTCCAGGGATCCAGGGGCATCCACCACCTCCCTGGGCAACCTGTTCCAGTGCTCCACCACTCTCACAGTAAAGAACTTTTTCCTAATATCCAATCTAAATCTCCCTCCCTCTATTTTAAAACCATCACCCCTTGTCCTGTCACAACAGGCCCTACTGAACAGCCTCTCCCCATCTTTCTTGTAGCCCCCTTGAGGTACTGGCAGACCGCTAGAAGGTCTCCCCAGAGCCTCCTCTTCTCCAGGCTGAACAGCCCCAACTCTCTCAGCCTGTCCTGACTACTGAAGAATCTTCTTACATGACTAAAACCACCTGTAACACGTTGAGGCCCTCAAGTTTAATGAAGATGTGAGTGGAAACAGTTTTAAAAGAGTAAAGACCTTAATACTGTCCTTAGAGAGGACTTCCAAATTGAGTCTGTAACTTTCAAACTAAAAGCAGAGACCGTGGGAAAACATTTTTTAAAATATGTTTGCATCAACAACTGATATTCTATTAGTTCTTATGTATTTTAAGGAGACCACAGTAGTAACATGCTTAATGAATTTAATGTTTTGAAATAGTTGGGTTGCTGGACAGTGGTGGTGTGATACTCTTTTTCCATTTCAATAACAGTGTCCTTTTGAAAACATACTTGCACATATTTTCCTAGTGCCATGATAAATTTTTGTGGCTGTCAGTCACTGACGTGAGAATCTCAGTGAGGGTTTTTGAGATGCTTCTGGCCCTCATGGGGCGAGGTAGAGAAGCTTTCACATGTTGACCCGTAAGAGTCAATTAAATTAATAATTCAAAAGAAGATTTTATAATTTATTTATTTTTTTTTTCCTGAGGGAAAGGTAGTCCTGACTCATGGCTGACAATGCTGTAGGTTGGGTTTTTTTTTAAGTAAGGAAAGAAAATATTGTTACTTCCCTAGTTGCCACTTAGGAATGAATCTTATGCCAGGCTCTTTCTGATTGCACTGCTGCTGTTACTGGGCTGACTTCTGCTTCATGGTATAAATTAATCTGATAAGTATGTTGATGAGGTGAAGTCAAAAGTCACAATTACTGTATTTATTGCATTTCTCATCCATTTCAAAACCCAGCTCTGCTACCTTAAAAAGCATTCACACTTGTTTTTCTCTAGTCTGCTTTATGTTCACTTACCGGCTTTTATTCTCGATTGTTAGAGGCTGTCCTCCCACTTGCACTATTCAATTTCTGTTTAACTACCAATAAATTCAAATGATGCCCTGCTGAGAATAGGATGGAAGCTGAAGGAGTGGGAGAGAGAAAGTAGAATCTATCAGTATTTACTAGAACTACCTGTGCAGACCAATGCAAAAGAAACCACATCTGTTGTAAAACATGATAATTGTATCTTTTTTTATATATCTAAATTATATATTAAATGTAGCCAAACGTGTTCTAAGACTTCATGGCTTAGTTCAAGGATTATTCCTCCTTTCCTAATTTTGCTTGAGTGGTCAAGTTGTCCCATAAATGATTATCTCTAAAATATCGTTCAGAAAGTAATTCTGTGAAGTGCTTGGGATGATTTCTTTTCTGTTAGCATCCTAGGCTGTCTAACTTTCTAATAACTAGCAGAAAGTCATGTCAGCATAGTTGGCCTTGTTTTGAAAGGCTAGCTACTAGCTTGGTAAAAGCATATAAATATTTTTATCTGTGGGTACATTGGAATTCACTTTTTTTTTTAACTTTTACTGAGTGCAAGTGAAGGCATTCACTAATGCACAGTGACCAAATGAGTTCCTCTCTTCAGGGTAAGCACCCAACCAGGTGAACAGTGACAAAGGTTCCCTCCACACTCCATGGAGATGTATTTTCTGGGACTAAAATAGCTTATTTTGGGTCAGACAGAATAGTGTTCTCATGTGGCTGATAAAAACACAGAGGTGTACTTGTAACTCTCTGCACTGCTGAAAGGGCATGGCTGTACCAGTCTGCAACCTTCAGGCTTGGGTTGCATCCTGGAAACTTCTTGTTTTTCAGCACTTTGGAGACAGAAAAATATTTTTTCATTCTTCAGGGAACTGTTCTGTGTCAAAGTGCTTTTGTGGGACTACTTGTGTGTGGAGAAATGTTTTGCCCTAGCAACTGCACATATTGGATGTAATTGATAAAAATATGAATTATGGATAGTGCTAATGAATTAAAAGTATAAATTTTTACTACTGCCATTGTGGCTTAGATGGATCCAGTAGGTCTTTTTTATTTTCATTTGTTTTGTGTAAGAAATGTTACAGAATTGATGGCAAGCAAGCAACATATTTTGCTGTTGCACAAAAACACAACAAGCTTAAGCAAAGTCCTCCTCTCAGACAGATGGTGTCAGATGAGAAGACTTCCTTTGCAATAAAACCCTGTCATTTGTAAGACTGTAGCTTACTGGCCACAGATACTCTCTAGTATCCCTAACTACTGGAAGTTAATGCTTTGCTTTGCCACAAAGTGCAGATCTGTTGTTTTTGAAGGCCTTTATCTAAACCTTCTAACAAATAAAGCTCTTACATTGCTTTTCAACATTACTGACATTTGTAGTGAAAAATTCTTTTTCAGGGAAGGCTTTCAAACCTGTATTGCATAAATACTGTGTGTTTCTAATGCTCTTAAAAGTCATGTCAAATTGTCCTCAACAAGAAACATATGGTTATAAATTCTGACATATTCTGTGACTTATCCTGACTGTAGGAAGCAGAGTCTGCAACATGGAGGATATTTAATTTAAAAAAATGGGGTAAGGGTTGTGAATTGTATGCTAGAAATAGAAAATAAGATTAGAGGTTATGTTTCAGGCATGGAGCCGTCGGGGGGCGGGGGGGAATGGAACAAGGTTACTTCAAGGTTTGGAGCCTGGATGGGGGATGGGGAGAAGGGAGGAAATCTAACAGTGGCTAAAAATGGTGCCTGGAGAGGTTTGTAGTAATACATAAAGTAAAAATTGCCAGGCATCACCTCGATACTTAGTGTTGTATGTTGTAGCCTTCTCCTTGCCATTGCATGCTGGTGCCAGATTAGTCACAGGCAGCGCTTGGTACCAGTGGGGTGGTCCTGGGTGTCAGCACACCCTCTGCAATAACAGTTCTGGTGGCAAAAAGGTCATTTTAAAACAATCTAATATTTAAGAAATACATTTGAAAGAAGTGTGGCCAGATCTGTAATAGATGGGTCAGCTGGTATTGTAACATTGCTTAAATGTATTTGGCCTTTTTGAAGTGTCTCATGGTCTGGCAGAGCTTTACTGTGTTGTAATTTCTGCAGCAGAAAGCCCTTTGTCAACATAAGCTATGGGAAAAGAGTGTCAGTGTGGCTTAAATCACCTAGCCATCATTTAATGTAAGCCCAGTCTTTCACATCGATGACTATTTTTAAGTATAACTGACACATCCAGAGTCACCAGTTAAAATTGCAAATGTTTCTTTACAGTCTTTATTTGCAAACAAAATTCAGCTCTCTTAATGAATATTAAGATGTATCATTGGATATACTCAATTAGGTGTGTATGTGTGTGGTGTTGTGGTGGGTTTGCAATGTGGCTTCTTTAAGAAGCGATTAGAAAGTTTCTTAAGGGTCCAACAAAGCAAATCCCAGCTGGGCTCCCAAGGCACAATCCCAAACCCTGTTCCTGACAAAGCTGCCCGGGCCAATCAGCTCCGGTCACAGGCCTCTGGGAATCACATTTTAGAGACAGAAAAACCCAAACAGGTACGTTCTGCCACCAGAGAAGGGAGTGAAATGTAAGAAACTCTGCAGACACCAAGGTCAGGGAAGGGGG
>VXBZ01005959.1:35221-82359 GCA_013399135.1 Heliornis fulica
TCATGGAGGACTGTCTGCTGTGGGTGGGATCCCACCCTGGCACAGGGAAAGAGTGTGAGAAATGCCCAACCTCTTGCCAAGAAGGAGAACAACTCCTGAGGAACTGACCCAGGACTGAAGCCTCCATTCCCTATTTCCCGTTTTTCCCCCTGTGCCATCCTGGGCAGGAGAAACATCATGAATAGAGTGAAGTCTGCAGAGAAGGGAGGGGGGGGGGGGGGCAGGGGGGGGTGTTTTAAGAGCTGTTTGTGCTTCTCATTATCTGACTCTGGTTTCTGTGTGTTTCTGTAGTGTAGTGTAATAAATCAGAGAGTTTTCTTGCTTTTCTTCTGTGTTGAGTCTGTTTTGCCCGTGACACTGATTGCAGAATGATCTCTCTCTGTCCTTATCTCACTCCAAAGCCTCTCAACATGTATTTTCTCCCCGTCCAGCTAAGAGGGGAGTGATAGAGAGACTTTGGTGGGAGTCTGGCCTCCAGCCAGGGTCAAACCAACACAGGTGTCTTGGGATTGTTGGTACTAGGTGCTTCACATGGTGAGGAATACATGTGAGTTTTCAGAAAGATCTAATGAATCATAAAACTTTAAGCTTAAGGCATCAGTTTTCACTTATGAATAGATCAATCACATCATGTTAATTTGCTTTGTGGATTATAACATTATATCTGCTTTTCTTTCGAGCTGTATTATACTGTCATAAATATCCCACTGTATCCTCTGCTGGGCAAAAAATGTCTTACACTTCTCAGTGCAGAAAGTTTGGCACTTAACCTGGTGACAGATCGTGCACATGATTGGGGCTTAGTTGTGTTTTTCTTAAATACAGAATAATCAGTTCTTCTACTTTGGGGATGTGGTCAGGTAGTCTGACTGCTTTGTATGTTGTAAGTTAGGATTGATAATTGCTTAACAGTTGGTAATTTTATTAGTAAATATTTTGAGAGTTCTTTGGGGAATAAATTTTTATTTTTATTTTAATAATTATTTTTATAACATTTTAATTTAAGAATGATGCATTTTGAAGAGGAAAAATCACATCAGTCAAATGACATCATTATTTATCAGTTTTACTATTGTATACTGTATATTTACTGTAGCAGCTTAAAGCCAGAAGAGCTATGCTGCTGCTGCTGAGATGTGTCATCAGGATTCCATGTATGCATTTGTTAGCAAGTAGCTCTTGTGTGAAGTTATTTATATTTCATATTAGCATCTACGCGAGGTATTAAAATATATATTAATTTTCATATAAAATTTATTGCTATTGAAAGAAATCATTAAGAAGTTGAACCTTTTTGAAGAAGCAGGAAAATAGGGGTGTCTTAAAATATTAAAATTTTTTGCTTAATAAAAAGAAATTAACTTTAATTAAGCTAGGCTTCGTAGGAAGAATATAGAAAGTGCAAAGCCCAAGTAACTAATTGCTTTTAAGCCTAGAAATTCCCACAGTTGCATCATCATAAGGAATGTGTAGAGAAGACCTAGGATTGTTCGAGCATTCCTCAGCCTTCAGCTTTTTGATTTTAACTTGACCTGTGGCCTATTTTGGCATTTACATTGTGTGTATAAAAAGCAACAAATTATTCTGTGGACTGAAATAGAAAGCAGGATTACTGAAGCAGCTAGTAGAAGGCAGTAGATACTGGAGGTTCAAAGATGTAAGCTGGTGCACTTACACTGAAGGTGGGGAGATATTTGCTGGAACACGCGCTCGCAGAAGAAGGGAAGGAGGAGAATTCTTTTGTCTCTGGCGCTTAACTTGCGTTTGAACCAGTTGTTAATGGCATTTGCAGGAGATGAGCAACTCATGAGATGAGAAGGATTTATTTTTTAGTTGTCTGCTCTGTAAAGCAGGCAGACCAGCTAGATAAGTGCTGAGCTTTGGGCGTCCTTGGAGAAGGAAAGGTTATAGTTGGCAAGATTTGGCTATTTTTTCCCAATTTTGTTTTAGAAACTTGTAAACTGGAAGGGTTCTATGTTTGATCGTGTAACTAGTAGTGTTTTGGCCTTGTCTTTGCAGGTTGAGTTAGTGCTATTTTATAAATCTCATCTGTATTTAATTAAGACTTATAAATTCTGGTTTTAATACAGAGAGGAATGCTGTGCTGAAGACACAGCAGTTTTTTTTGTTATAAAAATGAGGAAAGGTTATGAAGTATGCATGATACTGTTTCTATTTTTTTAATCTTTATGATCCCAAATTACTTGTCACCACTGTTCCTTCATCAGCTACAGAAATTAATTCCATGTAATCTCATATATTACAAACCGTAGATCTGTTAGAAATAAAGCTTTTTGACAGTTCAAAAAATCTGCTGAAAAGATTTAGTTCAAGAATGATTTTTAGAATCTAAGTTAAAACTGTTGAGCTACTACTATTTATGAAACTGCTATTTACAGTATTATGTTATGCTTTTGAAGTATTATGTACACAGTAATATTTGGTTTTGTTATAGGAGGGAGACTGTTATTCACACTGAATTGCTCTGGTTTATTCATATCCTGTGACAATGAATCAGATACTGCTGTCTATATACAGACTGAATTGCCAGCTGACTTTGGGCCCAAATATGGTAAACACAATTACGTTCATTTGCTATAAAAATACATTCTCCTTAGTGTAACATTTTCATGATTACAGTTTTCTGATAATTCCATAATTTTCAACATGAGAGGGATATGAAAGGCCTAATCATCATGTCCCTCTCCTCAGTATAGAATGTAGTTTGTTTTCCTGGGCAAAACTCCAGCTGTTCAGTGATGAATCGACTGCTACTCAAATACAGTAAGCATGTAAACCGTTTGGAAAGGCTGTTCTCAGAACGCAGGAGTTGTGGTACTCGGATGTGAATCTCTGTATTAGCTAGACAACAAAAAGGCTCATGGCTGCAACTGTCATGAGACAGTAAGTGTATGTGCTGATGTCAGTTTTTCTTATATTTACCCCTGTTTCCTATTTTTGGAAATGAAATTAATATAATTTCAGAATACCTAATACTTCTCAAGTAGGAGACTTTAAACGGCTGAGTTGGGGGAGAAGTCAAACATTAGAATAGACAGAGCTTCTACCACGTATGGATGAGAAAAAATGTTAGTACATATTGGATTTGGTTTAATTTCAGTCACAAAGAAATAATGTGGTAGTATAGTTAGGAAGAATGAAAGAGTTTACATGTGGAAATAACTGCTAATAGTCACCTCATTCATGTGAGTGGTTTAGGATTAGTATATTTAACTAAGAAAAGATATACAGAGCTGTGTCTTTCTCTTTTGATGTAGTCTAATATCAGGAGAATGTTATAGACTTGTTCTGTGGCAAGTGTTGAATTCTGAAGCAGCACAGTAATTTGGGGAAGATTGTTGGTGTTTAGTTGCTCCAAATGTTTTGAAAGCTTTAATCATCCTTGCTGCATGTGGGGGAAAAGAGGAAAAAAAATTCTCATAAAGGCTTTACGGGAATTTCTGTACGTAATCTGTTTTATGTTTCCAGCACTCAAAACTTTCTTCTTTATAGAAGAGTTTTAAATGTGTAGATGATCTGTAATTTTAATTATTTTAGTAGTTAGACAAAAGTTGTTATTTCAAGGCGGTGAAAACATGTACTAAAACTGCTCTGAGGTTGAGTTTTCTTGATGAAGTTGCACAGCATCACAAACTCAGTTAAAACAGTCTAGAAATTTGATTCTGCAATACTTATTTTAGTGGAAAAATGCAAATGTGTATATGCTAATTGTGTGACTACTGTGGCATTTATGAAATGTAGCATCTATGTTTGCAATAAAAGCAAAATGGCTGGAAGCCTTGTCTAAAAGTTGACAGCTTACTTATTGATGAGGAAATGCTTCTGTTTCCTGAGCAGTTGTAAACAGTGTGTCATTGTGATATATTGCTTTTGATGAACAACTAAGTTGGAGTGAATAAGCATGTAAAATGGCCCCACTGATTCAGACTTTAAAATTGATCCAGCTCAGCTTTATCTCATGGAAATTATAAATGGATACCTAGGGAAAGGCAAGAACAGGGTGAATTTGTGGGCTATGCTCACTTAAAACTCTCTCTTCAATGATTTGCTGTGTATAGGATTTCCTGAGCCTGTGGTTAGTCTATTTAGTAAGCCAAATAGGCCCCTCTGGAAGAAAGAGTGATAAGGAGACCAGAAGTGCACACTAAACTTGAATTGTGGGTAACCCATGGATTTATGCAGTGGCATGATTATGTTTCTGGCTTTCCTAATGCTGTTGCTCCCTTCCAAACTCTTTTGCTAATAATTTGTGACATAAGAATTACTCTTCTGACTCTACCATTCAGTATAGGGCTGACATTTTAGCCAAAAGAGTCAGTTGTAACACTGAGATGTCATCCTAAGTAGTAATGATCGGGCCAGAGCCCATCATTTTGTACATGAGGCTGAGATTTTTTCCCCGTAATAAACTAGATTAATTATGGATGAATTTAATATTTTAGTTCCTCGGTTCTACAAAGTTACCCTCTGTGTGTGTGTATAGGTATGTGCACTATGTCATGCCTAAATGCTGTACTATTTGACTTGAGCTTTTACTTCTGCTTGCCTTTCCAAGTCTTGTTTAAGATATGATTTCTTTGGGGCAATGGAAACTTCCAAAAGAGAACCCGAGTTTGGGAAAATGATGTATTCAAGGTAGCGTTTCTAGAAGGTTTTTCAGTTACTTCTCTAAGCTGAAGGGTGGGAATTACTCCTGACTTCTACGTGGAGAAGCTTTTTATGCAGCGCTTGGGTCTGTGGACAAGTAATTCTAAACCAGTGGAAATAAAACTCTGCATGGAGCTCTCTACTTGATTTCTTGATCTACACTGACTCTGCAGTAACTAAGCTCTTCCAGGTGATTTCCTAATTCTTCAACAAATTCTAGTGTACATTTTACAGTGTGCATTAAAAACCTCTCCTCCCACTGAGGGATACGGAAAAATACATGTGGCATTTGCTGATGCTGGAGGGCTGCAATTCATGATCAAATGAGGGACTTGAGTATAGCAGGGGAGAGATACACCTGACTTTACTGGAACTAATCATGTGCTTAAATTTATTGCTGAAGATAGTCCAAATCTTAAACTACTGTGTTTAAGATGCCTACTTTGAGATTATATAATTGTAGGACTTCTAAGGTTTTGGGGTTTTTTGTTATTGTTGTTTGCGGTATTGTGTTCATCCCATGTGGAAGCTGGTCTGCAGAAGCATAGAAAAACATGATTTCTGTAGTTGTCACTACAAAACTGAGAAACAATTATATTTTGTGTTCTTAATGCTTGCTTTTCCTCTTAAGTTTTAACAATGAAATACTATCCTAGAGTCTGTGCTTACTGTATTTAGAAATGAAACTGTATTCAGGAAGGACAGGGTGGAGCAGAATAGCCTAACATAGGTAGCATCTGTTGTAATTTAGAAAGACTTTAAGAGCATATATGATCACAGAATCACAGACTGTCAGGAGGTGGAAGGGACCTTGAAAGATCATCTAGTCCAACCCCCTGTGCCTGAGCAGGATCATCTAGACTAGATCACACAGGAACATCTCCAGAGAAGGAGACTCCACAACCTCTCTGGGCAGCCTGTTTGAGTGATCTGTCACCCTCACAGGGAAAAAGTTCTTCCTTATATTCAGATGGAACTTTCTATGTTCCAGCTTGGAACATCTCCCCTTGTTCTATCACTAACCAACACCGAGAAGAGCCTGGATCCATCCTCCTGACACTCACTTGTTACATATTTATAGACATTCCTGAGGTCACCCCTCAGTCTCCTCCAAGCTCAAGAGCCCCAGCTCCCTCAGCCTGTCCTCACAAGGAAGGTGTTCCATTCCCTCCATCACCTTGGTGTCCCTGCGCTGGGCTCTCTCAAGCAGTTCTATGTCCTTCTGGACCTGAGGGGCCCAGAACGGGACTCAGTATTCCAGGTGTGCTGTGTTTGTGAGGAAAGACTTGGGGGGTGGGGCACGTGAGTTGGGATTACTTCAAATGGCCATAACTGGACCATGATGCTCACACCTGACCAAGTAATAATGCTGTTTTGTGTAAGCTTTAATTGAATATTTCTCTGATTCAGCCTTTTCTTCCTGCCTTTGCTCCAGCAGGAAGTGAAATCTGTGGCTAAAAGGGACCATTTATGGAAATACTCATGTGTGCATCCCTTCCTTAAAACTATGGCCTGCAGTTCTTGCCTCTGTTTTGAAGAAGTGTTTTGTTGCCAGTGGCTGGCTGCAAGCAGTTGCCTTTCAGTGTGAGCAGGTGTCTCTTCACAAGCAGTCCTGCAGGTTGGCCAGGCTCAGAGGTGATCTGTTCAGTAGGTGATCTGGCCTCAGAGGCAGAGTTGTGACTTTTCTGGCAGAAAACCTGTGGTGTTTATGCTTATTCTCACTGTGGTCCTAGGAGCCTTTTCCTCATCTTAACATATTTTACAGCTCTGATGAGAGCAAGAAAGTGTGTGCTGGTGGCTGATAGCACATGCACCCCTTGGTAGATGAGATGGAATCTTGAGTTTCTTAAGGCTGATAGTCACATTCCATAGGAATTTCTCATGCTCTGTGTAAAGCATTGTGAGGTTACTGTATCAAAACAATGGACTTTTCCTTCTCTTCTGCCCCTACAGTTCCCTTTCAAAAAGGAACTGGTCCTGCTTGGAAAATAGATAATATAAGCACCTATTGCCAAGGGAGAACTGAAACAGTGATCCTGATCTGACACACACATCTATTTTTGACGTTTAGGGAGACACCTAAATCTGAAAGAAGGTCTGGCTTAACACATTCCTCTCACCAGCTTTTCTTTTTGCTGTCATAGGTTATTGCTGAGACTCCAGTGAGTGCTGGTCAGTGTGTTATATGGCTTACTTTGAGGAAAATGAAGTCTCCTGACACACACTGTAGGGTCTGCCTTGGAAAAATCCATCTCAGTATACTGACAACTCTGAATCTTTATAGAGACACCTCTATCTTTAGTGTGTGCTTTATAGGGACTGTAGTTACATGATTAAGGTCTGTTTAGCTTTGTATACATTTAAGTAGGATGCTCAACTCGATGATTCTAGTTAAACTACACTAACTAGATAGTCCCTGTGGAGTGTGTCCTGTGAGCTAAGGTACCCAACCGGTGGGAGGGGAGATGATCAGTTTTACACTCTGGCTGTTGACATCCCTCCAAACCTGGAGCGGCCAGGGCGTCTGGTGAGCTGGTGGTAGGAAGGGGAGACCCTGGAAGGAGGATGTTTTCAACAGGCGCTTCCTGGATTCACTAAGGGTTGGCTTGCCTACATTTTTTGTTTATTTCCTCCAACTGTTCTAGGCAAGCAGCCAAAAAGGAATCCCAATAAGCAATTCATGAGCTAACAAGAACTAAAATGATATTGCTATAATAAGCTATTACTGTCTCTCTTCCCCTTTCTCACCCTTTTCTCCTTTTAAAGCTGGAATGACAAAATATTACCAGAAAAACCCCATACACAGGAGATGCCTGGGTCTTCTAGTGGCTGCAGCCCACCCAGTTAGAAAGGCCATCAGCTTTGTAAAGTGAGGTTGGTTTCTCTTTCTGGCATTGTAGCCTGAGTACGGGCACCTGACCAAGAGCAATTGGGGTTTGGTGGCATACATTGCCTGCCAAGAGGCTGAGCTACCAGGACATGTGTCTTCTCCATGCTGGTGCTTGTGAGCTGCTGGGGTTTAGTCGTGGGCCTGCATCCAGATAACTGTGTGGAGTGAGACTTGATCTCACGGGATCTGTAAGCCTTGTTTGCCCTGGTGGTGATGATAATGGTACTCGTCAACCCTTATAAAAGCACTTGGCATGCTTTATTTACTTATGATGTGTTGGTAAGAATTTATAGGTGTAAAATAATTTAGTTGATGTCAGAGATTAATGCAGATTTTCTGCCAATCAGCATTACTTGAAGATGGAGATGAATATGAAGATATTCTTGTCAACTGAAAAGTTTAATTTTCAAAACATAGTTTCAGCTTTTGTACTATTCTGAGAAATTTTGTCTGACACAGATGTGTAATAGTTGAGAGTGGAAATGTTCTAGTTGAAATCAGTACATAATTTCTCAGGTTGAGATGTTGCTGAAGTTCCAATATTCTCTTTAATCTGATATGTGAATTCCATTTTCTAGTTTTTTAAATGGATTTGGTTTGTATACGCTAAATATACTCTGTAATCCATCTTTAGTTTGTGTTAGTGTGAAATGAATCAACTCCTGATTAAAATCTGTAAAATGTGATGTTGCCTGGCTTGTTGAAGTAGTCAGGATAACTGTTTTTCTCAACCTGTTTGTTTATGAGGAGCCTGTAAAGTGGAGCCTGTAAAGTTTATTCGGAGGAAATAGGTTCCACCAGCTGTCTTAGTTAGCATGCATTCTTACCTACAGTTAGTAGCCTGGCTGAAAGGAGAAGCAAGAAATAACCTCTTACACTACACATATCCTGTGGCTCTTCCTGCTGGACAGAGGATCATTTATGCCATGAGCACAGCGGTACAGACCACTGCTTTCGAAGGCCCCTACCTGGCACAGACTCTACTTCTCCCGTGTCTTTGCTTTCATACAAGTACTGGTTTGAAACCTTTTTGTAGTTGGACTGGTCAGTGCTGCTTTCTCCACATCCCTTGCTGTTGTCTCTTCTGCTCTTGCCGTCATTGCCGTGCCCTTGCCAGGATGGTGCTCCCGGTGGCCAGAGACAGAAGCTGTCTTGTGGTACACTGCACACTCAGCTTTGGGTGTGAGCCTTGCCAGGGTCCCCGCCTTTAGGCCATTGGCCTTCCTTGGCCAGGATGGGTGTAGTTGTGTTGCAATATGCCAGTGCACAGATTGATGTTGTTTGGGCCTCAGTGGTAACTTTAGTTCTGAGCCAGCTGGTGGTGGGGCCAGGGGTTGGTTTTCTGGGAGTAGTTTATGGGCTGTCCCTACTGTTCTGTGCTCAGTTTGATACTCAGATGTCAAAGACCATTTGAGATATTTTTACTGTAAGACATACACATTTGGACTTTGGGGTGGATGGGCCAGGTAATGGATCTGACGTACAAATTGGAGTGACTTTTGGTTTACACACAATTTGTGTAACTAAACATGAATTGGTGTGTTCTTGATGGGAAGCCCTTGGCTCCAGCAGCTTCCTGACCTTATAGCCTTGCAGTAGACGTTATTTGTTCAGGCTCTTCCGCAGTAGAGCAGTCTGGCTGTTCTGAGTTGTTTCCTCTGGAGTTACTTTTTTGGAGACATGAATTGAATTTAGTTGCTTTCATGTTTCATTGTTTTATGCCAATGGTGCTTCTGATGTTCAGTTCATCCTGAAATTTCAATCTGTATCTCATAACTAAACCAGTGTATAATATCTGGAAGTGTTATTTAAAAAAAAATCAGCTCAGGTAATTTGGATCATCTTACTCCTGTGTTATACTGGAATTAATGGAAAACATCTCTGCTAGTAGTTTTTAAAATTGAGATCAGAACTCTTCTTAAAATGTGAATTTTTGGGGGGGGCAAAAAAATTGCAAGCAGTGTGGCCTGCAGAGCATTTGTGTAGATGGTAAATGAAGTTGGCTGATAAGAAATTGATAGTATGGGTAACTGTGTAAACTAACTAGTGATAGACTTGTGTGTTTTACACACTACTTCCTCTTGCTCAGTTTCCTGTGTTGATTCAAGGAAAAATTAGCCTCTCCTTCCAGCAGGGTAATCCCAAATGGGACAGATGAGGGAATCAGACTTCTTATTGCTGGTCCAAAACAGTAACTGGGAGGCTGCAAAAAAATTCCATTACTCTGAAAGTCTCCTGTTCTAATTTGTGTCGCAGTCAGTAAAGTTGTAGAAAATACTTTGATTTTTGGAGAAGTATCTAAGCAAAAGGATTTGGATGTTACATTTGGAAAAAAAGAGAGTAGTGAACTTGATTTGCATATTCGGTCATTTTCATGCAATTTCTGTTTCCTCTATGCAAATATGGCCGTTTTTAGAGCGACTCTTGCAGATGTCTGCTTGATTCTCTGTGGAAGTTCAAATAGTTCAAACTAGTTCTGGTTCCTTAACTACAGAATTAAGTAGTTAAGGTGAGGACATGAACAGTATGGCGAGCTTTTTAGTAGTGTTTTATAGCTTTCAAAGGGATAGTGTTCAGTGTGGAACTCACCTTGTTCGTATATATTCCATTTATGACGTTTAATAGTATACAAACAACAGTGTTTTGTTTGAGGAGGACATGATTTTGAGGGAGAAATTTTTTTCTGGCATGCTAATTATTTTTTATACTTTCTACACTGGATCTTGTGAATATTTCTGTTTTCTGCAAAATTAAGTACAAGTTTAAGGTTTACTTTGGACAAGAATATACTGTTATTGTATATTTGAATTTTTATTTATTTTTCCTACTATGTTGAGAGTTAGATTGGCATAAAATTAATACAGTTACAGTATGGAACCCCCACTCTTAGTGCATGCACTTGAGAGCAGCAGGTGAACCACAGCCTTGGGGAAGGTAGGGGAGAGTGTGGGAACATTTTCTGCTTCACTTTTTCAAGAAAAGATGCAAAAGGAAGAACGCTTGTTGTGCGCGTAGAAAGCGTGAGACATGTAGCATTTACCACGTCTAATGTTGAGAACTGTAGCTTCCCTACCTCTAAAGAAATATCTCTTTAGACACTGAAGATATAAGATGTCCTCTTCAAGCTTTGTCTTGATTTTATTACAAGGGAATTTTGAAGTTGAATTGAAAACTTACAGGTTTGACTATGAAGTTGTGTAGAAATTAAACAAAAAAATTATCATGGCTGTTGATAGTGTAGTAGAAAAATCTGAAAACCTTTTTTTTTTTCTACTCATTGAACTTTTGCTCTTTTAGAATGTAGTAGTTTCATGTATTGGCTAAATATCAGACCGTTTCAAATGATCAGTTGACTGTTATAGTTTGATCCTGACAGGCTCAGTGCATAATCAGAACCACCTAATTGTAGTACGCTCATCTAATTCAGTGAGGTATAGCATGAAAACCCCTTCATCTTAGCTTTTTCTACTTTGGGCACTAATTAACATTTAGATGTTTCGTGATTGTTTCTTAAGTTCCTTTGTGACATGAAATGCATGTGTACTTAGGGAGAATAATCACCAATTTGCTTATACAATGCATATAAATTAACTAGCTCTTTTGTTCCATCTACATTGATATGCAATCAAGAAAACCAATTTAAACATGCTTTCCACTGTAAAGCACCATACCTTGTAAAGCAAGGAGAAGAATATTTTCATCTGTGCATATGATAGCAAGGCTGCCTAGAAAATTCTGGGTTTAATGGGTTTATTGAATTTTGATGCATTCAACATGAATACTGAGAGAAGTATAAAGTAGTTATTAGGAAAGAAAGTAATCGGCTGAGAGTACTTCAGTAAGGGATGCTGAGATGGGTATGGAAATTTCTGCTGTGTTTTGTCTGGTTAGCGTGTTTTAAAAAGTGGGAAAATGAAAGAATATCTGCTGTAGATCTCAGAAGCAGAACCATCTGCATCAATGACTTCCTGAAAAACTTGTGTGTCTGTTATTTTAGTGGGTGTGAGACTATCTGGCTCTATATGTTGTTTTGTCCTGCTGTGTCTTGCCTGCTGCTTTATCCGTGGGATTTTGTATCATACATATGTGTCAAAACACATTATGTGAATGAATTGGTATCTTGTTTCTTCAGACAGGTGGAAATAAGAAATTTTGACTGGAGATAAAATCTTTATTCCCCGGCCATTTTGGCAATATCAATACAGGTTTCATATCTCAAATATAATAGCTAAATTAATGTTTTGTTGTTGAATTAAAGGGCTCCTTCCTGTTATATCTGGATTATACTTTTAAGTGGCCAGAGAAAAAAAGCCCTGTGAATTTGTTTGATGTTGGCCTTGTACGTCGCAGTTGCTGCTGAGAGGAAAAGCTTGCCCTTATTTGATAGCTACATGTGTCTGTTGGTTGGAGCGAGTGGCCTGAAGCCTGACCAAGGGCTGGGACTTGATAAACTGATTGAACAAATTGCATTTCTCTACGTTATATTTCCCTTCTGATAATGCCCTGACATTGTTAATCAGTGTTTCTTGCAGTGTCAAGAAATAGACTGTTTCTGACATGAAGTGAGAGCCTGTAGGAAATTAGCTGCCTAGGACACTGATATGGGGCTTCTCGTCTTAATCTAGCTGGTAATCCAGTTCTGACTGGCACTGAAGAAAGGAAGATTATTGAGGTGGAATTAACAAACCATAAATTCATAGTGAATTAAAAAAAATAAAACCTTGTCACATATAATGTGTGTATATATATGTGTGTGTTTATATAATATGTGGATATAAAGATATATAAATGAACTGCCAAGATAGATGTGACCATTATATATATATATATACACACATATATATATATCCAACCTGTTAACATGATCATGAGATACCAAGCCCTATCCAGTTAAGAGCTGTGTTTGGGTAAGGGTTTAAAAATCTTCATGCCTGTTTCCAGAACCTTCAGTTCCTCCAGCCTGGTGAACGTCTCCTGCTGCAAACTGACCCTTTCTCACTGCTCAGGCTCTGTTCACCTTCCTATGGAGGCCTTCAAGAAAATGCTCTGCAGCTACACCAGAGTTTGCTAGTAGGAGTAGGGCAGTACTAGAAGCTGTTTCCTTAATACTTTCATTTCTGGTGAGATTGTTAAGCAAATCTGTTGGGCAATTCCACCTGTGATAGATGTTGTCTGTAATCTTGAAATTGGATGTGTTGATTTTTTTCAGCTAATCTCAGGATGTAGACAGATTTGTCTGATGTTATACTGGAAAAATTGAAGACCTGTATCTGTTAATTTACTAAATTGTTAAAATGAGTGGAAGTCTCAGATTTCTGCAATAAATCAAGTATGAAAAAAGGTTTCATTGACTTAATTCTGAAGTTATATTAAAAAGATGAGGTTAGAAAATGTGATTAACTACCCTGGCTCTACTTTCATAGCTGTCCCCTGTTCTTAACTATATAAAGGTTGTCACTGGGGATTATAATCTTAAATTTGTTAGTCTGGGGTGGGAGAACTAATAAAGTATTCAGCAATATTGAGTTTAGTGACAGGATGATATACCTACTTGTAACTGTCTTTTAAAATACCAGTACACCTCTCCCTTCCTTTGGACTGTGCATGTTGTTGACAATGTACATCTAGAGGACTATACCAGGATACTGCAGGAGTTAAAATCTTAAAACTTCTCATTGTTCTGTGACATTTTAACTTTTTTTTTTTTTTCCCCTTTGCAGGAAATGACCTAGAGGCCTTACAAATACATTTGTGCATTTTTTTTATTATTTTTTTTTTTGTTCTGAGTCTACAATTGAGGGCAAATTCAGTCTGGAAGCACCACTTCTTAATATTACAACGGAAACAACTACCTCAACAAACAAGGAAAGGGGAAGAAGGCTTGCAATAATAAACACTCTAATTTTTAATAGCTTCTACTTGCAAAGTCTTCTGTAAATGAGAGTCCAGATTATTTTTTTTTCCTTCCAATATTAAGAAGAGACACTACCAATAAACTAGTTTGGCAGACTGGATCTGTCAAGACGTTGAAGATACTTGATCTGCTGACATAAGGATTTGCTTTTTCAAGGAAGGAGCCTCTGCACTGCTTTTATAATCGCTGTTGATCAGTGGTTTGCTCCACTTTTCTTGATAGTACCAGTGGGAAAATTGTGTTAAGGTATTGCTTCTAAAACTATTATTTGCATCGATGAGAAAGAACTTTTGTAGACCTAACAGCAAGTGACAAAAATATGCTCATGAATAAATTGTAGACGGTAATTTCTCTGCTCCAGCATTGTTTTTCTGTGTGCAGAGTGGAATACCAAATAAGAAGCCGAGCATTAAGATAACTTCAGCTTGCTTTTTGAGTACAGTTTATAACTGCAGCAGGGCTGCACCGAACACTGAAACTACCAAGTCAGCACATCTGCTGCCTTTCTCACTGCTGATACAGATTATACAGACGCTTGCCTTTTTGAGATGCCTTTTGTGAAACCGATGTACACAGTCCTCCACTGTTACTGTACATAACTATATAGTCGAGGAAGGAATTTGACAAGTGATTGTTAATTCAAGAAATCTTTGGACAAGCACTCACTTATGTATTGCTGCAGTGCACAAGAGAGCAAAATGGACTATAAGCGGCGCTTTTTGCTTGGCGGGTCCAAGCAGAAAGTGCAGCAACACCAGCAGTATCAAATGCCCGAGCTAGGCAGGACCCTGAGCGCGCCGCTGGCATCGACAACCCCAGCATCCCCTTTGGTCTCCTCAGCTGCTGCGGGCAGCTGCAGCCACCCTGTGTCCCATACTACTCCGATCGCAGACATCCAGCAGGGAATCTCCAAATATCTGGATGCACTCAACGTGTTTTGCCGAACGAGCACTTTCCTTACAGACCTTTTCAGCAGTGTATTTAGGAACTCGCACTATTCTAAGGCAGCTATGCAACTGAAAGACGTGCAGGAACATGTCATGGAAGCAGCGAGTCGACTCACAGCAGCAATAAAACCAGAAATAGCAAAAATGCTGATGGAACTGAGTGCAGGAGCTGCAAACTTTAAAGATCAAAAAGAGTTCAGCCTACAGGACATTGAGGTAAGTTACCTCGGGGGGTACTGGTTTGCATATGAATTTGTGTCATTCCTTCTTAATTGGGCTTTTTTTAAAGAGTCTTCTACATCAGAAATGCTCTCCACCTTGCTTTGTACTTGTGGGCAGTGCTGGTACAAAGAAAGTCTTCTGTTCTTACATTTGCTCCTTCAAAGTATTAAGTGATTTTCAGTGCTTGACTTCAGCTGTGTTGAATCAGGTACCTTGTGGGTATTCCTCTGTAGGAACTGGTACTCTATTTAAAGATTTAATGAAATAAGAAAGATGAGTTATAATTATATTGTACTCAATAGTAAATTAAATTCTTCTTCAATCTTCTATATGATTTAAACTTAAAACCAGCAATCCAACAACCTCCTCCTCTGGAGAAACTATGCTTGGTTTAAAAATAATAGTGCAGCAACCCCTTCATCCAACACCTTGCCCCTCCAAAACCACTAAATAAGAGTTTGAAACGATATTCTGCTAGCTAATGTTTCTGACACCATGAAACCATTATATTCTAAAGTAACCTGTGCTCTCCTTGGTATAATGTACTCTGAGGGGGAGCTGAACGCTTGTGAGTAGCGTGTTGTCATCGGAGTTTGTGTAAAGCTGCATTACTTGACTAACGATCTTTACCAGTCTTCAGGTCAGTTTTGTCAATGAGTTATTGTACTTACAAGGCAAATACCATGCAAGCACCTGAGCCTCGTGCTGCAGAGCTTGGTCACAGCTGTGCTCTAACTGCCACATGCCGTCAGCAAGTGCCCAGCAGTCAGAAATCTGAGGTGTTGAACCTGAGAGGATCCTCAGCTCTTCTCTTGCCTGAATGGGGATTTCTTGTGTTGTAAATGTCTCAGTTATGTACCATGCTGTGTTAAATAGTAGCCACATATGAATCCCTGGTGTTTTAAGTAGTTCCTTGTGTTTAATATTTCTTTACAATAGTCTCTGCAAAGTTTTTTCCTACAGAATTCTGTCCTGAGTGGAAAACTTATTTTTGAGGTCTCTTATTTTTTGTTTAGGTTTCAGGTAACTTTGAAAGGATGAATGTTATACACACATGTGTATCAAACATTATCTGCTCTCTGTAACTGCATGACTTACAGATCAAGTAGCTAAGTAGAATGCTGTTTGTAGAACATAATTCTAGTGAGAAATGACTGTTAGTTTTCAGTATTTTATACTTTGTACAGAGTGAAGTAAGATTAGCTATATATTATGTCTTCTGTAGACTGAGATTTTTTAAAACAATCTAATAATATCACTTAATGAAGGCTATAGGAAAAAAGGATATGTATATATTTAATTTAAAAATCCATGTGAGTTTACATAACTAAAGAATTTGATAATATATGTGCTGAAATATTTAATTAAAATACCTACCTTCTATGGTGTTTCCTGTGGACTTTAAAACTCTCTTGCAAAATGTTGGCAATTATTTACGTGTTGCTTTTAACACCTGGAAGTGCTTGCCTAGGTTATAATTCATACCCTGCCCCCCACACACACACTGTGTGGGGAGAGTGCTTCTTCAGCAGCCAGGGGAGTTCACAAGCAAAAGCAAAGCATCATTTGTGTGAGTTGGCTGTGTGTCAAGAGTTTGAGAAACTCCCTTTGGTCCCTGCTTTACCTGTACAGACCTAACCCTTGTTCTTGGGATCCAGGAGCACCTACAGTGCTCTCTTCTCCTGGGAGCTCTGTGTAGTAGGAACACTAGTAGTAAAGAAAATGCAGGCATGTCTTGTGGAAATTGACTACTTGTCACTGTGCTTCTCTTGTACCTTTTCTTAATTAAAGTGCATCTTGTACAGAGCTTTAAAAAAGGTCAGTATGCAAGATACATGGGAGCTTCTGTGTATTGAAACCAGTATTGTATTCTACTTTTGCTCAAGAACCCCCAAGATTTAAGGATTTGACACTGACTCCAGGGAGGAGTATGGTTTAAATGACTTGATTATATGGGCAAGCTAGTTGGATGATTGTACCCAGGAAGCAGTTAGCAGTTGCTTGCTGTCAAAATGGACCTTGGCAGAGGTCAGAACAGAGAATATATTGAAGTTTGTAGGAGACTTGGAAGTATGTGATGCAAATATGCTGGAAGACCTGCTGAATTAAAAATAATCTTGAATTGAATAATTAAATTTTCCATTTGGGATGGAATTCAGAGAGGAAAACCGAATGTTCCAATATTTAAATAGAAATTTTCAGCTTCACAAGTGGAGTCCACTAGGTAGAAGTTCTGAAGAACAATTCTAGGGCATAAGGTATGCTGAGCTTGTAGGAGTCAGTGTTGTGTTGCTGCTGTTGTGCAGAGGCAGTTGTCATGTATTTAACATGACTATAACCTGCAGGAACTGTGAAACAAGCACTCTCTTCGCTTTGGTTATGGCCTTAAACACAACAGTGCACCCACATACCCACTGCTATTGCACTTAGAGAATAGTGTGCAGCTGGAGAGACACCAGAGGAGAGTACCAAGAGTAATCAGACATCCAGGAAATAGGACTTCAGAGGAGAAATTGAAAAGACTGACTACAGAAGAGAAGACTAGGAAAAATCAGAACTGTTCAGGTATGTAAGAAGCAGCCAGAAGACACGGCAGTGTTCTGTTCTACATGTCCACATAAGGTGGAGCAAAAAGTAATTACCTTAAATTTCGAAAGGAAATATTCATATTAGGTGTTGTGGAGCTACTTTATAATGTTAGTAAAGCAGTGATGTGGATTACTACAAAGAGTAGGGACCCTCCATCATGAAGAACTTACAGAAGAGGTTAAACCTGCATCTAGCAAAACTGGCCCAGATGAAGTTGCTCCTTGCTTGGGACAGTCGAATGACCTTTTGAGATCCTCTCTTACTCTGCTTTTCTGTCACTTGAAGACTGAGTTATTTATGCTGAAAATGGAGGTTTTAAAATGTGTATTTGTTGTTCTCCCAGTCTATAGAAAAGTTAATGTTCCATAAAACTACCATCAGGATTAAAAAACTCATAACCTGAGTGGGAAAGGAGTGTGAGAGGCAGTGTAAGGTCTTTCCTTGGAAAACACAAGGAGGCAATACAGTAATATCTGCAGTTGCTTTTGCAGCTTCTCTTGTAGATGACTGAAAGAATGTGCAACTCGGAGAGAATTCAGAGATGGTCTGGGTCTGGTGTCTGGAGTGGTAGCTCAGCAGTGTCCTGTGACAAGGTACTCCAGAGCCTCTTCTTTGAGGGATGGAGTCTGGTAGTACAGAAGCGGTGGGAGGTGTGTTGTAATTCATGAGGGGTGGGGGAGAGGGCAGGAGAGACCCCAAATACATGAGAAGGACATGACAATGAAGCTTTTTATGTGTGACCCAAAGGACAACTTCTCCTGAGCCTTCCTCAACAAAGGCTGCATGTTTTGAGGAATAAAGAGAAATCTAGGCAGCACAGGTTTGGCTTTAGAAATCTATCAGTGAGTGTTACCTTTTCTGAGGTGCCACATGTTTTTCTCTAGTGTGGTGAGCTTTAGCACCCATGGGGGGCAATATCAAGAAAACTTCAAGTTCTGAGGAACATGCACTGACTTGGATTTGGACTGAAAGTGGTAGAGCAACCAGGTCTGTAGCAGCAGCAAGTGAGGCTTTTAATTTGTGTTGTGTTTTTAGCAGAACAGATCTTGCTAGTTAGAGAGCCGTCTGCCAGGATGTGTAAGAAGGTGACTTCTCTTGATCAAGTGTTGGTGACAGATGGAGTTTCCCAAGGTTTCTTAATTTCAGAAATGCAAATGCTGATTTTTCTTTTTTGCCTTTCTGTTTCCCCTTTCGGGGAACTGAATTCTTAATGTATTGTGCCTGTATAGGTGAGAAACAGCTTGGAATTCAGGGGGAACAACAACATGTTTCATGTTAACAGATCTGGAAAAAGCTTTGCTAGCTGGAAGAATGTGGTAAAACTGTACTTCTGTTAAATGTGTTAAAGGAAATCCTGGGGGGGTGAACCTAGAAAAAGATTTGTGTATTTCCTCATCTTTTGTGACGCTTTGCAGCAGTCTCAGTACTGCAAAGTACAAAGATTGAATCTTGTTTTAGTTGCACAGAGCTCGTGTGTTGTCTTAAAAGTGGTAGTAATGACAGGTGTGTATGCTGCCTTTCTAAACCAAAGGGAAGCATGAATGGACACAGGATTATTTACTTGGATGCTCGGTTTTGTATAAATGGAGGTAATTTTTGGCTTTTTAGAACTGAAGATTTAACAAGAAGCTTGTGGGACAAAAATGTCTGAGTAAATATAAAATGTAGGCTTTCCTTGGCAAACATTGTAAAGTCCAATTTAAATAACTTTTTTTAAATTGTCTTTCCTGTCATTTGCAGGGTTTGGCCTCAGACTTTTATGAGTTGAAGAACTGTTAATAGCAAAAGGCTGCTTCATATCAGTAGAAAATGCTGTGGCTTGCTCGAATGCAAATGTACTCTTCTCTGTGTCTAATCTCATGGTCTGCTCTTAGATGCAGTAGCGTTATCTTTAGAAATACTTTGTACTGCATTTCAATTGTTGCTTTTCATTTTTAAAACACTTAACATGTAAATGTTTTCTTGCTAAGCTGTAGTTGGTATTTCAGCTGTCAATATTAGAATTTCATGACTGGGGTTTTAGGTTGAGTGTCCTCAAAAATGCGACTGTTGAGTTGCCTGTATCTGCTAATACTGTAGTTGTAAAGGTGTGACTCTCACTGGAATATGGTTTATCTTGTTAGTTACTCTTTTTCAAGGACCAGGATTGTGTCTTCCCTTGGAGATGTTTTGATCATGAGATCACTCTTCCAAACTGCATTGCTACATATAAAAACGAGTAGTATTCTTGCCCGCTTTGAGTAATATGTGGGAAAAGGTGTTATCTCATAATCTTGTACACCAGATTGAGTCATACCTCACTATTAACTTTGTTATGTTGCTATTTTGATTTGGTCTTTTCCTCTGGTAGACAGGTTGTGCACAGGGCTTATCCTTTCCAAAGCCATTAAGAGCCCTGTGAGGGAAATGGGGGCAATAGGAAACCACTGAAGTGGTGTGTAGTGGGTTTTTTTTTACTGTTTGGTTTGTTTAGGGAAATAGGCACCTGTCCAAAAAAGCCAACAATTAAAACCCCAAAACAAAACCCATATTCTGCTATGCTATGTAAAATGGTGCTTGAATTTGCAGGTCAGTAAGCCTGAAACTGGTTGGAAGCCTGACACTGGTTGTTTGCTAACTTTTATTTAGAGGAGTGTCCTGTTCTAAAGAATCTGTTGTGTAAGGTTTGCTTGCCAGGGAATTTGCATGGCATTGCTGATTTGCAGTGAAATCTGGCAATTCTGTATATGTGCTTGGTCCAGGAAAATATTCCAAAGTTGACTGTGTCCCTGTGAGGAGGATAATATGGGTCAGAACACCTGCATCTCCACCTCATGCTCCTGTTTGTATGTAACCAGTCAACTAAACTAGTCACCTGTGTCAGACTGGGAAGTCTGAAGTGAGATGTCCCCAAAAATCCCATTGCTTCCACCTGCCTAAACAGGAAAACAGATTCCTTTAGGCGAGGTTGCTCAGCTGCTGATATAGAGAGCTGCCCTGTGTGGCAGCAGGTTGGGAAAGTCAAGTGCTAGACTTGACTTAAACAAAAGGTTTGCAAGCTGAAGACCTTACCATATATGAAATATAAATGGTTCTAAGAAACAATTTAAGAAAACACCACCTCTACCAAGAAAAAGTTACTACTTGACACCAGTTTCAGTTCATCTTTGATTACTACATAGTCTTTAGGTTTGAATTTGTTCTTGTTATGGTCTAAAGGAGGACAGCCAAGCACTTCTGTGTGGGGAAAGTAGGCAGAAATAAACTTGAGAGAAAGACCATTGTGTCTCTTAACTGTGGAAAACCACCCCCCACATCCATATGCTAATGTTGTTGTTCAGATTTCACAACAGAGATTTAGCATATTGCTTTACATACTTGGGTAGCTACTGGCCAACGCTGGCTGTATTGTTAAACTGGTGGTGGTTGTGCTCCCTCCCATAGTTAAGACTGCATTTCAGCTCTTTAAAGTTCACTTCTTGAGGATTTTCTTTCAAAGCCAGATGAGTTTGGCATCTAGGTGAAAATGCATTTTGGCGTTTAAGGTGAAAACGGGGAGCTTGGTCTGCTCTGAAATGTCTGTACACCAAAGCAGACAGTGCGGGGAACAAACAAGAGGAGGCAGAAGTCTGCATGTGGTCAGAGGGATACGATATAGTAGCGATCACAGGAACTCGGTGGGACAGTTCCCATGACTGGAATGTGCCCATGGGGGTCCTGGGGGACAGCAGGATGACTGGGAGCCAGCAATGTGCCCTCGTAGACAGGAAGGCCAATGGCATCCTGGGGTGTATTAGAAGGGGAGTGGCCAGTAGGTCAAGAGAGGTCCTTCTGCTCTGACCCGGGGAGACCCCACCTGGAATGTTGTGTCCAGTTCTGGGCCCCTCAGTTCCAGAAGGACATAGAACTCCTTGAAAGAGCCCAGTGCAGGGCCACCAAGGTGATTAGGGGAGTGAAACATCATCTCTATGAGGACAGGCTGAGGGAGCTGGGGCTCTGGAGCTTGGAGGAGACTGAGGGGTGACCTCATTAATGTCTATAAATATGTAAAGGGTGAGTGTCAGGAGGATGGATCCAGGCTCTTCTTGGTGTTGGTTAGTGATAGAACAAGGGGAAATGTTCCAAGCTGGAACATAGAAAGTTCCATCTTAATATAAGGAAGAGCTTTTTCACTGTGAGGGTGACAGAGCCGTTGGACAGGCTGCTCAGAGAGGTTGTGGAGTCTCCTCCTCTGGAGACATTCAAGACCAATCTGGACACATTCCTGTGTGATCTACTCTAGATGATCCTGCTCAGGCACAGGGGTTGGACTGGATGATCTTTTGAGGTCCCTTCCAACTCCTGATATTCTGTCATCTGCAGTGAGTGTTTATCAGGGAAAAGATCATCCAGCACTTGGGTTTTATTTAAGCAGTTGAAGCTTATCCATTTCTGAGGAAGACTGAAATCTGTATTGTTTGAAAAATAACATAAGTTCAGTAAAGCAGATGTTACTATTTATCTTTAGTGTTTGACATTGTAAACTACAATAGGAATGTTGTGTGCTGCCCTTTAAAAACGAAATCATTTGTTTATTTTGAGTGTTATTCCCAGGCAGGGGAAACTTCAACTTCTGTACCTTAAATATTCTTTGAAACATAATCGGCTTGAAATTCCTAATGAGTCCTAGTTTCTTCTTCCCCTGAGAACGGCCTTGATCATACACAGAAATATTCACATCACCAGTTGCCTTTTCCCGCAGTGTTCTTTTAATTCTTGTAGCCAGGAAAGTTAGAGTTTTACTCACCTTATCATTTGCTGACTTTTTTTTTTTAATAAGGCAAATTCCACTTTCAGAGGTCAGTCAAAGTACCAAAAATGTTTAATTTTGTGCCTTGTACAAAGAAGGGAAATGATGGAACCAGAATGGAATGTCAGAAGGAGTCCGGATGCAATGGAAAAATGCATTGCCACCACTGGTTCTTCTGAAGTAGATAGTTAATGCATATAACTGATCGTGTGACTACAGAGCCTTGCCAGTAAGATCATTGTGTCTGAATATTTTTATTTCAGAAGAATGTGGCTGAAAATAAGCCAGATGATTTATTTGCTCCAAGGCACGATGGCTTTGTACAATATCTGTGTATTTTATGAATTATTCCTAAAATGGAATAAGTCCTCAATAAATCAAGAGTCAAATACACATTTTTTAAACCATGTTGTGTGACAAACTCCACGAAAGAAACAAACTACTTTGAATAGCTTTTAAGTACTTTCTGTGGTAATTTGGAATAATACTTGCATCTCTGCTGAATTCTAGTTACACTTTATTATAAGCTTTCGTCTGCTCAGGAGAGCATGGCCCTGAAGGTAGATGGAGCACTCCTGTTCATGCTGCTTGGCTCTCCGTGTTGTCCTTCTGGATGGTTTCACTCCTGTCTGTTCTTCCACGTGTGTTGGCTGCACCCAAATAGTTTGTGAGACCTGTTTTGTTTTGCTGCTTGTAACTCAGACACACGTCTGTCTTCAGTCATAATTCTCTTTAGAGTGAGGGAGAAAAGCGAAGGGTGGAAATGTGTGAGAGACAGAGGTCTGAGGTGTGGAGCCCTGCTCTGGCTGGCTGAGGTGGGCACCCCTTCTGCATGATGACATGTGTGGTACGTACGGGGAGGGGCCAGCAGCCCTTTGCTCCCTGCCTCGCTTCGGCCTTTCCGAGTGAGTATTGTTTGTGCCCCGTTTCAGTCGACTGTTCTGAGGAGAGGAGTTGTGCTGGTGTTAGCAGTTCCTGTCAGACAGTGTGACTGACAGGGCTGCGGCCTCGCCTGGGCGCTCTGCGGCCACTGTTAGATTCGAGACGTGGGGCTGTGGTGCCACCATATTATATGGCAAAATGGTTTTCACGCTGTTCCTTGTTACTCCTCTGCTGGTTTAAATTTTCCTGATTTTTATGATAATCTTTTAAAATTATTCAGATTTTTTTTTTCTTTTGGGATCTTTAGCAGAAATTCAGCTAGGTCTGTGTGCAGGTGGGTTTTGCCTGTGATAATAGGCTACTCCCTTTTTGTGTTGTTTCTTGTGCTTGATAAAGCTCAGTAACTTACCAAGCTTCTTGTTCTTCAAATACCCATAACTTGAGTACGGAATTAAAAATGACAGGGGGATCAATCTGATTTTCTTCTTAATTCACAAAAAAACTAATGCTCACTTGCTGTTTACTGTAAGTAAATGGTTAAATATCATAAATGGTTAAATATCATGTGTTACTTATAAAGCATTATTTGAATAAAAAAAGAGGTGAGTTTAACTTGGTTCCTTATCCCAAACACTGAACAAAAAAGGAAAGAAACTTCTATGAAATCTTCTATTTTCTTGAAATTGGTTTGTTTTTATCTCCTGCAGGTACTTGGGCGATGTTTCTTGACGGTGATGCAGGTCCACTTCCAGTTCCTGTCACAAGCTTTGCAGAAGGTCCAGCCAGTGGCACACTCTTGCTTTGCTGAGGCAGTAGCTCAGGAGAGAAAGAACGTTAGTGGGGCTGGAGCACCAAATTTAAGCCCTACAAATGAGCTAGAAGAGGCAGTAAGATCTTGGAGAGGAGCAGCAGAGGTACGGACAATCTTCTGTAGTGACATTATATTAAGTGAAATGGCAGTTAAATTTACCAAAATCTAAATTCAGGATGGATGCCCACATAAAGAAAATACCTGATTTTAGAGACATGCTGAACTTGAAGGGAGGAACATGGTGCAGTTAGTTTCAGATGCTAAAACTTGTTTTGCCTATATGGTAATTATAATATTATTGCTCTGTGTAAAGTTTGTTGTGATATGATTGTACATAAGGAGTGCACAGCTTTTTGTTATTAGTGAATCAACAACGTTCAAATGTGGTTTGGCAGGCAGAGAGAAGGAATTTTAAACAAAAACCAAACATATAAGTCTCTGCAGAAACGGCAAAAATAATTTAGATAATGTCTACTAGTTTCTCTTAATTTTCAGCATGTATTCTCTTTTATACTTAAAAATCTTTACAGTAACTTTTAACACTTTTGTCTTCATGCTATCGAGCTTGGTGTTGCTTGATCCATCAGTTGTTGGCATGTTAATCATATCACTTAAATGTACCACTCTCTGGACTTGCATTTTCACAGACACTTTCCAACTGTGAAATCCTTCCTTCTAGTGAAAAAAAAAAAGTACTTTACAAAGAAAACCAGTTTTATCAGCTTTTCTGCTTTCCCTTGCACTGCTGAAGTCTGCAGACTGCTGGAGCAAAATGGGTTCAGACCCTGATTGTGTGGTTTCCTTAAATTCAAATAACTTGGAGCATGTGTTTTTGAAGTCTAATTTGGCAGCCCACACAGCCTTGATAATCATCTTGACTGGAAAACTTATTAAGGTTTCCATTTAGGAACTAACATCTGCAAGGTATATGGAAGCAAACAAGTTTCCTTTAGAACTATGGATACAGAGGTATTATTTGTAATTTTTACTGCAGCATAAATTTATTTCACTGGGTAAAATAAGGATTTAGGAGGGCTCTAGATGTATTACAGTTAATTTAACAGGTGATTGTCTACTCCTGGTATAGCTTTCTTAACTAATTTTCACACAAAAGGAGTAAATTTATGCAATTGCTCTCAAGTTTCTTTAAAATGTCGTTAAAATTAGACTTGGTTTTGCAGAGTCTCTGACCATAACTTTCTTTTTTACCTCCTTAACAACTTATTTCAGCTATTTCTGTTAGTAAACCTGTATTTCAAATTAGTTTAGTACAAGTATTACATTAATCAAGTCCCTTAAATGTGCATGGAGAAGAAAAAAACAGATTCTCCCTAGTTCCAGAATAACAGTAGAAGACATGTCTCAGTGCTTATGATTTTAGTCAATTTGAAGTGTTTGTGTGGAGTTTTAGGATGGTGTAACAATACCCTGTGCTCTGTAAATAAACATAATATCTCTCTCTAATTGTTGATAGACAGTACAAGAATCATTTCGATAGAAGTGAGATATGAATTACTGAAAACAGCAAGTTATTATTTTATGGAATTAAGGAAATCCATGATTTCTGTATAAAACCAATCTCTTTGGCAGGAGAGTACACTACTATTTTACAATAAAGTTTAAGATGATACTTTGTCAGTAGCTCAAAACTATTTTTCCTTTTCAAGATTTTTTCGTTTGGAAAATATTGTAACTTTGTATGTGTTGATGAGGTGATTGATGTGTCTGTCCAGTGGCTGTAGCACCAAAAGCTCCCAGTTTGGACACCCTGCTTTAGAGCAAGGCTCTAAAACTAAACTGGCAAGGCTCTGTCTAGACTGGAAGATAGGCCATACCTGAGGCCTTCAGTGCAGTTGAGAGTAGGTCTGGCTTTGTTTTACCCGGATCAACAGTGTAATATTTTACAGTTAAGGTCAGATACTATGCTTTTCATATTCCTTATTTTTCAAAATCATATTACATAAAACTATTGAATTGCTCTATGAAATTGATCTTAGTTTTGTGTGACTCTTCTCAAATTACACCACAGTAATCACCCTTAATTTAAAAATATATCTTCTTATGTACACAGGAGTGTGCATATATACATGAATATATTAATTTATATATTTATGATTTATATATTTAATCTACATATTATAGGTTAAATGTATCTCCTGCTTCTGTGGCCAGTAATACCCTTTATGCTGAAGTTTTAAGTCCCTTCTCTGGTAACCACAGTAATCATGTGGCCTATGTAAGAGGATCTTTACTCCTGAGAGGTAGCTGAAATAGTAACAGCAAACAATGTTGAATTAAGTTGCTAGCCAACACCTATATGCCATACAAATTAAGAGATACGTACTTTTGAAGTAGTTGTAGAGATTTAGTAAGTTAAAGTAATCTCCAGATTCTTCTACCAAGTGCTGCTTCTCATCTCCTTTATAATGTTTACAACTCTGCAGGATTTTTGTCTCTGTGATTACTTTTATGTTTTAATTAAATTAAGCTTGATCTGGTTTAAGGGTGAACCTCTTTACTGTGGATTTTTATTTTAAATTACAGGCCACATCTCGACTACGAGAAAGAGGTTGTGATGGGTGTTTGGCAGGAATTGAAGTTCAGCAACTTTTCTGCTCACAGAGTGTGGCAATCCCTGAACATCAGCTCAAAGAGCTAAACATGAAAATTGACAGTGCTTTGCAGGTGAGCTTTTCAAAGTCTCTGCTTTCATGTTCAGGTACTGGAGGCAGTGGGCCAGTGAAATAGGGAAGGAGTACATTACTGCAGAAACAATACCACAGGCAGCCATGAGCTGTCGGAGATTTACAGTGTAGGGTTCTTAACTGTTGCAATTCCTATGTATTCAGGTACAATGACTGCATACTTACTTGCTGATATTCCTGTTCTATCTCAACGTTTTGTTTAATGTCAGGCTTACAAAGTGGCTTTGGAGAGTTTAGGCCATTGTGAATATGCAATGAAGGCTGGCTTCCACTTGAACCCAAAAGCTATTGAAGCAAGTCTTCAGGTAGGACCTACTAAACCTGCTCTTTCATTTCTCCTCACTTTGAAAATAACTAAAAATGTAAAAAAAAAATTCTAAGCCTCCATTTCTTCTAATTGATCTGTACTTACGTGTTTCAGGGCTGTTGCAGTGAAGCTGAAGCCCAGCAAACAGGAAGGAGACAGACTCCACCTCAGCCAATTCAGTGTGAACTGCCCACTGTACCTGTTCAGATAGGATCACATTTTCTGAAAGGAATATCCTTTAATGAGTCTGCAGCAGAAAACCTGAAGCTGAAAACGGTAATATCTGAATCTGACCACAGGAGTCAAGGGGCAGGAAGGGGACAAGAAAGGAGAGGGCTAAAAATAGAAAAGGAACAGAACTCCTTAAAATGCAGAGAACAACTGCAGTAGAAGTTCAGTGACAAACTTGTATTTAGAAGTGTGTATTTTTAGCCTGGCTTCCTGTGAAAACAAGATGTTGATAACATTGTATGTCCATGCCTACTTCTGATAACAACATTTTAATCACCTGGGAAAATTCAGTCCAGTCTAAGAGAAGCATAGAAGTCTAGGAGTTAATGAAACTCTGTAAGCTTTTTGAAAATAGGTGAGTTAGGTTGAAAGTGTAGAAGAAAGTGAGCCCTTAAGATGCCCCAAACAGGTGATGCACTTCAGAGCTTTTATATTCTTAGGTGCCAAAATAAGTCTGGCCCAGCCTAGTGCTAAAGGGAGGTATTTGAAAAAAGTATTGTGTAGCAATGCTTCTTTCAGTGTTGTATTATAAACTTAAAATCAGTTTTTTAAAAATAATTTGAAATTGTGGAAAAGTTATTTGTATTTTCAGTATAAATGAATGAAAAATATGTCCATTCTGAACTCAGCATTTTCACATTTTAGACAAGCTCATTTCCTTATTCCTGGAAGAGTTGAAACAATCCACAGCTCAAAATGGTGCTTTTCATAGTTTTGATTAAAGTTTTGCAAGAAGATAAGCAAAACTACTGTTTATGATTTTGGAGGTGTATTGTGTTCCAAGTAGCAGAGATGTTCTGTATTTCTGTTCTGCAGTTGAGATCTTCCAATTATACAAGACTGTTCAGAGGTAACAGAGATTGTAGTTGTTTGAAAAACACGTAGAACAGCGATAAATGTGTACAGAAGCCTTGGTGCCAATATTTGAATTACATGTTTTGTATGGCAATTTTTTCATTTTTTTTTTTCCCCAGCACACAATGCTGCAGTTGATTAAGGAAGCTGGATGCCATAATGGACTTACACCACGGGATGACTCACCTGTTACCGAAGTACTAAATCAGGTTTGCCCTTCCACTTGGCGAGGAGCCTGCAAAACTGCTGTACAACTGTTGTTTGGCCAAGCTGGACTGGTAAGTGACTATGGCTAGGCTTAGCAAAAAAGGGACTATTTAACCATCCTGAGAAACTGTATATTTTAAAGAGTTTGGAAATTAATTTGCAGTGTCTGACTGTGTGTTTCTCCGTTTCTAACACTGCAGCTAACTTGATTTATCCTTGAAGAATGCAACTTCACAGATGCTATCTGTAGTTGATAGGAACAAGAGAATGAATGTACTGTGTACTTTGTAGTCTCCATTATTACAGACAACACAAGAAATGAAGCTTCTAATTCATAGTGAAATAGAAAGATTTTCAAAGTTGTGGATGACTGTTAAAAAGAAACACCCTTCCCCTCCACCTCTTCTTGCAGATTGGCATTTTCTAAAAAAAGCCATTTTTTTCATTTCCTCTCTGCCTTGAATGGAAGCTGGGTTTCCTGCCCAACATAAACCACATGTCCTTTGCTCCAAGTAATGCAGCTTGACATCTCCATCAGAGGACATCCCAAATAAATATATTGCTGTAGACAAAGGTGTTCCTTAGAAATAAGCCACATGGCTTTTACAGTATCTAAACAGTTGCTGAGGATCGATACTTGGAACATACTCTGATAAGAAAATGCATTTGTGCTCCCATAATTAATTAGTGCAATCCCTTAATATAGAAACAGGTTTGTTCATGACACTCAACTACTGTGAGTTTTCATTTGACTGGACAAACAGAATGGGGAGCAAGAAGGCAATAGGATATGAAAGAAATGCAAGCATAAAGGTATACTGTAGCCTGTGTTGGCTTCTGTCAAGTATTCTTTGAACAATCTTTAACATACAATGATCTGAATGCTTCCTGTTGATTAATATATTGATAGTTTGTTCAAGGTGATGACAGGTCATCAGGACTTTGTAACTAATTACAGTTTCCATTAAGGAAGGATCCATTTTGTTACATACTTGAAAATACTGCATTTTTCAAACAAACCACACAGTTAAGTGACTCTGACCTTCCATCCTAGTTCATTAAAACATGTATTTTCAGGTACTGTTAATAGATACTGTACATAAATGTCAGACACTTTAGCTATCTTTGATACTTGATAGCAGATACTAAATTAGATACTCATCTGTTACAGAAGTAGGTTCAAATCATACTGGAACTTAACTAACTTTTCATGTGAAGAAATCTTAAATTAAAAGGGGCAGACCATCAGTATGGTAACAGCAGCATGCCTGTTGCAATCCTTACTGCAGTGAAGTACAGGGATTTAAGGATAGGAGATGGTAGTGCATTAAGTGCTTTGTATAAAGAAGCTTTAGAGGGTGGTATAGGAAGATAGTATCTTTGCAGGGAGAGAAAGCAACTGTGGAATAGTATCATTGATCAAATGATCAAATTTCTACTTGGGTGTTTTCAAGGTAGGAAAATTGATATTAAATAAATAAAAGAGCTCAAAAAACCCAACTTGGTTTAGTAGGGTTGTGTTTTCACCTGTCATAGTTCATGGTAGGACGCTGGGAGTCAGCAGCCAGGTATGGGAAGTGAGCCAAGAAAGAAACTTTCTCAGCAGCCCTGTAGGAGTCATAACTCATGAGAATTTTCGGCTCCTGAGTGTCTAGATGAGGAATGCCTTGGAGGATGCTGTACCTCCCACCATATCTTTTCCAGGGGCTTTCAGCCTTGTGCACACCCAGGTCCTGCCCTGATGCGATTTGGGGAGTAGCCTGAGGCACGTTTGGACTTGGGAGTCTGGAAATGCACTGGTGTCCCCCAGTCTAGATATAACTAGTTAGACCTGCTGGTAATTAAAGTGCTGCTATTCTGCAGGTTTATCGTAACATTTAGAGAGTTATCAGCACAAAACTTGTGTGTTCTCCCAAATGACAGGGCTGATACAAGGAATATTACTTGTGTTGCATCATGAGTGTCTCAGGATTCTTGCATGAACCTCAGGTTCTGAAAGTAGCAGGTTTCTATCTTCAAAGACACAGTAATGAGCTGTACATGACGAAGCAAGGCATCTCTCCTCCCTTCATTCTCACTTTGATTTGGTACAGTTTGGAAGGGTGTGAGGGTTGAGGTTTTTTCTTTGTAAAATATGTGCCATTATATTTTTGCAAGATTCAATTATGCTTGTGTGTAGCTTCATGCAATGATGGGAAGTTGTAATTGGCTTCTTTAAAGTGCTGTTTGGGTGGAGATGAGAGAGGAAACACCTGTAAAACAAGAACAATAGATGTCTGATGCACAGGAAGCTATCCTCTAAGCACCCACCAGGCGGGGAGGGAGAATGTGTTTATTTTAAGCTTATTTTGTGTGGAACTCAGATAAATTCATCATGGGACAATTACATAGTCTTTGGTTTACTGCTTTTTGAAACTAAGTTGTCTGCAATAGCTGAGAATAATGTGAAATTTGGCGTTCAAATGCCAAGTTGTAAAAGGGAACATTACTTGACAGTCCTGCAATCTTCAGTAGTAATGTGTATTCGTCTTTTAAGAAGAAACTCATTAAGAGTGGAAAGCAGAACAAGATGTGCCGTAAGTTTGCTTGGCTATTTTAGGTTTAATTTTTTTAACATAAGACATTAATTTGAAGTGCAGCCTTTCAGTTCTTACCCTAGCATATAAATGAAGAATTGTGTTTTCTGATTTGGATCAGAAATCTCCATGTTTGAATAAAAGTAATGTGTATTACAGTAGTTGAATTTGGAGGATAAGTGGAAATAAAACTTTGAGTTGACCTCATGCTCGTGTCCAGTCATGAAGAAAAGGTTCAACCAAGTCTCTAGCCATCCATTCTTGTGCCAGCAGATCTTTCTGTAGCAAAAGCCTGCATGCTTCACAGAAGCACTGTATCTTCTAGCAATGTTTAGATCCTGGGAGTTGTAACTGACCAAATGCTGAGAAATGTAAAACTTCTTTTAAAGGGAAGAAAGGAAGACAACAGGGTGAGGTGGGGGGGGCAGGGAAACACTCCCCCAACAAAGCCTAGACCAGAAGTATTACCATGCACCACTACCAGAAGCTAGTACCAGAAGGTCTATGCAAATCAGAATTTTAGTTCTGACTTACAGGTCTGACACACAGACAGTATTTTTCTTGGCAGTTCAGAAAAATCACTCCTAAGTTAATCTCTCCTTATCCCAGATATAATTGCAGTATAGCCTAATTGCAGATTATGAAATCACAAAATTAAAATGGTATAAATACAAGGAAAAAGGTAATGGAGTTGCCCTATCATTAAGTAAGAGGTATTTTCATGCCTGGATAATAGCATGGTGTTTTCTCACTGTGCTTAAACATGTTTTTCAAGTTTACTAAACTCAAGCAAATGCATTGAGTCAATTGGAGGAGAACTCTAAGGCCTTATGCTAAAATATCTAAAAGGTGGGGAAATCATTGTGTTCAGGTGTCACTGGATGGCTTTGTTAAAGAGAAAGAAGGAAAGGACTCTCAAGATTATCTTATTTGTCATATTTCTTAATAACTAGTAGTAAGCAACCAGTTAGCAGCAGAACCAGAGTAGGATGATTACAAAAAAACCCACAGTAATATCCCTTGAGGTTTATGTATACTAGAGAGAGGACTTTTGCCGTTTCAAGGATAAATGGTACAGTTAATCTGCTAGTCACTGAAGCAAGAACTGCTGACTGCTGCTGAAAAGCTGCTGGTTCAGCATGACCAAAATAGGAAATTATGGAAATGATCAAAAAGGCCAACCCATGCAGACTGGACTGCAACAGAAAGCATGAACCAAATATGGAACTTACTATCACTGGTATTAAGGTTTAAATGAAGCTGAAGTGACTCCGTTCCTTCCCAATTCCATAAAAAGAAAGGTTCATGACTGAAGGATAATTTTCAAGACTTTCATCTTCCATGTGTCTTCAGGATATCTTATAGAATGTTCAGAATTCAACAAACTGAACACTCCTTTTTCTCCTCTTTATGCAATAGAGGAATTAAAAATAGCACCATTCTTTTGGGTAAAATAGAGAAAAGTTGGTGTGGGATTTCTATAACCCTGAAAGGAGGGGAGGGGGTGTATAAAAAGTTGTGAGCTGTGTGAAGAGTTTTAGACTAAATACTACTTGTGTATATCATACCATGTGCTGCAGTTAAATTATTTAAAATATTTTGATAGATAGCTGTTTGGGAGCTGGTGCAGTAGTAATAGTGCCAAACTTCTCAAACATAAGGGCTGTTACATCAAGTGATTAGTAACCAGCAGCTGTCGTGTAAAGCAGTTGGTAACTACAGTGATGCATATAACTACAATATGTAGCTGAGAAGGATTAAGCCCTAGAAATATAGGCTACTGTTTCAAGCTAATAATTTTATATTGTTCCTCTTTTTTAGATGTTAATTTAGATATTTAGGTAGTAAACTAGAAATCAGTAATGATTTTCTGAGTTGATTTATTTTTTGCACTTGCCGTGTAGGAGGGGGATGAAACTATTGCTTTTATCTAGGGGGTGATAAAATAACAAACTCATTTCTAAAAAGAATTTTCCTTTTTTATTTTCATTTTATTTGCTAGGTGGTTGTCTACACAGCACAGATTGAAAATAAAGAAGCCTATGCTCCTCAGATAAGTTTAGAAGGATCCAGAATTGTGGTGCAAGTTCCTTCAACTTGGTAAATACTGTGTTGTAGTTTATACCAGTAGCTGTAACTGCAAAACACAGGGAAAAATAACGCAGTGCAAGTGGAGGAGAGAGTACTACACAATTATGGCTCACCTTCCTGGATTCCTTTCTCTGGAACTGTTGGAATACCACCATTCCTGACAGGCTGACAGCTGTACTTGAGCTGTCTTTGTAGCAGTACTGCCCCTGGGGGGCGGGGAGGGGGGCAATAGAAGAGAAGTAGTGCTGGTGCACTAAGCACACTTTTAAAGAGCAAGTGAAAGCTTGATGATGAAAAAGGTTTTAATAAAAATAAAATTCAGTAATATTCTTGTTACACTCCTCACTGTCAGGTCCTCACAGCTGTTACCTCAGGAGTGCCAGGAATTAGATGAGATTAATGAGACCCTTTGCTCTTCCTTCCCTGAGCTGTTCTTTAAGTGCTGTCGTGAACTGCAGAACTCTGCAGAACGCTACTCCTGCCAGTTTAGTTGACTGCCTAGGATGTAGGTAGGGTTGGTCTGCAGCTTAGGTGAGGATTTCTTCCCTTTTGAAACAATGATTTGGATTGGAATGCTTCCTTTCTCTCCTTCAGAGTACTCAGGCTGTCAGTACAACAGTCCATTCATCCGCATCCTTAGTGAGCTAGCCTGTTACTGATGGTACCAACGGTATCGCCACAAGGGCGAGTCAACTGGTAGTCTGTTTACCCAGATACATCTCTAATTCCTCTGTAGCCTCTAAACTGGCTACAGAAGAATGAAGCCGAGCGCAAACACGCTGCTGCCTCCGGTTCTCTCACAAGAGAACAGAACAAGAGGCAGCAGCGTGTTGCGCTCGGCTGCGTGTGCTCTGGAAGAGCGCCGCCTGCTGGCCCGGAGCGAGCGTGCCTCGCCGCTCCACAGGGGCACCAATGCTTACAGCTCAATCAGTCTGGTTTCCCCTCAGCCCTGACTCTGTGCCGTTAATGAGGAAAATCCGGTCATCCTGCACCTTCGCAGCTCGGGGGAATCTTCCCCATGCTGCTGGGTGTGCAGAATTGATTTCCACGTGGAGTCTGTTAAGCTGGGGGCTCTTAGCTCTGGAGTGCACCCCTGTGCTAGTGTGTTGCCAGGCTTGTGGAGTGCTCCTGCTGCCTCCCAGAAACACAATGTGTGTCTTTGGTATTTCTTGCCTCTGTACCTGAGTTATGCCTGCTCAGTTAAAGAGATAATCATTACTCAGAATTTTCAAAACAGATGAGACAGCTTTTGACTTTACAGTTAGATTGGCTGTATATTCCACAGTAAAAGAAATCAAGGTTGCAGGTGTAGTCTTTAGGAGGAACCCTCAGGCATTCATATGTTATGCTGCTGTTACCAGTTGCAACTCTTGAGGAGCAGTAGTGGTGCATCAAGTGGCCTTTTATTACCTGACTAGTATGGTAAAATTGTTTAATGTAAAAAATCTTTCTTTTTTTTTAATTTAAACTTAATGATTACAGGTGTCTGAAAGAAGATCCAGCAACAATGTCTTTGCTACAGAGGAGTCTGGATCCAGAGAAGACTTTGGGACTAGTAGATGTGCTCTATACTGCTGTGTTTGACATACAGAGGTGGAAGGAAGGAAGGTACAACTCCTCTTGAGCCTCATGCTCTACTTCCCAGGTTTAAAGAAAGCCATCACTGTTGAAAGATGGGCATTGAGGAGCGTGATAGTTCCAGTTCATCAGAAAGGGAAAGCAGTAGTCAGACTGAGAGCTACATGGGCATCTTGTGGGTACAGACACAGATAGCAGCAAACCTTTTAAAACCAAACCAGCAGCTTATCCAAGTGTACAAAAATAATTGTTTCTCTCTTAGTAACCAGACTTAATATAAATTAAGTAATCTTACTTAAAGTATATTACATTAGTCTCCATTTAGGGTCTTGAAGCATAATTAAAATTTCCTAAGGAATGGGAAGTAGTCAATGCTATTGCAAGTACTAGTAGCAGTTGGCATTGTTGCTGATGAATTTGTCAATCTTTGGGGTTTTTTCTTACCCAAATACACGTTTTCCTCCAAAGTACAGCCTCAGTGATGTATTAGGTGGGTTGATATATGTGTTTCTGTTGCTGCAGGGAGCAAGCTTTGCCTTGTATTCAGATCCAGCTGCAGCGTGAAATCTCGGACTATGGGAATCAAGTTGACCTGCCCTCCGGAAACGGGAGCAAATCTTCAGGTGGTCTGCAAAGGACCTTCTCAAAACTGACTTCACGGTTTACAAAAAAAGCTTCCTGCACCAGTACAAGTAATACTGGAAGTTACTCAATCTCTAATACACCTTCCAAAAACGTCTTCATAAGTTCCAACTCAGAGGAGAAAGCGAAGCTGCCCGCTAACATAGACGCGCGGTTACAGAGCATTCTGAACATCGGTAACTTTCCCAGGACCACAGACCCTCTGCAGTCAATTCAGAGCACAAGTAACCAGCTGGTGAATGGGTTTCTAGTCGAAAGACGGGACAATTTCTTCAAACCAGATGATGGCAAGGATGACAAAGGTATGAATTTACCAAGTGACCAAGAAATGCAGGATGTTATAGACTTCTTGTCTGGTTTTAACATGGGCAAATCCCAGCAGACTTCTCCAATGGTGAAAAGAAGAAACTCTGTCGCGTCCTCTACAGCAGCAGAAGTGAAATCAGGAACAGTACAGCAGCAACCACAGTCTGTGTCTCACACACCACTGCATCCCTCTCAGCAAGGCTTGTCACAGCAACAGCAGTCACAAAAGCAGCAGCAGCAGCAGATGCAGTATTACCAACACTTGCTTCAACCTATTGGACCACAGCAACGTGTACCTGCAAAATGGCTGACAAATTCTTCACAGCAGCCACCCCAAGCTGTTGGAGCTGGATTGTCTCATTTAAACCAGTGGAACAGTCCTGTATTTTCAGATTTAAGCTCTGATCTGTACAGCTTGGGTCTTGTGAGCAGCTATATGGACAACATGATGTCAGAGATGTTAGGACAGAAACCACAAGGACCTAGAAACAACACATGGCCAAATCGTGACCAAACTGAGGGAGTGTTTGGGATGTTGGGAGAAATCCTGCCTTTTGACCCTGCAGGTGTGTGTCTCTTTTTTTCCTTTTTTATTTGGTTTTTTGGTTTTTTGTTTTGTTTTTTTTTAATAAGGTCCTTTTACAAAGAATACTGTTAAATATTGCTAGCAATAGTAGTTATTTTTCTAGTGCTATCTGCCAGATGCTAAGGTGCTTAAAAAGGCAAGAAGCTGTTTGTGTGTCTCTCTTTTTAACAGAAGGTGAAATATAGTATGAGCAACTTTTGATCAATAAAGAATGGCAACAGGTTCCTTGTTTCATGTCCCAATGGTAGTAGTTCAGACCTTTCCTATATGGACCACATTGAAATACTGAAACTGATATTTACAGATGATGCTCCTTCTGTTAAATATTTGTAAAATTGTTCAAAAACAAGCTGTTGAAACTGGGTGTTTTACCTCTCCCCAGAATGATCCTTCCTGCTCTTTACCAGTCTTGCATTCTAGAGCTACAGCCAGCCCCTTAACTGTATCCGTGTTTCCCCCCCGGTACTGTGCTGTTTCATGGGAGTCATACAGGTTCCTGTTCTACAGCTCTTGCTGCAGTGAAAGGTTTGGATGCTGAAGGATTAGAGGCTAAAGAGCAGGTGCCATGTGGTTTTCCAGATGTTTGCACCACTAGTGAATGGTAAATGTAGAAGGATTACTGTCAAGAGAGCGAGCGAGATAAAACGTGGTGGCCGTGAGCAAATAGCTAGAGACTGTAATATTGGCTGTAGAGTTAGAGGAGATTTAATGAATTCTTTTGATAATAAATTGTTGTTCCTAGGACTACTATCTTGTAAATATAATTTCTGTTGGCCTGGAAGATAGCCATAGAAACTTACAGCCTTTTCTCAAACCATGCTCGTGTTTCCCATGCCCACTTGCGTGCACACATATTGGATCTGTCTCAGAAACAGTTCATTTGACTTACAATTTTGATAGGTTTTTTTGTGAACTCAGCTGATAAACTAGTGAAGCTTGAGGCAAAAATAGGCACCATAGTGATGTTATCAAACACCTCTTAACAATTTTGAAGTCTGAATTAGCACTGTCTTAAACGTGTACATGCAAAGGACTGGCAGTTTTAGGGAATCTGCTATATTTCTGTAGTGTTTTCCTTTTGATCTACATAAAGTGGACTTGTTTTGGTCCATTTGATATGGTGCCTATCAGAGACTTTGAAAGTGATACTCTGAAAAGGGGACTTAATTCCAGTGGATAAATGGTGCTCTGTGGATTATTGTACATACTTGTTATGTCAACTGTAGAAATAAACAGTGTTATCCACAGACCTGGGGTTTAAAAACTGAAAACCAACCCCCCAAAAATTCTAATCAAAAGGATTTTTACACTGGAAAGACAACTTCTCTTCACATAAAGACAACTTCTCTTCACATAACTTGCCAGATAGAGCTGTGATGAGGAATTTTCAGCTTAAGCTCTGGTTACTGTAGTACAGAAAGCTTTAAAACATGAAACACTTTTCCCTTTCTAGACTTCCTTAGGACTTTGTACATTTGTCATTTGAAACAAATGGCATTGCTTCTTTGATAAATATTTTTGGAGCCTGAAAAGGATGTATCTCTTCAGATGCAAATCTCCTAATTAAGAGTTTATAAAATTGATGGCTTTTCGTGTCAAAGGCTTCACTAGCTACCAAAACTGTATTTTGCAGTACTTTTATCATCCCTTGCTGAAGGAATGTTGCAGAAAAATCTTGTAGAAGGAAGGAATGGTGATAATCCAGGTCTTTTGAATTACTTTCACAGATGTGAAAGAGGAAAACATAATGAATGAACAGCTTTTTATCAGATACAGGTTTTTATTGAGGTACAAATTAAGCTGCTATTTTTAGTAGGATGGCAATTTAGCCATGTGTGTACATGTCTAATTTAGTCATGTTGTCTACAGGAAGAAAAACCTGGACACCCTTCAGAATCTAGCCTTAGATCTGAGGATCTGCCTAGCTTCCAGCTTCCTCTTAGATCAACACAAAGATACTTCCCAAAGAAAACAAGTAGCAGTGGGAATATTTTGTCTATGTACAGCTGGTCGGATAGCCCTGTCCCTTATGTAATGAAGAATGTAGAGAAGCCAACTCTTCTTCATTGTGATTTCAGTTTGCATCCAATCAAACACTGTGGAGCCCTTTTTAAATGTGTCAGATGAAAACAAGGGAACTTTTCCTGTAAATGCTGAATTGAATGTGGTGAAGCCATCACAGGGAAGGTGGATTTCTGCTTTCTGAGCTCTGCATGCTTGTTGGATGTTCCTCAGGCTTCACTCTTCATTTACAACTGGGACCAGCAAGTCAGCAGCTCTGCTTCCTGCTGCAACTACTGTGCTTGTAGTCTAGACCTTTTCCATAAAGAAACAGAAGCTGAGGAAACTCAATTATGCTGACTCATAACAGCATTCTTTTTAATAAGCTAATTATTTTCTCTGATCAGTTGAGCATTTAAAATGTTTCTGGATTAAGAGTTTTGCTGTTTCTGCTTGAGATCATGCTTAGCACTTAGCAGATGCTTGAGATACAAAAGACACTTCAGGAATGGGAAGATATTTTTTCAAGAATTACTGCTTTTTTCTGTAAATATCAGTTCAACTCTGAAACACCTTGCAGGTCAGGATCAGAAAGTTTTCAAAATTGTCTAGTTTTTGTCAGAAGTGGGCAGTTTCTGGGATGTGTGTTGTAATACAATCTGAGATTGATTTCTCAGTGCAAGCAGTATTATAGCAAGCAGTCATGTTGCATGTTAATTCTAGTGTTCTTTTCCTTTGAGCTTAGATATGTACAGGCTATAAATCTCCTTGTGCCAAATATTAGACCTTTCACTCTATAGACATAGAGACAAATACCATTTCCCTGATGAAATGCAGGGGGCAGCTGTTCCTCCCTGTGGGAATTCTTTCCCACCCGATTGGATGGTGCACATGTCCTCTCCTAAACCATTTCCCATTCATTGGCTTTCCCTGCTCCGTGAAGGGCATCAACTGTTGTCTGGCACTTGTCAGCGATGGAATTCCGTGGTTGTGAAGCCTGAAGGATTAATGGGGGAGGATAATTGCAGTAGAAATAGCTGAATGTTCACGGCTGACGTGTTGGTTCCCCTTGCTCAGTTGGCTCTGATCCGGAGTTTGCGCGCTATGTGGCGGGGGTCAACCAGGCCATGCAGCAGAAGCGGCAGGCGCAGCACGTCCGTCGTCCGAGCAACGCGCGTAGCAACTGGCCTCTCCCCGACGAGCCGCATAAAACCTGGCCCTTCCCCGAGTATTTCACAGAAGGGTAAGAGCGTTGTTATGGTATGGGCAGAATGTGGGAATACTGGGGGCGGGGGGTGTCCTGTAGTTGCTGCTGTGTCTGTGAAGCTGCACTTGGTCGAGTGAGGAGTCCAAGCCCTTCCTGCTTTGCTGACAATGGAGCATTTGCTTGATGTGTTCTTTAGAGTGGGATATACTGACTTTGAATCAGAACAGGGGAAATAAGGAATTTACAGCACAGGTGGATGCAGAACAAACAGTTTTCTTTCAGTATTTTGAAACCTTTAGGACCTAGCTCTGATGGAAGGTGATGGTATCAAAGTTGCAGTGCCTGACTGAATCCAGCTTGTTGGGTTTTAGCCACTCAGTCTTGCTACTGTAAGGCAGGTATATTAGTAGTTCTTAATCTCTTCCAAATCATAACTGTTTATTACAGCAGATGTATTTCAAGATTCTCTGTCCATTTGTCCACAGTGTAACAGCTGTGATGCTCAAGCCAGCTTATAAACAGTAGGACTGGTATGTGTTCTGGCTCATTTGGGCAATTAAAGTCGAGTGCTTAGTGATTCCAGAGCCAAGTGTCACTTGCTTTTCCTTCCTGACCAAGATGGACACTTTATGTAACTAGTAAAACAGATATAGTGAGTGTAATAGGCAAAGCAGTTGACATGATCACTCAGCATAAATTAGTGAAAGAACCTGTATTACTGGTACGTTGTACAGAGCACTGACATCTTTGTGCTCTGAGGTATCATCACCCCTGACAGAGGTCCAGCATACCTAACTAGGACATACAGTCTGGCCCAGGCACTATAAATGAGAGATCTAACACAACTCCCTGTCTTGCAGTGATGTGACAAACAGCTGGTCTGGTACTCAAGGAGACTCTGCCAGCTCAAGTGATGAGACCTCCTCAGCTAATGGAGACAGCTTGTTCTCCATGTTCTCAGGGCCAGACCTGGTTGCTGCTGTGAAGCAGAGAAGGTGAGCAAAATGAACACAAATACCTTCTTAATATTCTTTTTTGATAATTTTGTGCAAGTAGCCACAGAAGGGAAATTCCTGCTAATTAGATGAAACTATGGAAATGCCAGTTTGGAAACTGCCCTGATGGTACAGATCAGTGTCTGGGGGATCTGACTGCAGTGCCCTTAGGGGTTCCCCAATTTGAGTGAAGTTAGTAGCCATCTCCTTATACAAACTACAGTCTGCAAATAGCCAGTTGTTAGCTGACATTCAGTATGTCTAGGTAAGATCTGACACTTTCCCTCTTCCTAGAGATTCTGTTTTGGATACCACTTGTTCTAAACTACTGCCATGTTAAGAGCTAAACCACACACTTCACTGCAGCTGTGTCCTGCCCCGTGTGATGTGTGTTTTGATGCCAGCAAGTTCCTGTTTCCTGGCTTCTGCTAGAACTTTGTGGCACTTGAGAAATACCACTGCTCATGTTGTGTCAACTTTTTGTCCCACACACCACTGCCATTTCATTGTAAACACATGCCTATTTAGTCATTTATTTCTGATAATATGAAGAGGCTTAATTGCATTCATAAATAAGCTTAATATCTTAAACTAAGCAGGATTTTAAATTATGGGCAATCCACTTAAAAACAGTAGTATAAGTTACAATAATTGCTTTCTGCTTTTCTGAAAGGCTGGAAGCTGGGTATCTTTAGAACTTCAGTGACTCCTTCACAGTAGAAAGCAGTAAAGACAGTAATAAAAGCAAGGCACGAGGTGATGCACAAATACCAGTCTGGGATCACTCATTTTATTTTTAGAAATGGATCTGAAAAATACTTGAAGCTCGTTCTCTGGTCAAGTGCTGTAGTTCTGTTTAGATCACAAAACAATTTGGAGTCAATACATTGAGATACAAGATTGTCCTGTCACCAGAAAGCTGACAGAGTCAGTGGCTGTACTGCAGTTTCCTGCAGGTCACACCTGGACAGCTGTTCTTGTATGCAGTGCCAGGAGGGAGGTGTGTTGGTGGTGAGATGGAGGCAGCAGGAAGAGGCTGAAGGAGGAGCTGTTTTCTGAATCTCACCCAGTGAGACTGTACATAGAGGGGACAGCAGCTGAGCTCTGGTAACTGCTTGGGGGCACAGTGACTTATCTTTAAGCAAAGGTTAGAAAATTCTGTTTTAATCTAAGCCCATCCACCTCACACCCTTCACACCCTGCCTCCCAAACAACACAAAACCCACAAAATCAAACACCAACGAAGGCCAAGGAAATGTGGCCAAGGCCATCTGATATTGGGTCACAAACATAAACCGAGGGCGTAGCGTTTCCTCACTACAGTCACTGTGCTTTAGCAGAGGTGTCAGCTCAGCTGTGTCTTGTCTGTAAAGGTATTTCAGAAAAGAAACTTCAACCCCCACAAACAAGAGCAGGTAACAGCAAAGGAAATTTCTGGCATGTTTTCAAAGCGGGTGAAAGAGTGACCAGTCTCCTTTCACCTCTGCAAAACTGGGGGGGGGAAACTGTAGCTCCCAGTGCCACTGCGCTGCCAAGCCTCTGGCAGCACTCAGCACTGAGGCTCTTGGGAGGGAGATTTAGATTGGATATTAGGAAAAAGTTCTTTGCTGTGAGAGTGGTGGAGCACTGGAACAGGTTGCCCAGGGAGGTGGTGGATGCCCCTGGATCCCTGGAGACGTTCAAGGCCAGGTTGGATGAGGCCCTGAGCAACCTGATCTAGTCGGGGGTGTCCCTGCTTCTTGCAGGGGGGTTGGACTAGATGACCTCTGGGAGTCCCTTCCAACTCTAATCATTCTATGATTCTATGATCGCTGCTCTTGCCTGTACTGGGTAAAAACACATGGAATGAGCTGGAACACCAGTGCACATTCTGGGCTGTCAGTATGACAGACTGGAACTGCACAATGGTATGTGCAGCTTAACGTGGGTGACTTGGGAGAATAACAATGACAGTGCGTAAATGTCACTTCTTTTGGGGCAGAAAACACAGCAGTGGTGAGCAGGAACCCAGCACGCTGCCATCACCACCTCTCCTTTCCGTGGCAGACGACCGGAATCAGGTAAGCTGAAAAGGGCTTTGCTGAGTCCCTTCTCCTGTTTGCATTCCAGGGTGGTTTACACTTGGAAAACATCTGGAGTAGCATCTGTATCTCCAGGTTGCTTACCTCAGCTGAAACCCAAACCCTTTGCACTCATGTACTGCTAGATACCTCTTTCAAAGTTACCATGTTTAAATACCAGAACTGGCAATCATATATCTTTTTCCCTTGTAGCAGAAATGATCACAAAACCAACTATTTCAGGTGAAGCTGGGACAGTGCAACTGTAATTGCATGTGCAGAAAAAAATTAAAGCATTGCCAAATTTACTACCAGTCTTTCTGGAAATGCTCACTTAGAGCAGAGCTACTGTGTGTCAAGCAATGTGCTGAAGTAAATAAAAAGGTTTTGCAAGGGGTAAATATTTTAAGGATTCGAGTGTCCTATGTGTATGCAGCAACTCTGCTTTCAAACAGAAATTAGTCTCCTGAAATACTCACTCGTGCTGAGTATTAAGTATTGTAAGAAAAAGAAAGAAGCGTTGTGGTGTTCAACAAAATCCTGAACCAATCTTGTTTTCTCAGGACAACAAAACCAAAACCTGGCCTCCGAAGGCACCCTGGCAGCATACATCCTCTTCTGTCACGAGCACTCTGCCTGGTCAGAGCATGTCCCTGTACCCCATGAGCAGCCCTGTCAGCCAGTGGAGTGACACGATGCAGATCCTCCAGTCGCCCGTGTGGGCGGCAGCCAGCGACTGTGCTCCGGCAGCAGGACTCTCCCCCAGCTTCGCCTACGCGCAGCAGCAGCAGCAGCAGCAGCAGCAGCAGCAATCCCAACAGGCTTCCCAGCACAAACAGATGAATAAGGGCTTTAAATCCTTCCCAGTTAAGCACGAACGCCGACCATCTTACCTGCATCAGTACTAACGGCTTTTCGAGTTGGAAAACGCAGCACAGGGCCAAACGTGAACGACACATACTTTGTTTCACACTCGTCTATTGGCTATATCCAGTTTATCTCATGAGATACAGAATCGAGGGGGGGTTGGCTGAGATCTGCAAACTCTTGGATTCTGATTTACAGTGCTGAGCAAATATGGCCAATATGTTTGTTTGATGTACATGAAACAGCCCAAAACTGTGATGTAGAAATGCTTTTAAAAACGTGTATATTGCCTTTACTTTCAAATTATTTTTTTTTAACAGAACTGCTGAAGGACTACCATACAAGAAACACTGTATTTTATAGGTATTTTTCATATAGATTTATAGCTAAACATCTTACTGAAACACGTGGAAAATGTTGAAGCAAATCCATAGTGGTCACTTTGCTCAACACTGTTGGTGTTTTAAATTTGTAAGGGGGGAGCTGCAAAAGCCTTCGTGTTCTCACGAGTGGCCCAGGGACAGCTTTTTTTAAGATGAAGGGCAAGAGCAGCTTCTGGCGGCCACACGACAGAGTTCACGGGGCAACTGTTGCAGAACAGTCGTGAAGCTGCGTCTTTGTGGTGGTTTCCTTGCTCTGAGTGAGTGGAGATCAGCAGAACTGCTCAACCTTGTGTCTCAAACGTTATCTGAGCTGCTAGAAGTAGACTGCATCTGTGTGGATAATATGACACTGGTTTTCAGATCAATACACAGTTACTTACCGCTTCGTTTGGCCAAAGGCATTATCCACACAGTGCTCCTGAAGTGGGTGGAAGTACAGCCTAAAAGACTACTTGCATATATTTAAAGTCTTATTTCAGATGCTACAGTTGATAAGAAATTGTGAGCTGGCTCAGAAGATGCTAAACTGAAACGTGGGGTAGCAGTTAGTTAAAAGAACGTTATTTTTTTTAAAAGGATAAAGTAATTATCTGCAGTCAATATGTGCCATTAAGTGAACCTGTGGAATTAGGAATAATCTTCCAACCAAAGTGGATCTGGGGAGAGTGACTGGTGCTTAAAAATTGAAGAACAATGGTAAATATATGTATAGCTATCCCACTGTATATTAATTGAGATTACAGAAGATTCTTTATATAGTTAGAGCTTATTTAAATTTTCATATTTCATCTTTGAGAGAGTCTAAAAACCACAATATTTTCTGGTATAAGAGTTTTGACAGTATTAATCTTATTTTTGTATTTTTCTTAAGTCATATCATTCTAATATGTTAACTACTAGTTAAAATGGGTTCTTAGTTCTAACTACATAATTTTTCAACAGAGAATAAAAGCACATTTGTTGGTTTTGTTTTTACAGACTAAGTACATCTATATCTAAAGATACCAAAAATAAACACATATTATATATATAAAAATAAAAAACTATACACAACACTAAAACTATTAAAACATTTGGGTGTTTAAAACCCATCCACCTTTTTTTGTTTGTATGGTGATGGGCTGTATTTGCAGGCCCGATTGTTACCTTCTGTGCTGTTTGAGGATGCCAATGTTGCCTGTATTTATGATATTGTCACCATGTTTTTCCCCAACTCCATACTTACCATGTTTACAAAGATTTGTTTGCTGTACATAAGACTTTTTACAGTAATGTGCTTTGCACAATCAGTGTGGCTTCTGTCTGTAAGTTGTTAATGGTCTGTACTACTATAATTTTGAAAACCCTCTGCTGAAAATGTTAGTGGTTATTTAACTTGATGGTTTTGAGTTTCCTAAATCTTGTCACTTAGATCTAATATTAAATGCTAAATTTGGTTGTACTTACTGGTTATTCATCCTAAGACCAAAATGGAAGTCAGCGAAAGAAAACACTTCATTTTGAACTTCTTCTAACAAGTGCCAAAACTATTGCTGTCACTTTTGCAGTTTATTCATAATTACAAACGCTGGCAAGTTGTTGGGCCTCCAGAAGTGAGTTGTGGAAACAAAGACCCGTTTGTCTGCATTCTGACCACGTAGGTGCTACTCTGTCCTCTGCTTCTGATCGTTCTGAACACTGGTAACTTTAAGAATTGTTGCACTTGGCAAACGAGTCTTGCCATTAAACTTCACTTACACTGCCAAGTGCAAGGGTTTGGTGCTTAGTTAACTTACCCTTATTGCAGTGCTTCTTGTGAATAGCTAATGCTTCTGAACTGGAACTGTACATTTTATATTTTAAAGCTTCTGTAAAAGTAAACTATTTGCTTTATTAAAGATATACATTTAATAGGTCAGACCTGTTTAAAATATGCACCTTGCTGAATCTGAGCAGCACCTTGAACTGTAACTTTGGTTTGTAAACAAAGATCTTATTAACACAGGATTATTTAAGAGTTTGAAAATTGTCAACTGCCTACTTACTGACTCATGTGATAAACGTGAACTTTATGCACTCTACCCTCTGAAGCATCTTTAAGGCTGTAGGCAGAGCACCCTGAAGGACAGGGCACACAGCCTGCCTGGGCTGTGGCTTTGAGCTAGTGATGCAGGTGAGTGTTGGCAAAGCCAAGTTGCTTGACTTAAGTTTATTAGCGACATGGTGAAGTGTTTTGTTCTGTGTGAGTGAAAGAAACACCCACCCCACCCCCTTCCTGAGAGAACTATGCTTAAGGCTGATGCCAGTCCTGCCCCGGAACATGCACTTGTCCAAGGTGCACAGGGGGGCTGTGCTCTTTCTTTCTGAGCAGGCACCTACCCAAACACAGATGCTGAAAAGCACTCAGGAAGCATATTCATCCTTTGGAGTCTGCGAGAATTCACTTGTTTCCAGGCATTTCAAGCACAAAGGAAAAGTCTGCCCTAGTGGTGTCAGAATACCCAGCGTCCTGTTTCTAAAGGCTGTTTCTTCCCTGCACTGAATCGCTCTTAAGTTACACAACAGTCCCCTCGTCCCCAGAACACTTCTCTCTCACTAAATCGCTGAGCTATTCCTTTTCTAACACGTGCCATGAATTCAGAGTGGACTGTGATTTACAAAGAACATCTTAGTTTATTAGGTGCAGTTTCTACAATACAAAACAGTGGATGCAACATGGCTGACTTTGCCCTGTGGGAGGCAGACATCTGTTACCTGTGGCCAAGTGCTTATTACAGAGCCGTGGTTAGGAAACTGTGAGATTACACGTGTCCTCCAGAGGCACCTCTGGTCCCGCTGTCCTGACAGCCAGGCTGCTTTTGAAGTATATTGCATGGAATGTTCCGGGGTCGGGGGGTGGGATATGGAGGTGTGCTAATTAATTATCACCTTTTAAGTTCTGCTTATGCAATAGTGGGGAAAAAACCTGCCTAATACTACACCAAGCCCTTCATTCGCATTTTTGATGTATGCCTCTTCACCTGCCTTTCCCAGCCTCAGCTCTCAGAGTGGGACCTCCAAGTACTGCTGCAGGTTGTTAAAGCATCGCGGCTGTGTCCAGCTGCGCGGTCAGTCCATGGTCTTCTGCGTGCTGGGTGGTGCCGCGTCCGCGATGGTAGCCAAGTAAATGAGGTTCCTGTGCAGGATATGCTGGTACCTAAGGGAGGGAGAACAGAGCACCTGGGAAACGTGCTCTGCAGCCAACTACCCGCGCTGCAGCGGCCGCTCGTGTAACCTAACCGGTACCCGCTGTTAAAACGAACCGGGGCGAGTGCCCGCGGCAGCCGTTCGTGTGCGGGAGCCCGGCCCGCGGCGCTGCCCCGCGCCCTAACGCAGCCCGGTCCGGTCCCGCTTCACGTCACGGCGAGCGCTCACGTTTTACCTACGTGGGTCCCGTACGGCAAAGACGCGCCAACTGCGGGCGAGCAGCCCCGCTGCGGGGCTGGTCTGACCGCGCAGCCGGCAACGCCCGGGCACGCTCGGTCCGCCCCGCCACTCGGGCCCTCGGCCAGCTGAAGAGGCGGCGGAGCCCGCCCGGCAGAGCTGCCGGGTCCCTCCCCGACACGGACCGAACGCCTCAACGCAGCAGGCCCGGGGGACGCGTTCGGGCCGGCCGCACCCGCGGAGGCGGCCGTGGGGAGCCGCTCACTTACTGCACGCAGTCGGTGGCGCGGCCCTTGCTCTGGTACTCCACGATGCACCGGATCAGCTGGTCGTTCTCCTCCAGCAACTAGGGCACAGGAGCGCGGCGTCACCGCCACCGCTCGCCCGCGCCGGGCCGGCTCCCCCGGGAGCCCGTCGCAGGGCCCGCGCCGCCGCCGCCGCCCCTCAC
>VXBZ01005959.1:87040-110063 GCA_013399135.1 Heliornis fulica
ATTCTGATCTTTGTTCTTCAGCCTCTGAGTTCAATTCATACTTTGCTACCAAAAATTTATTTAAATTGCAGGCCTAATTGCTGCAAGCTAAAAGGAATATCTGAGGGACAGTCACAAATCTTGCAATGAGGAAAGGCTTTCCCCTCCCCTTTTTCTTTTTAAATTAAAAATATTTTAACTCTTCAAACAGAAGACACAGATTCTTTGTTGCAAAACTTTGAACTGCTCAGGCAGTCAACTGGTGGGAAAATTCTGTCCCTTACGTGGCGTGTAACGCTTCAGTGAAGGAGCACCAACTCTCATTCCTATTTAACTAGAAATGAAGCAGTAGCATTTACTCTACTATGAGCCCACTTTCTCCATGGGATGAATCGGGGTGTCTTCTTTGGAGGTTGTTATGCCCCACTTCTCAGGGTCCCTTTTACTGAATGACTAGTTGGAACAATCCAGTCCTGCCTTAGCTTTCCAACAGCTACTGGGCCCAATTATGGAGAGGGATAAAGAGGTGTGTAATAGGACCTTGCAGAAAAGTATTTTATCTTCTTTTTTGCTAAAGGTAAAATAACTTCAATTACTCTATTTCAAGGGTTATACAGGACCTTAGATGAGTTGGTACAGAGCCTGCAGACAACACAATTCAAAAGAGCTTGTTCACACTAGAAGCAAGTTCAATTACTCCCTCTCAATCTGTACAGTATTGCTCAGAAAACACATATACTTTATTAATGCACAACTACTCCCTCCCCCCTTCTCAATCCAGCAACAGAACAACTATTTAGGGCACCTTAAGAACAGCAGCTTTTGGACTGTTACTGCTGACAGCAAAACGATGCTATGTAACTAACATTTCAGCCTTAATGGACTTTCAATTAAGCAGCTCAGAGTATCTGCCAAGCACTACTAAAGACATTCTAGTTCAACATCAAATCTGAACACTTTTTTAACCACTATTTCCAAGAGCAGCAGATCAGGTCACAGCAAGATCAAACAGAGTTTACCCTATATTCAAAGTCAGCAAACTCCCTGCCTCCACGTCCTCCTCGGAATCCGCCACGAAATCCTCGGGGGGTGGGGAAGCCTCCTCTTCCGCCTCCTCGTCCTCTTCCACCGCGGAAGCCAATCCCCCCTCGGGCTCGGAACCCCCCACGTCCGCGGTTGGGACGCAGCGGTATCCCGAAGGTCTCCGCATTTAACCTCCTTTCCTCCGCCCAGGTGGGTCGCCGTTCCCTGCCACACGGGAAGAACGAGGATTGGTTTAGAAGACTCCTGAAGGAACAGGCTTAGGCTCTCCAGAAACCCCATGAAACGAAAAATGATACATTAACCACACTGAAACCTCCAACTTATCCCTTCTGCAAGAATCTAAATGTTCACTGCAATTCATCTAACTCAAGTGGGAAGGGATGTGTTACAGCACCATAAATTACACATTAACAATGCTGCAGACACGGAGCATCCTGTAATAAAATGAAAGCAGTCTGCAATTTAAAACAGAAATAGTCTGCAGTTACAGATATTACTCTGATCCAGCTGTCAACACAACAATCCCCCCCTCCCCCCATAACTAAAATAGGTCAGCAATCCACATCAACTTATCTAATAAAAAGGCAAGAGCAAAAGATAAGCTTTAATTTTCCTGCAATGCTATCTCCCACTCAAACCACACTACGGGCCAAGACAGTTACACAATCTACTCATTACCAGAGGACAGCCATCCTTGCTTTAGCCAAGGCGATACCCTAGCAGCAAACAAATCCCCCACTTTTAAAAACCCAGAGTCCCTATGCTGAGTTCCATGAACACAGTTCTTCTGAAACATTTTAAAATGCCATCCCACTGATGCACTGCACTTGCCCACCAAGAGATTCTGAGATTTCATACTCCCACCGTGCGTGACGAACAGCTTCACTCCCAATTCAGAGCTGACTGCAGCGAGTAGTGCTGACACCTGATGACAAGCACACACATCCAGCAGACTGACAGGCTTCCCCTGCAACTCATACCTATTGTCATCACAGGAGATGTTATCAAAGAAGGATTTGGTTTTATCGTAGTAGCAGTTGGGTCCAAGTGGATCTTCCTCATCTGCATTCCCTTCGCTATTTTGGGTATCAACACCTGAGTCACCTTTGTCTTCCCCATTTACAGGCTTCTCTGGCTTCTCAAGCTTGTCTTCTGGAAAACAAAAGCAAATAGAAACTTTCCAAACCACCAAACTAAACAAAACAGCACCTTTCACTTACTCCCAGACACAAACTGTACCAAAGGCTGAAAATTACAAAAACATCTCCAAAATTTTATGTGAAAGTCAAGCAGTTTCACATTAGGATGTGAACAATTTTGTGCACAAGTCAGGATGCTTTGCTGCTGCTTTCTGGAGGTTCAATATCCTCTATATTCCTGGTGGGTTTAAGAGCAGCAAACCAGATGGCAGAATGGATCTGGTGGCTGTCTATTTCATAACCTCCTAGCTACCCCCTCCAGACTTCACAGCCTCACTCAGTCACTCTGACATAAAAACCACTTCATCGTTTTGCTCATCCCTGTCTCCCTTTGTCTTCTGACTTTGTTATCTCCTTCCCCACGCAGGGCCAGCACTCAAGCTCATTACACCATCAACTGACTTGGTATTTTCTTCCCTGATAATACCTGAACTTACTGTTTTGGCTGGTACTGAAAAAGCAACTGACGGTTCAACAGAACTAGCTATGATGATCTTTCAGTCTCATTCATAAAAGCTTACAGCTTAAATCTCATGATGCTGTGCATAAATGACAACCAGCTCAACCTTCCCACAACACACACACAAATTACCACTGTCTCATAAAACATTTCTACAGCTCTTTATGGGTAACTTTCCCTTTCCTCTTCATTATTCTGAAAAAAATCAGTATCAGTAGCAAACTGTCAACTCATATAAAAATGACCCAGAAAACGAGGAGTCAAGCACCAGAGAACACTAAGGGACTCTACCAGTAGTTTTTCCTCCACGCTGAAATACTTATTCCTACCTTTTGTTTCCCTGCTTTTATCCAATCTTTTACTAAAACAAGGAGATCCCTGTTTTAACCTGCAACAATTTGGTCCAAAAATAGCAGTAGCAGCATAAGGAACAGGTGGCTGGTCACAGCAGAATGAGGTAATTAAAACAGAAGCCTGGCAGAAAACAGAAGTGCTGGCAGTATGGATCTGAACTACTCCTGTGTTTCTCTGGAAAAGGGTAAGAACAAAGAAATGCTAGAAACTTTCTTAAATTGAAGCTCTTATGCATCCTCCAGCAAAGTTCCAATTCCAAACTCATTTTTTGGGGGGGACTGCTTTTGGCCTATTAAGAACTGAAAAAGTAAAATACTGCATGCTTTCCAGAACTCAAAAGTAATCTCACTTCTGGAACTTCTGCTCAAGTCACCTGCATTTTTAACCAACAGACTTGTTAGACCATCAAGTATGATATTTGCTAGTTAAGATTATTTGAAAACTCCTACTGACCCAAGCATTAACTGAATAGATAATTGCAGTTTACTTTTCATTAGTTTGCCTTCTTAACGATCCTAACAAGACCTGGTAGGATATGCCTTTTAAAATTGGTCTCACAGGTAGCATTAAACCAGTAGGACACAGTTTTTCATACTGAAAACTAAAGCAAAAATTGGTATACCTTTTAGTTTAAGTTTATTATGAAATTCTCTATCAATTTCCTCCTTGTTGAATTGTGCATTTGCACTTTCAAAGTCGAAGTCCTTCTCAAACTTCATGGGACCATCCCTCCTAATACCAAATCTTCCTCTCCCCCCTCTGTGACCTCCACGGCCTCTCCGTGCTGCTGGTCCACCTGGAACTGAAGAGAGACAAGTTCTGTTTGGTTTTGCTTTTTTCTTTCGGGGTGGTGGGTTTCTTGGGGGGTTTGGGTTGTATTTTTGTTTTGTTTTCCAGTTCCTGGGATAACAGGTTGGGACTTCGTACATCCTCTTCCCGCACTTCTGCTGTTTAAAGTCCTGTCTGAGCACCTTCCAATTTGCAAATTCACTTTTAGTAATTACAGCAGTGACACAGATAGCACAGTAGTACTAAACTTGGGTCCTAAAGGACCTTCTAGAAGTATTGAAAAGTTATCAGAAGAACAGTTAAAACGTTAGTGGCTTTCCAGCAATGTCTTTTCACAGAAAGGTAACATTTTATGTAGAAATCCATGAATGGTTTTGCATTTTTTACTGAAATCACTCAACATAGCCAACATTAAAAAGAAAATCTCTTCTGGATGCTTTTTTTTGTGCTTGTATTATTCTGGCCCAACATGAAATTACTATAACCCACTAGATACAATTATGTGAAAGCATTCTAAATACATAAATTCTTTATTACTGTAATCTGAACTGCAAGATGCCTGGATGTTAGAAACAAAGTCCTAGCACTCTGCAAACTATACACAATGCTGTATATTAGCGGACTTTAGAAAATCTTAAATGAATTCTGAAAATAATGATAGCTATTTCTCAAAACAAGATTTACCAATTTGTCGTTTGCTTTCATTTCTGAGCTCATTTTCTGATCTTGAAACCTTGTGTGCTTCAGCTAAAGTTGGAAATAAAAAAGTTATTTGTTTATCCAATTAGGTATTTTTGATCATGCTTTTTGTATATAGTTATATTAGGATTTTTAAAAATCCAAACCTATAAAAGTAAACCAAAGTTTAACTTCTCAAAAAAGAAAAAAAAAAAGAAAAAAAAGAAAAAAGGCTATAAGTATGCTTGACTTTAAAAGGAAACTTGTATATTCCAGGTCTCTGATGACCAGCCTACTAGTAATGGACAGCAGGAAAAATCCTACATGTTACCCTTATAAAGATCACTTCACATGGGCATGGAAGAAAATAAGATCTAAGTAAATCATCCACAGCTACCTCGCCTGTGCTCCTGATTCTCTAATGATTTCTGGCTAGCTGACACCAAAGGTCTGGCTGGTACAGGACTCCTCCTCCCAACTGGTGCTGGTGTAGGCAGGTGGGCTGAAGCTGTTTGTACTGCTTGTTCCATGGTGGGGCTCCTTCTCAAATGATCTATCTGAGGGCTTGAACGACCTGGGAAAAAACAAACAAAACAAAAACAAAACCCCACGAGTTATTTCTCATCCACAAATCTGAGTTACTGGTCTCAACCAGTCTAGACTGATAGGTTTATCTGCCTTACCAGTCAAGACAGCAGTGTCCAAAGAAGAAATAAATATTTCTGCACCCTCAGATCCACTAATCCAGAATGAAGGATATTTAGCAATTCCCCTTCCCCCAGTCTAAAAGAAAAAAATGGGTAGGACAATTAATCCCTACCAACCCATCCATGATGTGCACTTAGCTTTGGAATTAAATTTTTTGATTGATTTGAGGTAAAAATACTCCTTCTGCCTCCCCAGAAAGCCAAGTGGAAAGTGACTGCTCCCAAAGGCAGAGATGCAGTTACAATACTGAAACTTCATTTCATCTAGTGCACTCTGTTGTACAATCACCACAACACTAAATGAACAGTGATGGTTAGTGCCAGGCATAATGCAGAGGAGGAGCTATGAAAGCTTCCCAACAAAGTGCTGTTCATTCATTTCCATTTGTAGCATGAACAATTGGAGCCAGAAGCATGTTTAGAATGGAGACATTTGACCCGGCCAGACAAGTTTATGATGCCACAGAGGCAAACCTAGTAAGAAATTACACTATGACTCAAGTCCCAGTAAGGAAAAGAAAACAATAACGTTGCATCTTATTAAAAGAAGTTAAAAAAAAAACCAAAAAACAACAAACCAAAACCCTAAACAAGCCTTCCCAAACTACAAAGATGACATAGTTTTAAAGGCAAACACACAGAAAAAACTTGCTGATGCTTCACAGAAGTTGTGTGGCATGTTCACCTGTGGAGCATGTCAAACAGTAAGTCCAACAATCATGAATTTTTATATTTTACGTACAGAAAACCAAGCTACCCCTTCAACAGGGGAACAGTCAGTGTGCTCAGCATACTTTTTCCCTCCCTTCCATTAACACAATGAAGTAGAACATATGTTTTTATAACTCACTCAACTACTCCTAGAAAGCAGTCCTATTTAGTATAAAAATCTTCAATAGAATTTAGAAAAAAAACCCTGTTTGCTGTCAGTAAAGTTTTGCCTTTTTACCTGACTGCACAAAGCTCAATCTAGCATTGGCAATATGTAGCACACACCTTTTACCTGCAGCAATGAAGAGTGAAGACCAGGAAAAAAATGTCTTTTGGATTCTGAGGAGCAATCAACATACCTGCACCAAGTGTTGGTGAAGCAAGGGTGAACCCAACAGTGAGTTTATTCTGCCACTTGAAAAGCACGGAGGATTTCCTTCTTGCATCTGCTTTCCAATATTACACAAACTACCCATACAATTTCTAGTACTACTGAGATGATCTGTCACGTCAATATTTCTACAGGCATCCAGGTCTGCTGTTAATATCACTTATGTAAATATACATTAAACAACAACAACAACAAAATGCTGTTGAGAATGGAGATTTAAAAATTGTAGGCTCAAGGATTTCAGAATTCATGCCCTGTGAGGTACCTTGACTTTTGCCACACTATCAGTAAAACTAGATACTGAATTTCCATGGGTGCCTATTTGCTAGTATTATTTCAACTAAAATAAGTCCTACTCTCAATACAGGTGCTTTCAGGGTAGCAACAAATGCGTTGCCAAGTTATCTATGCAGCCCACCAACTTGTAGGAAAACACTTTTAAAGTACAAGTACCAAGTGTCTCGGTGCTTTCTGGTTTTAATACCAAGTGTTTTTGTGACAGAATTCAACTGGTTAGCATTTCTTGCAATCACCTACATCAACAGGGCACAAGTAGGCAAATAAAGTTCAGTCACTCACAACTATTTACCTTGAGACATCTGTGTTTTTAATGATCTTGCATCTGTTGCAAATGCAGAACCAACTGCAGTGCTCTGGGACATATTAGCACTGGCTGAAGAGTCTGTTCCAAAGGATGTTAAAGAACCTCCTGCTTTGAAAGAAATAATACAGTCATAAAACCCAGGTTAGACCTTTGCTTTTTTGATTGGCACTAAATGATTTCTGAAGCCATATTAGGCAGTTATTCTAGAACACACATCTGCCATGCATATGTAATGTATGTATTTGCAGTAAGTTAGTAAGACCATAATACCTTGAAGCTTTTAATCTAAATAAAATAAAGAGCATTGATAACTCAAGTATCACAAGTATGAACACAGCATAGTCACAACAGCATCTTCTAGAGTTCCTGGTGTGTAGTTAACATCTTTCAAACAAAAACATGATTGCTTATCCTATCAACTGATAGCAAGCTATGGCCGACTCCACACCCTCTCTTTCACATGGCTAACACTATCAGCAGCAGGAGCAGCACTGTCACTCTAACAGTTACAGAAATTTAAGTTCCTATATGAAAAGCTAAGAGGTAAAATAAGAACATTTAACAGAGGAATTAAAGCTGGTTGGCGAGTCAGAGAGATCAATGAACCTGTACAGCTCACAAATACTTCCAGCACATACTTCATGCCAAACTCACATCTCATAATTAGTTGGAGGACTCTGCTGGCACACGGATTGCTGAGCAATCTAAACACTTGGTTAAGGCACAGACCAGATGATAACTTGGGATACCAGGTGTCCACAGTACAGCTATGAGGCTTTTGTGGAAGAACGGCCTCTAACACTCATGTAATGCACTGAATAGATGATGAATGCAACTAATACATATGAAAAAATGAAATCATGATTACAGGAACCTTTCCCCACTCATTCCTCTGAGACAGGGTGTTTGGTTCTCAGTCATAATTGCTTTGATCTGAACTGCAAAGGCTACAGAAAAACTCATTACTTTTGAGGTAAATTGTTGGACCGGTAGAGTGAAGACTTTGGATGATGAAATTGTAAGCACTAATTACTATCTATACACACACACAACTTAACTTATGGGAAAACACCAAAGAGTAAAAATGAACATACCAACTCCAACAGCACCAAACTGCTGCCCCACCAGCGGGCTTGGACTAAACTGACTGTATGCAGGCATTCTGCCAAAAGGACCATAGGACCCCACAGACTGGAATGAAGATGTGGTTGAAGATCCTAATGAAGACTAAAGAGAAAATACACTTGCAGAAATTAATGTTTACACAAAAAGTAGGGAATAGTTCTGCAAGGCAAATATGTAGAATCTATCTTTGTTAAACTTTCCCTACCACCACCACTGTAGCTAGTATGTACAAGACACCTTGCCATTCATACAGTTTTTTCTTTTAATATTAAGAATGTATTTACTTTAATGCAGAATCAAAGACAGTACAAAAATTAATTAGCACAAAAACTTAAACCAGACAACAGTTAGCAGAAAACATTTTTACAAGTATGTATGCCATTTAGAAGCACTTCTACTTTTCCAATATCACCAGCTTGTGAAAAAAAGTACCATAAAATTTTGCAATCTTTTTTCTAGAACCTCAGATATTGGACATGGTCAAATAAAGATATAAGCTTTTGTTGGCAAACTTGGAAAAAAAATGTTGTAACCTTTTCCCTGAAGTTTCAAAAGCTACAAGAACAATGAATGACCCAAACATGGGTGGAGCTCACAGTAATGCAATTTCACAGCTCTCAACTACCACTGACAGAAAGAGTTGGATTAAATTTAACAAAAGACCTTAGAGGTCTGCAAGGGCAGTTTGTAAGGAAGTATCAAGATTTTTTTTTTTGTGTTACAGAACAGTTAGAGCATTCAAAACACAGAAACACATTGAATAACCAAGTTCCATTTCAATCAAGAACTTGAACTTCCCTCTTGTCCTCAGAAATTATTTTAAGGCACCCCACAAGCACAAAGCCAACGAAGTTCAGAGACCAAAAATAACAGAGTCCATTTACTAGGAAATAACACATTAACCTTGACAATTGTAAGCTGTTTTCTCTTTAGCAACCAAGTATTCTCTTTTCAAACAACTGCCCTTCAGTATGAAGCCTTTTTAGAAACACATAGCTAGATTAAACACTTCTGAAGTTATAGTCAGTGAAAAAAGTTGAACACTAAAATCCAAATGAAAGCAAAGCTAAGGATTTGGGGGGGGTCAACATCTATTTAATTTGATTTACACAGCCTGATCTTTCCAAGAAGTTTTGCATACACATCCTCCTAAGGCAAGCAACTTCACAAACAGCTAAAGTCTTTTAGTGGATTTTAATGCCTTTTTTGTAAAAACTGGCAGCTTTGGTATATATAATGCCTTGTGCTAAAGATTCCAACCTTGGCTTTCAAGACATGATTCAAAATGGGAAAATCTTTCCACAGTTCTTTACAGTGGGAGGGAGCTTTACAACTTTACAGCAACAAACATTTTAATTTTTTAACACTCAGCCAGAAAGCACTTAAGGCTGCCAGGTTATAGTTTCAGCAACAAACCTCCGAAATTATTTGTTGACTTACCTGAACAATAGCAGGGTCCTGTGGCAAAGAACACTGAGGCTTTGGTGGCTCACAAACAGTTAGGTCTTTAATGTCACTGCCACGGAATATAATATACTCAAAGACTTCATCACGAGGTGGTATAGGTCTATCAGTTGGTCTATCTTCAGTTCCAAAGGAGCGAACTGCAAAAGTGAGGAGAAAAATAAATAAAACCACTCCATAATCAACAAAATCAACAAAAAATGTTTAGCAATGACTGAAGAGATCAGCAGCTTTAAACAGAGAGTAAAATTTTGTTAAGGGAAGAATCCCCAACTTCATTAAACAGGCAGAATATTCTCTGCTATTAACAACTGCTCAAAAATAATCTGGTCTTGTAAACTGATTTGGTCATGTATATTTCAGTTAAAAATCAAGCAGAAAGACACCTCTTCCATTCCTTAGTGAGGTATCACTTATTCGTGTGAGTGGTAGCATATTTCAACTGTTTTGTGAGGGTAAGGGGAAGTACCAAAGCTTTTTTTTTCCTGAAGTTAACACTTTGTGTACACTGAAGCAACAGAAACAGGAACAAAGGCTGGTAAATCAGTCCTGTGAATCAAGGACTACATGGGATTATGTATTTCATATTCTGCACTTGCAAATCTGGCTAAACAAAATGCTAATGCTACTAGACACTAGAACATTAAAAAACACAGCAAAGTATTTGTTTCAGACCTTGAATCTGTAAAGAAGTATAAATAAAACCAAGGAATTCTGAATTGTGTGTATATACACACAATTTTCACTACACAAAATGCATTCTTCTTGCTGATGTAAGTTTCATATGCTCTCTGTTAAATTCAGCTCACTGAGGCACAACTAATCTTCCTAAGTAGCCTTGCACAGTATGCAACATACCAAGACATTACATTTACTGGTATGGACTTTGCTGAGTTACAAAGGTTTTCAGATTGCATTGTGATAAAGCTTATCATGATAAATTCTGCACTACATACTACTGCATACATTACTTTCACTACCATCTCAAAGACCTTTCCTCACCTTAAGATTGTCAACTCTGTAAGCAAAAGCTAAGCATTGTACTGAAACCAGAGGAGAAAAAAGCAAAAAGTGACAGTTACATTATACTCTGCATCAACTTGCAGCAGCTTTAACAATCTCTCAGGACTGTCTCTGCTCTAGCCTTTTAAGAGATTTTTGTATGCTTTGTAAGGTACTACAGGTTATGCTGAGAAGTATTTTGCTTTAATTTACCAGAACTAGTTTTCCCTCCATTTTCAGCTGTATCAACAATTTGGAGACATCGTTAGGCACTTATCTGCCGCCATAAAATCATTAGTCAAGAAAAGCAGTTTCCTGTAGGGCTGTGTAAAGTGATGTCAAGTCATTTTTCAGGCTGCACCAACCACCTTCCATCACCATTGCTTCTTCAAGTACTGCACAAACACAGCTTAACAGTCAAGTATTACATATGTTTGAGAAAGATAATTCAGAAGTAAAGAGATTAACTCCATTCTACAATGAAAAATAACATTAAAATGTTACAATTATTTTGTTCATACTTACATATTCTACTGAGTGGAATTTAATCAACTTTCCTATTTCTGTGCATCTGAAAGTCTGTTCTGAATGGTACTATAAAATACAAGCACTGTAAGAAGGCATGTCCTGTTAAATGAATTTCAATCTTTGTTATAAGATAAATATCTTCTATTCTTCCTCTACAGAAAAAAAAAAAAAGTATCTGCAGCTGAAGATTGTGCTGAAATTAAAGTAATACACAATAGCTTAACAGTATTAGGAGTTGGTCACGTGCATTACTGCAGTTCATTACGTTGCTTTTTATTCACGGGGCCTTTCTATTTCACTTTCTTGACCAAGGATCCAACTTCACTTCTTCACCATCCTAGACTATTTGTTAGACAATTAGTGAATTAATTTATCCCTTCATTTCATCAACTGACCTGCTGTCTTGGTAAGTATAACCAGTTAATTTTACAATGGTTCTCGCTTTCCCACACTGAAATGATTGCTCTAGTAGCCATTTTGTCTCTAAAGGTATACAAAACCAGACTGCAATCAGTAAGTTACTGAAATATTTTACCTTCTAGCTAAAGTGAAGGAATTGAGTAGCAGCAACACCACAAAAAAAAGGAATAGTAAACTAAAGGATCACATCTCACCTCTACACTGAAATAAAAATCTGACGAACTATGGAGGAAGTCTACTTTGAAAGTACCCAGGTCAGAGCTATGCTGCATGAATAAATATTTTACTTCAGACTGTTGATATTAATATCAACATCACAACTACAGACACAGTTTTAGCACATGGCAATTATCTTTCTCCATTCTAGGCTGATCAAAAACCAAAAACCCCTAACTTCCATCTAACAACAGCTTGTAAGAGGTAAAGGGATTTTACTGTATGTCATGAAGAATTTGTCTTTCTCTCCAGCATAATATCACAAAAACATCAAAAGAAGTTATTTCACTAGCAAAAATTAGAATTCACCTTTGAGTGATTCAGCTGTCTACACAACTAGATCAACACAGTGATAAGGTCACCAGTGGTTTTGCAATAAAACACAGCAAGAATTGCTAGATAAGCTCTGCTGGAGCAGACTCCTCTGATGAGGTGAAGGTTGAACCCAGAGTCAAAAAGACAAAGTATTGGATCAGCGGCAGTCTTATAGCTCTGTCTGCTGGGATACTTCCTCAGCCTACATCCTTACTCCATCCTTACTCCAGAACAAGGTGCAGTGGATCACACATGGCAAAATACTGAAGAGTAAGAGGAAATGGAAATACATGTTGTGAAAGGTAACATGATCTTCTAATACTCATCAGGACTATGGTAAATCCATTTAATCTTACCTTATTGGTGTGGCGATTTCTTATTTTATAAGAAAATAAATTAAAGCAATCTTATGTTTTGTCACTGTATATACACACATTTAGGTAACTAGAAAAAACTAACACTGGTGAGCCCAACAGGATTAATATATATGACTTTATGCCCCAACAGTTCCACCAATTCCATGTGTAAAGTGTTGCAAGAAAATTTTTGTACAGATTTTGACTAAATTCAGTGTTACTGCTATATTTGTAATGCATATTATTATACTACTAGAGCATCCAAAGAAAACACTGCAACTTTCCCTATCAGTTAACATAAGTTATCACTTGTTGAATAACAGAAAAACACTGTGTAGTCAGAAGCCAAGCTATATATTAGAAGAGGATACTGCTCCCACATAGGATGAATTATTGCAAATACACAGTTCAGGCCCTGCATGCAGCACTGCCACAGTGTTAGGAGCCTTACCTCACCTGCAGCATATATACACAGGAACAGTAAGTCACCTATGAGAAGCACTGCAACTGAGACCACCACTTGAGATTGCTACCACAGTACTTTTAATTGCCATTGTCTCTTCAACAACATCACAGCCTGGGATGCCTGCACACCATGTCACAACAGAGGTGTAGACATGAAGGAGATGGCTTATGGTGGGCTTGCACCTTCTGAACAATTAATTGGGTCTGCACTCCCTTACTCACAGCCCTGGTGAGTTAACAGGGAGATATAGATATGAGGCAAGTAGCCAGGAGTGGGCTTGCAAAAGAGGAATTTTTCTGCTCTGACACATCACACAGGGTTGGTTGGCACACATGCCCTAAACCTCAAGGCATGGAATGGAGGGGGCATGTCACTTAACTAATTAAAATATAACTTCATAAAAGCTTGATAAAAATGTAACCCCTTCCTTTCCTGCTCCCACCCCTGAACTATGGTAAATGCTCAAGTCTTCACAAAAATTTAACTGTCTGTCTACACTTCCGAGTTTTTCACCCAATTAATATTGCACAGATGTCTGGAGGGGAAAAAAAAAAAAAAAGAAAAGGGAAGTATTCTCTTTCATTTGTCATGAGACTATGGAAAACACCATCACAGATGGTTGAAAATGCCAGAAATTTAACTACTTCTTGAATTACTGAAAGTTGTTTCATTAATATATATTACTAACAATAGTTTCAAATGAATCTTTTCATGGTCTAACAGCTGATAAATGAAAACTGATGAGTACACCGACAGTATATAATTTCTGTTTCTTTCCCTCACTCACCTAAGGATTCCCTATTGTTGGCAGGGAACAAAACCTTTTCTGACCCAATAAAGCTGTTCTTACACAGTCTACCTACATTGAACATCCAAGCCTCTAAATCAATACGGCAAGATATAATGTATAACTAGCATGAAATATCACAATATGTAAGATCAAACACACTCAGCCATGATTATTCTGTATTATTGCTACCCCATGCAGGGTAGCAATCACTTTACAGCAAGAAAGTTTTAACTGTTGCTTGCGAACACTCTACAACTGTTTGGACTTAATGATGTTTAAAAAAATTAAATATGAATTAGACATATGAATTAAGGGGACATTCCAAGTTAATTTAACTTGAAATTGGAGAATAAAAGTGAGCAGATTTTTGTTCCAAACACTAGCTCTGAAAAGCTGGCAATGTGAATATATGCACCAATAATATACAAAAATATTAAATAATTGTATAAATCAATGAATATTTGGAACCTGATACAAAGAGGAGTTTTCACTGTTATTTAAGTAATAGTAAGAGGACACACTGCTTCCCCTTGTCAGATTCTAGCTTATGATTGTGCTCATTATTTAAATAGCTACTCTTACTCTAACTCATAACACAGATGCCACAATGTTTGCTGGTGAAAGGATCAGAGCTTTGTAAAGAAAATGCTATTTAGAGAACTATAGGTAATTGCCTCATAGTAACTGAAGACTATAATCAGTACTTTATTAGCTAGACAGAAATAAAATTCCTTGGATAAAACCCTTGAAGATCTAAAATAAACCAAACCATTCCATATATACAACTTCATGAGACTGATCTCAGCCTTCAGTTTAGTCCACAGAAATCCTACTGTTAGGCAACCCTGTAATTGCTCACAAACAGATTCTACCTCTTTTGCACTCTGTGTCACACAAAATTTCAGTCAGGAAATTAATATGATAAGCCGCCCTAACCTCAACCCAGGTAACAGCTACATAGCAGAGAAACTAAAAGCATCGAGTCATTATCTGGGGGTTTTTCTTTGGCCTTTATCTGGCAGAAAATTTGACATTTGTGGTAAAGACTCATGGCAAACAGTTTGGTTTGACTTCTGGACTCACCACAGCAAGAGGAGGTAACTAGTACCTGATCAACATTATTCACAGCTACTGCCACTGCATAAAGATCATCTCCTTCTTTCACATACAGACCTGGCCATATTAACCACACTTGTCACCTTACATACAAGCTATTACCACAATCACATGACGTAGGTGTTCACTTATTCAACAAATTCAATACTATAGAGTCGAGCATTTTGTTCGTGAGCAGAGTGAACTGTTTTTCATTCCAACATGGTTGTTATCAGCTTCCAGATTAATCTAAAGGTTTTTTTTTTTTGTTCCAGGTAGCCTAGAAATACTGGTTTATTCTCTTCTGAATCATGACACTTCATTACAAAATGCATATTCTTCAGTTAACACAGCCAGGTTTTATTAAAGCAAATGTAATGGTTTAGATTTACATTTCTGATGAGAGCTATGGGAAGACTACGTTTCTAACTGTATTTTGATCCATCTTAACTATGTACACTTTGGCACATTTCCCATAAACTGACTTAACCACTCTTGAAAAGTCATACAAAATTGGCTTGGTCAGCACTGTATCTGTCTAATTTTGGGCAAGACTATCCCTAGCTCAAGGATGGGATTCCTGTCAGTACTTCTGAACACGCCTTAACAATCACAGCATGCAACTGGAATTTCTAAATATTTATTATACATCATAGTGCTCATCTTTTTCCCGATATAAACAAATACTAGCTATCCTTTTTAAACAGATAATGCAATTTCAGCATGGTAATTTGACCTGAGGCACCTTTACAAGTAAAAAAAAAAATTTAAAAAGTAACAGAAAAGCTAAATGCCTCATGAGCTACATAAGCCTAGGACCAAACCCACAACATTTCAAATAATACAAAACCAATTTATTTCTTAAATAATAATCGTCGGCGGGGAGGCGGTGGTGTCACAGGAGAACGAAGAGGCTCTTAAAGTGACACGGCACACAAACAAGAATTACTACAAAGGCCGATACTAGACGAAAGCTAACAAACATCTACACAGCATCAACTCCACAAGCCAGCTATTTAACACATCCACTAGATAAACAGATCGTTACCGTGCTAGAATGGTAAGCCTACTATATCATACAGAAACTGATGTACAGAATACTCTCCATGTAAAATATTTAATTTGCACAAAGCAGTTTTTCCTCTTGCCTAATGGCTGCGATAATCCTCTGCTTTTATGTGTGCATTTAAATTATTCAGTGAGGCTTTACAGAGTCAAGAAGTATAAAGAGAAATACCATTGCGTTTTACAGAATCTGTTACAACTGCACCATTAAAACCTGTTGTTTTACTTGAATACTACATGTTCACTGCCGCGGCTAACATACTTGCGCTGAGGGCGCATTATCATGCGCAATAAACAGCGAAGTCCTTCAGACGCCCAGTTTCAAAGATCCTCTTTTTTAGCCCTCAGCCTCCGACTCTCTTCTCAGTAAACACGTTCCCAACTTTCTCACTCACACACGTATATTCTCTGGCCAATGCATTCTCACGTCAATATTTCAACTCAATTTCGGCTTACGCAGTGCCCTAGAGCTACCTCTGAAAGAAAGAGCTCACGATCAGCCTTCCTGGCCGATAACCAAGCGGCCAAAAGATCCCCTGTAGACCTGAAGTGTTTCCTACCCCCGGACGCAACAGAGCTCAATCGCATGCGGCATACATCTGGCATTCCCACGATGTAAAGAAATCCTCTCTCTCCAGCCTTCCCCTCCTACTCCCTTTTACGCGCTAAGTCTGGACCGCTTCCACTGCTAAGGGCTTCATACTTTACTCATGTCTCCTTTCAACAATCCCTAAAATAGGTAACGTTCCTAGCTCCTTTATAGCGAGGGTCCTTCCTCAGCCGCTCTGCGATTACCGTAACCTCCCGCGAAGCCGGGGGAGCAGCCCGCGCGGCGGGAGCAGGGGCCTCCACAGCGCCGCCGCTCTCCCTACCCCTCGGCCNCTCCCTACCCCTCGGCCACTTCCACCTCCTCCGCGAAGCGTCGCGGGTCGCCCCAGCCCCGCCGCAGACGCTCCGGCAGGGAGGCTGGCGGCAGGATGCGCCTCCGGCAGAAAGTAACGCGGGCTCCTACCAGAGCTCCGCCAACACCCCCTCACAAGTGCGGCCGGGCCCTCGCAGGCTGTAGGCCTCCCCCACGCACCCCGAGCCTCCTCATCGCCGCGGTCGACTCTGCCGCGGCTTCAGATTCTTGTTCGATCCCCGACGGGCACCGAACAGTCCCTAATGCCGCCGCACGCACAGTGGACCCGCTCTCTTCCCCGAAACGTTGCTGGGCCTCCAAGGCCCGGTCCTCTACTCCGCCAAGTCCTTACCCTTGGCTAGGGCCACAGTGGAGTTTTCGGTGTCGATGGTGTACAAGATCCCTTCATACCGGATCTCGGCCTTGGAGATAAGGCTGATCTTGCTCCCGATGTAGGGCGTCCCCCCGCTCATGGCGCTGGCTCTTCGGTCAGGGACACCCCCCCGGCTCCCCTGCCGAGCGCTCCTGAGGCCGGGCACAAGCAACTAAACTAGCCCAGCTCAGAGTTGTAGTAGACGCTCTCCTCCTCCCGCTTCGAGGCCGACCTTCCGCCGATCCCCCAGCGACAACTCTCCCTGCGCAGACTCCCTCAGCACACCCCACACCAAAAGCACCCTGAAGCTCCCAACATGGCCGCCGCCTTCATCTTCCCCCAGAATCTCCCCCCCCCTCTCCGGCCCCGAAATGGATGCCGGGAATAGGGATGGTCTCGCGAGAAGCGAAGGGCGGGGCACGCTGAAGGCGACCATTTGGGCCGCCCGGGAGGAGCGGTTGGCGGCTGCCTGTTGTGCTTCGTCGAGTTCTCGCTTCGCGTGTGAGGAGCAGCTACCCCGGCAGCGGTGCGGCTCGTACGACAGGTTGAGCTCGGCTGTGCTTCGTAGACTCTTTCCGTGACTGGCCGAAGAGCGGTGTGGGGGGCCGGAACGGCCCTGAGCCGGGGCCATGCGGGGCCTCAGGCTGCCCCACCTTCCCTGCTTTCCCCCTGCCCAGGCTCCCGCCCAGCGAGTTTGAGCGCGCACCTTGGAAACACGCCCCTGCCGCAGCCCGCGAGCCCCGGGGATGTGGAAGTAGGCTTAGTGATTGGGGGTTTTCGGGGCTTTTTGGAGAGGCCCAGGCCAGCTATCAGTGAATTCATGCGGTCTGTAACAGGCAGTTTGGAATCCAGTCACGGGCAGAACTGCACGAGTCTAGATGAGGATAGCTGGTAGCACATATTTCAAGGGGTATCCTGTTTTACTAAGGTGGTAGCATTGATGTGTTTGGATCTTGCCAAGCAACACTAGGCAACACAACTGTTGATCATAGCTTTACTAAAGTGTGGTATTGATACTCAAAAAACGTCCTCATAGTACAAGTAAGCTTGAGATTACACTTAAGTTTCTACATCTTACGTTAAATTCACAAATGCGGCTTCCTGTTGGAGCCTTTGCCTGTTAAAACATGATACTGCCTCTGCCCACCCCTTTTAGGGCCTGGAAAATTATGCACAATACTTTCTGGAAAGGGTGCTTAATAGCTATTGTTGCTGCAACTAGACACTAATGGACTCCTCAGGTATTTTGTTAATGATTTTGAAACAATAGTCAATTTTTTCTAGAAGAGCCTGTTTCTGAATAGGAACCATACTAAACGCCCAAGTTCAACTGGGTTATGGAGGACTTGAGTGCCCAGTGAGCTCTACTGCAGTGTGCTTCAAGTGCATCCTGGACTACCTGAAAGATCTGGAACAAAGTTACTCAGTTAATGATTGTACATATATGGACAGTGTCAAGTCCATGGAGACCACTGTTAAAAATCATTAAAAAAAAAAATAACAAAAGATACCTGTATTCTGTTAGAAGGAAGGAGAGAGGGAGTCTTCCTAACCACAAGATGTTGGTCTGTGGCTGCTTTACAACCCTGGCAAAGTAACGTTAGAAGTGGAGGGTGCAGTAACAACCCAGAAGATAAGCTGTAGTCTGTATTGCATGGCTCCTGCTCCACTCCCCTTACAGGGTATGTAGCAGCTTCAGATATAGATGGGGCTTGAAAAAGGAGGGAAAAAAAAAAGAGCTTTGTGGGAAGCTGCCCAGGAAGATGGGACCCTGGCTGATAAATAGGGAGGGAGGGAAATGAGGTCTGTGATACTTACGTAAGAGGACAGAGAAGGGAAAGAGGAACACCTTGAAATACAACCACTTGCCCCAAAAACACATGTGGCTTTGCTTCTGCCCAGTGTCAGGATTCCAGTTTTCCCTCCTCTGCCTCTCAAAAATGTGGTGGAAGACCCCCATGTTTATGGAGTTAAGGTTTCTGGAGTTAAGGTTTCAAGGTTGTGTGGTGAAACAGGAAATAGAAATTGAGATCTTTGGACAAAGTAGATGAGCAGTGCAGGAGAGAATTCATGTAGAAAACTCCAAGCACTTCCATTTAGGTGTTAACAGTTGGAAAGTTTCTGAAAGGGAGAAGTTGGCTTGAATGAATAAAAGAAGGAAAGCTAGCAACAGAAAGAGATCCCCTTGAAAAGCCTTAGGGGTTAAATTGGAACCTCATTGACAAATTTTCCCAAGTTTCCCCAACAAGTCCTGTCTAGGTGAACACAGACAGGTATGTACAATTACAATTAACTTCAGAAAAAAAAGCTCCTAAATTTCTATAAGACACATATAAAAAATAAGTTCCATTGCAACTGAAATACAGGAAAATAAATTTAGACATTTCTAAAACAGATGTTGGTTACTCTAGACATCTTTATGCTCTCCAGTTTGTGGAATTTATGATTTCTAATCCGTACTGAAAATCAGCAGTTGAAAGAGTATTTTTATAGTGCATTTCAATTTCAATTATATATGTAAAAAGTTCTGTAAATCTATTTTAAGACATCTCAAATTCTTACGTAATCCTGGTAGGTACCATTTTAATGTCAATTTTAAGCTTAGAATAGCTGGAATTTGTTTGACTGCACTGAAAGTGTGTACCGGAAATAAACCCACAATACATACTAGAAACATAACTTTCACTTCTTCAGGTGACAAAATAATACTCATCTGTGTGATCTGTTAGTACTCCCCACAGTTCAACATGGCAGTGGTACTTCTGTTACGTAGTGAGTTGTTATCGAAAACTTAGGCGGGAAACAGGGCACAGGTTCAACAGTGCTGATAAAAGCAACTTACCAAGTTTTGTAGTAGATTTTCTTTCACAGGCAATTTTTAAACTGTGGTTGGAAGTTAACTTTCCTCATTATTTCAAACAAAAAACAGTTCAGGAAGGATTGTATTTTAAGACATCAGATGAGATGATCACCGTAGTCTCATTGATTATTTATTTATTCTATACACACTTAACTCCAAAAAATAAAAGTGCAACTATTTTATTCATAAATGTTTTCTATGATCAAAAGCATGTAAAAATTTTGAAAGTATTTTTATAATAAAAGAATGAATGCACAAGTTCACAGAGATTCTGTACTTTACCGCAAGTCTCGCTCCCAGTGTAAAAGCACAAGCCCAAAGCCAGTTTAATCAGGAAGTTTATATGCATTCTTATGTCATCACGTCTTCACCTGAAAGGAGTCCCATGTGAACCAATATACATCATACTTTATTAAATATTCTATTACACTTCCTTATTCTGTCTGTTTATATATCTATAAAGTGGCTCAATTAAGAAGAGGTGAGTGGGAAGAAATACAAATTCAGGTTTTACAGATTTCCCACCCACAAAAGTACTTTAAAACATAATTAAAAGCAGACAGTTTTTTTTATGTTTTAAAACCTGTCTTATAAATCATGACTTGGCAATTTTCTCCTTCCGGTGGGAAGATTACTTCTTATCTTCCAAACTTACAAAGCAATAAAGTTTTTTCTCCAGGGTTGTTTAGTGGAGACAACCAGTTTAATATCATAGTGTAAGAAAAATGTATACTAAAGCTTTTTTTCATAGTCAGGTATTGTTGCAGAAACCTATGTCTAACTTTCAATTATCTTATAAAAAACTGTGGGAATAGTGGTATACAAGTGAAGTCCAGGATCAGGGCAAATAAGGAAGCACAGAATCTTCTATAATGAAATCTGGGACTCTCTAACAAAGTAATATTGGATAGATTTTGGAATTTTTCCAACCCAAATGAATATTCTTTATTTTTGTGCAATAGCAAATCAACTAATGGTCTACTAGGTTTTAATTAAATTTCCAGGTAGAAATATTTGTTACAAGTCCAAATTTAATTCAGCTGAGCATTCAATAAAAACAATAGTAATTTGCCAAACCAATTTTTGATGTGTAGATCTGTGTACACTTACTGCTGTTTTTCATAAGCACTGCTTTGCCTTCACCACTTAATGTACAGTCTCCCATTTATACATCCTGGCCACACCTTTGGCCCTTCAGTACTTTTACAGGTCACTGTAAGAAGTAGGCACTGGTTTAATTTCAGAAGACACTTAAACTTACCCTAATTAGTCTGATGCAACTTATTTTTAATGCATTTTAAGAATGGTTTATTTTGATTCACCATAAACCTGCTCCTAAAGTTATAGACGGACAATCAGGAAAACTACCCTCAATAAAAATGTAACCTACATTGAGAGAAAACAGATTGTTACAAACCAGTTATGAGCAGTTTGGTCTTGTGACTCAAGCAAGCCAAACAACTGATTTAGCGTATTGAGTCTGGCATTGGTGAAGATAATGTGTGTGCGCAGGCACGGTGAGCCCTTCACTCATTTCCATCTATGCATTGTGCAGTTCAAGGTGTGATATTACCTACATACCATTTCCAGTTTTGTGGAAAATCCTGAAAATCACCAATGAAGAATGAGTCATGATTTCAGGCCACAGAGCAGCAGCTCAAATACATCGTTTGCAAACATCTATGCTATTGCGGGCAAGCAGAGACACATGGAATCCAAGCAGCTTTCTGCTGCAGCTTCCCAAGTCTTCAGTGGGTATCACTCACGTGCAAGGTAAAATGAAATTAACTGTGGGTGATCATAGAATCATAGAATTTTTTAAGGCTGGAAATGACCCCTAAGATCATCCAGTCCAACCATTAACCTACCGCCACCAAGTCCACCCCTAGACCATGTCCTCAAGCACCGCATCTACCCGTCTGTTAAACACCTCCAGGGATGGGGACTCAACCCCCTCCCTGGGCATCCTGTTCCAGTGCTTGATGGCTCTCTCAGTACAGAAGTTCTTCCTAATATCCAACCTAAATTTTCCCTGGCGCAACTTGAGGCCATTACCTCAAGTTCTGTCGCCTGTTACTGGGGAGAAGAGACCAACCCCCACCTCACTGCAACCTCCTTTCAGGTAGTTGTAGAGAGCAATAAGGTCTCCCCTCAGTCTCCTCTTTTCCAAACTAAACACCCCCAGCTCCCTCAGCCACAATAGTTACTTATTTTGAAGGTCCAACCAAAGAAACTGCCCTGTCATTAGTCAAAGATATCATGGGTTAGGACTGCTGCCTTTCTCTTAAGTGGTATTTATGAACATGAGGCAGGTGGTGCTGCGAGAAGGATGTATAGGAGTGCAATGGCATAAGCACAAGTAAAAAAATTAACTACCTTTAATTTCCAGTGGGAACACGGTATGCCTGAGCAGCTGCTGTGATGATGCCAGTAACTTTACATTTGGCTTAACAAATCTTCTGATAACAGTGTTTATGTTAAGATTACTGCAAGCACCGTTGTCTAGGTAAAGCAGTAGCTTTGGACACGAATGCCTACAACTCTCAAGCAGACACAGCAGGACAGATGCAAGTGCAGGCACGCTGCAAAAAGCATCAACAGAGCTTAAAGTTCCCTCCTTCAAAAGAGGTGGTGTGTAAGACGGCTGAGCCACTGCAGCTTACAGCGTGCACGCTTTCCATTCTCTCTCAGTGTGACCGAGCTCTGCTGGCTGCAACTTGTGCTCCCGGCGCACAAGTGAGAGAACACCACAGCAGCTTGGCCACCAAACGAGGACACGATTACACGGCATCTCAACGTACAAGCTCGCAACTCTGTGCCAGGGCCGCAGGCCTTCTCCACGCCTCAGACCTCCCGGACAGTCGCCCCACCGACACAATGCACAGCAGGCTCCTACACCGCTGAAGCACCGTACTGGCACACCGTCGCCCCTCGGCTTCCCGACGTGGCAGGGCCGCGCCCTGCTGCCCTATCCCTCACGTAGCCGTTCCTCGACGGGCCGTTCCAGGACCCCGCCGACCAGAGGCGGCGGGAACGCCGCACATCTCATCGGCCCTCGAAGGACGCGGGGAAGCGGCGACAGCCCCTTGGCCTCCCGCCAGCAGCACGCTCTGCCCCCGCCCCCCCGGCGG
>VXBZ01005959.1:110980-124912 GCA_013399135.1 Heliornis fulica
CTCGCCCAGGCCAGCGCTGGGCGCTGCCCCCAGGATCGTGGCCCCCCAGCTGATCGTGAGGCCGCCTCAGCAGACCACCATCCAGCTGCCCCCCGGCTTCACTATCCCGCCCGGTAAGTGGAAACGCAGCAGTCGCGGGCTCGCCGCTCTTTCTAACCCTTTTTCTCTTAGATGTGAGGTTTCCCCCCCGCCAAGTTGTCACCCCGCTGCTCGACGTGCAGGAAACAAAAGAAGAGCCACCTGAGGGCGACGGCTGACAAACGGGCTGCTGTTAAGGAGGATGTAATTGGTACGGGACGGGCGGTTGCTAATGCAAAGTTAATTATAACTGTAGGGTGATGAGCTGCACGTTTTGTCTGAAGGGGAGAGCGGCAGCACGGTAAGTTACTTGGTGGCGGTGCGGTGAGCAGTTGCTCAGAGGTGAAAAGCTGGGCTGTATGAATGACTGTGTGTGAAGGACTTGATTTTCTGATTTGCTGTTGATAGTCTTGAAAAGTTTTCCTTCTTCCAGGAGCGTCTTTTGTGGTGAATCAGGTGATACAGTCTAATTCTGTAGTTACGAGATACAGGCTAATGTCCGTAATTTAATCTAAAACGTTTTCTTTCAGCAAGTCTGATGCTGTTATTCTCTGTTGTGAATGGACAGGCTTTACCTCACGGTATTTTATTTCTAACTCTGAAGTAACTGTTACATACTGTCGAGTCTCCTTTTAGTTTCCTAACTTCCACTACTAAAAGTATGAGTTCAGCAAGGTTGCTAACTAACCAAACCAGCATCCCTTCATCCTAGCAATACCTACTCTATTCATTTAAAAGTTTGAGCAGGTTCTGTGGTCCCCTTCACAGATTTTTCATGTGGCAAAAAGTTGGTAAATTTGTGTTGTCTTGATTGAGGAGGTGATTTAACATTTGAACTGATTTTTATTTCTTGCTACTAGTAGTCTGGTAATACATGGAGGTATTGACTTAGTCTGAAATAACTTACTCTACCACAGATTCTTAACATTGAAGTTTATTAGTTAATGTTGATTAAGAGGAGCAAGAATGGGGGGTAGAAGCTTGCTTCTAAATGGATTTTAAGTAGCTGCGTCTTTGGCTGTAGTTTATGAGGCTCCTCCACATTTTAATGCTCCAACAACATAAAGTTAAGTGCCTTCATAAAGGCCTAAAGACTTAACTAACTTAAAACAGATAAGAGGTTGCTGTTTGGACTGTATTAGTGCCTTTAGCTTTCCGTTTGCTGTTGTTAATTATAATTTAACCAGATTCTGATTTTTACATGTTTGCTAAAAGAAATCTAAAGTCCTCTAAACTGAATTAAAACATAACATTAATACATGCACATTTATGCATCAGTAGTTATTGAAGCTGTGTGACGTGTTGCAAATAATTTGTTCATTAGATTATTTTTTTTTAATTTGTAATGAATTTTGGATAATTGGAAGACAAATTATCAAATTGGCTTATATCAAATACATCATCTGCTTACAGAATTTTCTACAAATATGAGCCCTAAGGTTTGGTGCTTTGAAGGGTTAGTGAACCTAAAATGCTGTCTTAATAATTTCTGTATTGTGGTGGGTTCTTTTCCCCCAACTCTCTTAAAAATTACTCTCAGGGCTTTGAAAGAGCTAGGATCATGGCTTTTAAATGTGGTTCCCGCAATAGCACTCTACCATTTACCTTAAAGGTGAATTTACACAAGTCTTGACTTTATAGTGGTAGAGATTTTCATTCCCTCAGTGCTTTTAGCAGTGACCGGTGGCTGGGAGCATTATATAGGGTATATGTAGGGTACAAGAGTGAGGACTTATATTGGTGTTGCAGTCATGTGTTCATCCCAGGTTTGGGATTTGGTTTTCTGTGTCAGACCCTGAAAGACAGACTTTCTTGGTATAAGGTACTTTTGGAATTTATTTGTTTGTATCAATACCGTTCGGATTTATTTATCTTCATGACATGTTGCAAACTATCTCTAAGGTGGCTTTATTTTCTGGGAAGCTAGTTATTAGAAGTGGATCTAAACTGTTTGTCTTTTGTTTTCCCTTGAAAAGTTAAAAAGGACATGATTTGCACATAGAGATAAGTTGCAGAAACAACATCTGCTGACTTTATCAACAGAATTAAAGGTGATAGCCTACATACTTAAATTTTGGTTCTGTAGTAGTTACAGGAAAGATATCCCCCTGTTTAGAGACCCATGGTTTCCTATGCTGTATTCTGCCTAGGTTAAAATATTAAAATATATGCTGGAACTAACTTGGAAATTCTTGTAAAATAATCTGTCTGGGGAACTTTGATCTACTTTCTCTAGTTCTCTCACACGCTTTGTGGGAATCTTGAATAAGTGTGAAGCTCCAGATATACCAGGGATCAACTTAACTGCCGTCTTCCCTTTTCTGTCCTACTGATTGTGGAAAACAAACATTGGCCTGTTACACTTAGGGCAAAACTTGGGTTGGCTGTGTTGTGTAGAAGGCTTCTATTTGTGAAACATGTTTCCAGAAAGTAATTTGAAAGTATTATTACTTACTTACAGAAAGTCTTAGAAAACAATTACTAAATACTGTGTTAATTTGAAAACAGTTCCTTTGATTCTTTCCTAAAATATCAGCACCTGTATAATTTTTTGCTGAGGAGTAGTTGTGTTGGTTCTCTGGGTGTCAAGGTATCTTGTTGTCTAAAACACAGGTAGTGCCTCCCGATACAGTGATGGTGGGTGCCAAATAAATCCACGTGTTAATGCTCAACAATTACCTAAATCCCAAATTATGTGTACTCAGAAATATGTCTGGCCTAATTTTTTGTTGTATACATCCCCTAAAGCTGTTGCTTTAGTAAAGCTCTCATGTCATTGTCCCTGGTACATTCATACTGAATTCTATTCTAAGTTATTGGATTATTGTTGCAGTTTACTGTTCATGACTATTTCTTTCTAATTTAATTCTGCTGACACTGGCTAGACTGCTGATAATCACTGTGTGCCTGTACACTCAAGTGTTCCTATCCCTGTTATTCTTAAACTGCAGTTAGTTATTTGAATGCTAGATTGAATGGAGTGTTAGTTGGAGAACCTCGTCTTCTTCAAAACAAAATCTCATGTTGCACTGCAACAATAATAACATTAAAAAGTATAAAGAAAGTTTAAAAAAATGTGCAGGGGAATATTATTCTGTGGTCACATGGCTCTATATTATCCTTTATAGTTACTGTTACTTTCTTCTCCTTAGGTATGGTCTTGGTGCGCACAGATGCTGGACAGCTTGTAATGGTGCCTCAGCAGGCTCTGGCCCAGGCTCAAATGCAGGCTCAAGTACAAACACAGGGACAAGGCCCTACCAGCATTTCACCCAGACTTTCAGTGCCCACAACTGGCCCTGTTTTTCGCCTATCAACAGCTCAGGTATGTCTAGCTTGATTTTGCTTTACTTTTGTGCCTTATGTTTTCCCTGTCTTAAGACGTTAAAAGCTTGTATGTTTTTGCCAGTGTGCTTTCCTCCCCTTATTTGTGCACTTTATTTTCTGAGGCCTAGGAATATTTTTTTGTATTTTAGAAGAATTCTATTTTTTGGAGTCTCTCATGACCTTGTTCAGGCTGTGTGATCATTGGAGGCTAGAAGGCTCAGTCTTAATCAGAACTTAGTTTGGACTGTATGTTATTGGTTTGGTAAGCACTCCTTGTTCTTCTGAATCAGGAACATTGTGATATCCCAGTGTGCAGACTGGATGGATTGGCTAGCTAGATTTCACTAGCAATTGGAAAAGAAATACCCAGGCATTAGTTTTGCCTGTGTTATGACTACATTTCCTTTTTATTTTAAATGGAGTTGACAGGATAATGTGCTTTCCTATCCCATAATCTTCCATGGAGTATGTTTATTTCAACTCAGAATGGATTATGGTAATTTGGCTTAAGGTATTTGCAGACAAGATAAAGATGTTTATAATATTTTAATTTATTGTTGTATAGGTTGTTTGAAATAACTTGAACTTGGTGTTTCCCAATGTTTACCATTTGATTACTGTCCCATTACATGCTTTTTGTATTGCATCATATTTGCCATCTAAAAGATTATTACATTTAATGCAAAACTGAAAATAATGATGAACTTTTTGGAAAAGAAGGAAACCAGAATAACATTGGAGACTTGAAAATAAATGAGGCAATCATGAGGCAATCTATAACACTGAGCAGCCAACTAGAATGTAAGTTTTTAGAAATGAATGTCACTAGGACAATTGTAGTTCAGTGGAATGTATCTCAGGAAGAAATAAGAGTATTGAAACACTTGAAGAACTTTAAGCTCTCAGGAAAGAGACAAGTGCAGTATTGGATGGAATTCATAAAAGAACTCTTTGCAGAAGAAGCAGCCATTTGATATTTGGATTTGTGATACCAGGAGGGGTAAGACTACTTATAGAAGTCGTCAAAGGTAAATCTGTTTCAGAAAAAATAAACCCATAGATAAGCCTGTGTTAATTTCAAGATCTTTTTTTACTAGTTTGACAACAGCAAAAATGCAGACAAGTTCTTCTCATTTTGTATGACTGTCTTTGGTTATTTGGGACATTCTTTGTAAATAAGTACAATCAGTTCTTTAGTAGTGACTACTGAAGGGAACTGTATAGCACACATTCTAGCAATGACTTCAGAGATGAGTGTCCAACATAAATGCAAAACAGAAATTGTGGGGTAGGGCTGTACCAAGAACATGATCTCAGTCTGTTAAAATGAGTTAATTTTAGCTGTTTGTTTCACGCTGTTAGTTTTCATGTAACTTTAACTATTGTAGACATCATACAAAATTAAAATCGAGTGGAAACATTCATAGCAAATTAAATATTAACAAATTTTCTGTTTGGAGAATGTTTGAAGAATACACCTTCATGTATGTAGAATCTTAGGAAGCATACAAAAATGTAGACCAGCTCAGCTGTTAAGTCTTTATTAGAAGACTGGAGTTTGGATCCAAAGTCAACCTTAAGCTGCGTGCATAACATATGTTGAGAGTTGATCATGTTGGCTTCAGGCAGCTGTTCTCTAGTTAGATGAAGCAGGTAAGGTTGCAGAAAGAGTGCAGTCTGGTTTGCTGGTTTTATATAAAATAAACATGTGAGGATACTGCATGTTCATGTGTTTGTAGAGGTACCAAAAATTCTGAAGGTGTTTCAGGTATTAGAAAGATGTCATTGCTTTTGTGTAGAGTTCTGCCCAGATGAATACCCCACTGCATTATAGATATTCCCTTATACTTCTTAGTGCTAATAAACTGTTAGAGAATAGAGGAAATCAGCAAGGCCTCATAAATGCCTTACAAGATGCAAAAGTTAGATTATTTTATTGTAGTGAGATTAGAATGATGTATTTGTACCTTGTCAGGATTCATCTTCTTTGACAGACCTTTGTGGTATCTGCCCAAACTGTACTGCATCACATCTTTATTTGTTGTAATTAACAAGGATAAGAAATCAATATCGTCTTTGGGAAATATACATTGAGCTTCCATGACTCTGTGTGTGCTCCACAGACTCTTGTTTCATTTTTACAGTGCTTATGTTTTATATATGTTTGACCATAGAGTCTTCTTTAGAACCAGTGGTTAACAGGCTTTTAAAATCAATATATAAAGGTATAAATTCTAAAGGTTTGTCATATTGGAACTAGACACTGGATAGTTATTTCATTAGGTGGATTGTTTTCTGTGGGAAACATCCAATGACAAATATTATGCTAAGGTTTTCAAGTTTTAGTTACTGGCTTTGAGAAGTCAGTATGATGAATCAAGTAAAAGCATCGAGTTCTAAAATACAGGAAATGGTGTGTACTGAAAATAATCTTTGCAGTGAGTTTATGATAGTTTTGGTTTGGTTGGGGTTTTTTTGTGTGTGTTTTTTGTTGTTTTTTTGTTTTGTTTTGTTTTTTCCTCAGAATGAAGTTCTGAGATGTCAGGAAGCTGAATTCTGTCAATTAAAATTTTCAGAAAGAATTTAGAAGGTATGGCAATTAGTGTCATGTATTTGTCTCCAAAGTGTAATATTCAGGAGCCCCAGTCTTCACTGTGACAGAAACACAGAAAAACTGTGTGCCATTAGCTCAAGGCAGACAAGATATAGGCATTAATTGCTGGAGTCCTGTGAAATATTTTTACAAGACTGATGACTGTTGCAGGTGCTGCAGTTTAACCTCTAGAACATCAAATTTCTATCCAATATATTAATGGCACAATTGTTATTTTACTGTGCAGAGCTCATTATATTTACTATTAAGTTTTCATTCAATTATTTTAGGATGGCTTTATTTGAATCAGAATGCAGGGTGCTTGAAATACGTAGAATTTTGTAATGTACTTAAGTAATTTTGTGGTGTACTCTGCTTTTACCTATGTAAAAATCTGTGCTGGTGGAAATTTGCAGTCTATGTGAGCACTCTGGGAAATGGTATTCTACAATGAAGGATGGATGATCTGTTGTAGAAGAGCTGTAGCTTTCAGGGTTCATAGTTATTACGTTGTCCTAATTTTTAGCCATTGTCAAGTGTCACTCAGCTAAGTGATGATTTTCAGTGGTATAGTTAGTTTGTATATACATTTTAAGTAATTATTATGTTAAACCTATTATGAGCTATGTAGTTAGTTGTTACTAAGTAACAACTTTACTTACTTACTAAGTAACATGCCAAAGAAATTGCAACAGGTACCATCTACTTCTGGCAACTCATTGAGGAGCATTGAATGATAACGAGAATATTAAATGAATTATATTTTTTAAAATTACAAGAAAGATCATCTGAAAATTACCTAAGTGTTAATCTAAAATTGAAAAGCTCTTTGAATTTCTCCCCTTGACAACTAAGCAATTTATCCTTCACCCTCCAAAAAGGAGGAGGGGAAAATTCATGAAAAGTTTTAAATGCTCTTAAATGAGATTGTATCGGTCGAGTCATAGTGAGCTGTCCAGATTCTAAACTGCTTCTGCAGCCTGGTAGTGTTAACAAGATATTTTTCTGCATATCCCAGAGGCATCAAGGGGGTTTTTTTGGAGGAAAACAAATCCGGTTTCTCCTGAAAATTGCTCTCACTTCCGTAGGTGAATTTAGATCCAGGACAGAGTGTGAGGAAGGAGCCACCTTTCTCTAGGAACAATGGAAGCTGCTGAAATAGAGAAAGTATGTTTTGTTTTCCCTTAGGATTTAGTATATGGATTAGGATAATGCTCTCCTTGAAGACAGTGGCTTTATCCTTACGTGTTGGGTTGCTGAAGGTGCAGAAGTCAAATATCTGTATACAGTAGTATTTACTTTTGTAGGGGTAGCCATCCCTCTTCTCTTCACAAGTTAAAAAAAAATTGCAACAGCAAACACAAAAGTTCAGCAAGACTAAGATACATAACTTCCCACTCATCCTGCATTGATCTCTGCGTTCCTCGTGCAGTGGATTTCAGCCTTGGCATGATAAATGGACAGAGATGAGTGCTTCAGCTGGGCTGTCAAGGCACACAGCTGAGGCTGCACAGCATACTTAGATCTGATGTTTCTCATATTTCAGGGGCTTTGCTATTTATTGTTTGGCTTCTGGTTTTTTTTTTTTTTAATACCTGTGTCTCATTTTTTGCAGCTTCTTAGCAGTAGAGGATATTAGCAAATATAGTGTGGGTTTCAGGACAATTTTGCATTAGATTCTTGGAGGAAGATAGACAGGTTCTTCACTCAACTTCTAGTTGGGATAATTTGATCAGAAAGTCACTTATGCTCCTCTCAACTGCTGCTGGGTAAAGTGTTAGTAAAATCTGCTTGCTTTCAGTTCCTGGTGGAGTTCTGGAATATTGGCTCATCAGGATAAGCAAGTGCCGTGTAGGAAGGGGTCCCAGTTGTGATCAGTTGAATGCCAGGCTCAAGGCACTGGACCATGGGAATGTGTCCCAAAAGGATGTGTGGCTTCTGAAGTATGGACTCAGAGGTAGCAAAATGGAATCAGAAGAGTCAGAATATGAAATTAACAGAATGGTACAGATAAAGCAGTAATTGAGAGAAGCACCTATAATGGGAAGATCTTCTTGATAATTTAGTAATCTTTTACATTTACAGTCTTTCTGGCTTATTTAAGTAAAATATTAAAGAGAAGCATGAATAGGTCCAATTGTACTGTAAAATAGTTTTTGGTCCGATGATAAGACTGTAGAGGACTGTAACAGAGATAGTAGCTACAACTAGCTACAGGCTACAGTTCTCTTAGGTAAAAGATACTGCAAAATATTCAGGTAAATAAAACAAAAAATCAGATTGTGAAATACATTGATCATCTTGGTGCAGTTACCAGAGGCTTGACTTTTTAAAATTGGTATCCTGTATTTTACAAAAAGTACTCTGCCTTATGGAAGATTGTTATAATCTTCTGATGCACAATTGTGTTGTACTGTGAATAAATGTTCATTGACAACACACTTGTTTAAAAAATATTTAATAAAATAAAAAAGGTTAAAATGTTTAAATTAAACATTGTTTTGAGATAATGGCATTTTAAGTGAAGTCTCTTTATGATTTTAACTTCCTTTTAATTTTTTATATTTTACCTTAATGTAAAATTTTGGCAAAATTAATCAATCTGCTAAAGGATCTTAGGGTACAAGATTTTTAGGGAACCAGTTACAATGGTTGATCTTAAATCTTCAGTTGATCTTAAAAATATTTTATCCTGGGCTGTTGTATTGCAAACAGATCACGTAAGCATGGGTTTGATTGCATTGCTATGTTAGAATAAGTAAATTAAGAAGTCTTTTAAAACTGATTATTTAGATTGTGCTAAATTTTTGCCTCTATCTTTTAAAGCTTATACTTGTGAAATTACTAAAAATAGGTAGGTGCTGCCATCTAGTTTTTCTTTGGTGAGTTTCTTTTTTATATGGATTTTTCATTTGTACAGTTTATGGCTTTTCATACTCCTGATGCAGATTTTGTGTGTTTGTTTCAGTATCTTAAATACCCAGTTGGGTTTATGTTCATAACCAAAAAGAAAAAAAAAATTACTTAGGTTCAATTACTTTTAATTAAAATTACTTTGTTAGCTACAAAATTGAAGTGCTGCTGTAAACTAAGAATATAAAGTGACTATCATACAGAAATGTTAGCCTAGCCCATAATATTTTATTATGGAGCAGCTATTACACTGTTGCACCTGATTTGTAAGTTCTTGGTGTTTTTGAGACTACTGCTGAAAGTGGATTTGGCCGTTAGAGGTTACTAATGGTTTTGTTTCAAGTTAGATTCAAAGCTTGTTTTCCCATACTAAGTTGCTTTGCATATTTTTAGTGATTAGAAAAGGCAATGTGAAGTTATGTGAAAAGTTTGATGGTGTAGTCCAAATATTTAGGCATCTAAGTGGGCTACTTAGTTCTTCTGCTATGAGTTTTCTCTTCCTTGCATAAATAGCCCAATCAGGGTATATGGATGTGCTCTTAAGAGAATGACAGTTCTCTCCTAGATTTGTTTTTTCGTCCGTTAGGAATTTTTGAACTTCAGGTTCACGATACAAACTTTAGTGGTTTATTTTCTGTGTTGTGACACTTTCTGTTAAGTTGCACTTTAATACTCTTTTTTAAAATGAAAGAAAGAAGTCTTTTGAACTTGTGAAAAGTGCTGACTCACCTGCTCGGGAGGTTTGATGCAGACAACAGCAGATAAGTCTTTGCCATCACATGTGATGTTGTGAGTAGTTCCAAACTTGGCTGTTTCAGAAGCTGCTCTTGCTAAAGCAGAGCCTTTCAATACTACACTGTGCATGTGTTTTAGCATTGCATTTTAGGTAATCTTTCAGTTTTGGAAACATTCTTATTATTTTTTTAACTGTTCTCCATACCTTTTTTGCTTTTCTGTCAAACACTTGTTTTACTTTTTTCAGAAACTTTAAACAAATTTTTTGTTCTTTGTTATTGCCTGAGGTGCATTACCACTATTATCAAATAAGCTGTTCTGTACTGTTTCTTTGGTTTCAACAGTTTTTGTGCTTCTTGTGCTATATTCTGCAGAAGACATTTGTGTTAGCAGGGCAAGTAGGTTGAAAGGCCAGAAAAAAGTAGAAAAAATTTAGAAGTTCTACTCTATACACATTCACAGTGTTAACTTCTCTTTTAGGACTTCATAGAAACTCAAACGTTAGTAAGGCTGTGAAATTTCACATGCAAAGACCAGGAAATACTACAAATAGGGTACCTGAGTAGTCTGATAGTGACTCCCACGTGTGTATTCCTGATGCTGCATCACCACATACTTCTGGTTTTGGTTGTTTTTTGGGTTTTTTTCATTTCTACAGTGTGTAGGCTGGACAGCCTTAATTAATGAAGAATTATGTGATTTTATTTCTGTTTTCTACTCTTCTGTGGGTTGCTTCCAGCTTATTTGCTATATATTATCTAAGCCCCCCTCTGAAGTGGGAGTTAATACCCACGCAGGGTGGTTTTTTGTGGAGTGCATCCATATAACGACTTTCTCAACAATGCAGTTAAGGGGATTATTGACCTGTCTTTATAAGTAGAAAACAGTGCCTAATTGTCTCTGTTTTAAATATTAAATTCAAAATAGTGGTGCATTTTTTGTCTTCAGTTGCAGCCATGACCAGTCTTGGTCACAAACCTCACATTGCAAGTTGTCTGCTCCTAATCATATGGCGTAAGAACTTTGATTACAACAGAATATCTAGATTTGCATGGAGCACAAGCACTGAACAGTTGAGGCAGGAGTAGAATCTAATTGTAGAGCAAAAATTCATCTGCTTTTTATCCACCAGATTCTTTGTTTAAATCATAATGTTCATAGATGGATCAGCTGCTTCACCAGACAATGTATCAAGTACTTTGATAGTGGATTATCTAGGTATTTTGCTTGTAAGAAGTCTTCTGGAGTAATGATTAAAACCAAAATTGAGTTTTGTTTCAGAGTTTACAAATTAAAAATATAAACTGTGTTTTGCATAGTACCTAGCAAACCTTCCAATATGTAATACCTGGTTATTGGAAGAGACAGAAAGAGACGTTGTCATGTACATTGTGGTAAACTTACCTCTGCTTTTGTGTTGATACTTGTTCAAATGCTATTGGCATATTTTCTTTCTTCCTTTTGGGATTGATAGTGTCCAAGTTTATTGATAGGACTGACCATGAAATGATATGTGCAACATACTTGTCAGAAGTAAGCTCTCTTGCTTTGCAGTGCAGGCTGTATTGCTGGTACCCCAAGTGTTCATCAGTAGGTGGTACTGTAGTACAGTACAAGTATGCTGCAAACCTGTTTCCAAGGATCTACATGCATCAGTGTATTAACCTGTGGCAGATTAAATTGACTTCATTTTATAAAGCTGTGAATAGACAGTGCAACTCCTAAACCTGGGGCAGTCATGCCTTGGTAGTGACAAACAACCCCTAGATCTTTCTGTGTATTTTCTGGGTGTTCGGGTTGCCACATTTTTCAAATGCAGCCTTGGATATTCCTTTGAATATGGAGACAGTGTGTTTGTGCACAGCAGGTACAGCACAATTTGCTCCTGTTTATGCCTTGAGTTTTGCCTCTAATCATGTGGGCAGACCTCTGGGGAGAAGGTCTACATCAGAAAGTTAAGGTGTAGTTACTTAGGGAGTGAATTTACAGGACACAGTAATTCCACATTGGCTTCTGTGAGCACAGACTGCTTTTGTTAAAGTGACTTTTTGCTCTCTGAGACTGGAGTCACTTGCATTATCTCCATGACTTGTGGAGGCAGAATGAACCTTGGGACATGCCCTCTCCATGCTGTCCAGATGTGACCAAGATCCATCTTGAAATCCTTATTTCTACAGTAGCGCTGCTCTCTGAGCTCCACTTAAAATTTCTGACCTCTCTGTGGGCAGAGCCACCTTCAGCCTGTGTACAGAGTGTCTAAGCATTCTCAGGTGTCCCTGTTGAGAATGGTAGGGGATTATATATTGTATTCATATTCTAGTTTCCTGCCTATTAATGTCTGAGTACAGGGAAAAAGCCTCTTAGACATTAATATGCTTAGGAAACGTAGAAATGTGTTGTGTCTAATAAAAAATAATAGTTAAATATGAAAATATATTCCTCTCTAAGCCTCTCCTGGTAATTTTGGACATCATAAATTCTGTTAGATTGTTCCAGTAGGAGTTTGACACATTGGATTATAATTTTTTAATATATTGTTGATCATTTTTGCTTTCTTTTTGATGTTTTTTTCATGAGATCTGTTTACAGCTTGCTTTTCATAGAAAACACAACTATTTGTTTTTATATAGTTTTTACCGGTTCTTCTAGAAATATTTGTGTTGGTAGGCATTATTGTCTTCTGGCAACTTGCAACTGTCATTTGAAGATCATTTCCACGATACTTAAGAATTTCTCTAGGCTGGTTTTTGCTGTTTCTCATCCACTCATTTGGTCCTTTTAGCATTCATGAGGTTTTGGATCTGTGTTAGTAAACTTTGTTTCCAGTTGGTTGGTAGTGAGACTCTTCATATCCAACATAAAATAGATTTTACCGCCGTTTTGTATCAAGGGCTGTTGTGACTATTGATTTGTAAAACTGAGGGTGAATTTAGCCTTCATGTAGCACAGTTTGTTCCTGAGGAATACTGTGCATGGAGTAATACTGTGTGTGGAGTGCATCACATACTTAGTTGGATAATACACTGTTATGATACTGAAATTCTATATTTTATTTGTATGCAGTTTTGTTTTTAAGTATGTTCCTGTGATGAATCGAGCATTTATTAGCAGAGGAAAATTCTCTAGCGAGCACTCTGAGCTGTGTATTTGTGCGTTTCCAGCTACAGATCTTTCTCAGAACTGAGTAGCTGCCAGATGTTTGCCCCATTATCAACTTGCTTTGTAAATCCTCACCTCTGGAAGTACTTACTGAGAAGGGGGCCGATAACATAGGTGTGCTGTGTTTTTAAATTGGAAACGCTGATTGTAAGCAAACAAACAAGATGCATTGTAGTTATTTATAGCAAACATTTAAAAACATTTTCATCATATTACATATTCATCAGGTAAGTATGGTTTCATTCAACTAGTACATTAAGGAAATTGAAGCAGGTGATCATCTTGACAATGGAGAAAAGAAACATGGTGTTTAAAACCAGAAAAAGCTCATATGATCCTTCTTCCAAAAAACCCCCAGACAATTCTACCTATTCATGATGATGCTGTTTATTGCCTCTAGGCAATCTCAGTATGGAAGACATCCCTAGTCAAGATTTTAAAAATCTTGAAAGCTATCCAAACACAAAAAAGAAGGTTTTGTTTAGATGTCAGGTAGATTTTTTTTTTCTTTCTTTCTTTTTTTTTTCCCCTCAAGTACAGAAGGTTGGTATCCAGTACATAATGTTGCTGGACTGATTGGTAAGGAATGCTTGGGGCTTTGAATGCCTGCCTGGGCCTCTGTTCCTTTTGGATATCTCTTAAGCATACTGGATGTTCTTTGAAGATGTATTTTATGTAGGTTTATATACAATGTAAGAATCTAAAATAAGCCAATCTTTAATAAAGTATTAGACATAAAAGCTTACTGGTAAATCAAGGAAAATTATTTTTTATCTTTTGAAAAACAATATTATCCACAATTTATTATTCCAGCCACTGAAAATTTTGTCTTTTGTAAGTATGTGTTTAAATGCACATCATAAGAAATGCAAGTTGTAAGAGACCAGTGGGGCCTCCATTTTTAATAACAACAGGTTCTCCTTTTGTCATAATTACCATATTGTGTGATATATTTATTCCATAATGGTATTTACATTACTACAGAATTACATAAAGACTTTCCGGGAGACGTTTTTAAATTCCTAAATCTTGTCCTTTAGTAAGAGATATCATTCTTTCTCCCATCCAAAGTAAGTTACAAAAACAATTACTGTGTTTGCTGCATCTGGTCACCATCAAGGTTTTCA
>VXBZ01005960.1:904-12802 GCA_013399135.1 Heliornis fulica
CGCTCCGGTTAAACGTCAAGCTCCTGGTGGTTCCTTCCCCGCTGAAGTCAGCGCTCCTCCCGCCTTCCTGAACCCACTCTCGCTGAAGCGCCGGAGTTTCCCTGGAATGAGCAACCTTTACCTGACCTAAAGCTTACCTTTACCTGAGCAAACACAGCGGGGTTGGGGGGTGGTTGTGTGTGTTTTATTAGGAAGAAACAAACCCCTTGTAAAATGATCAGTGTCACCCGAGTGATGTTTGTCATGTAAACAAATTGCATAGAGTAGTTAAAAAGAGTGCTCGGTAAAGTCCTGCAGTTCCATAGGCTGTTCCCACTGCTTTGTTTTGGTGTGATATGCATCCTTGACTCTTCACCTACCTGGCGCATGCACTGTGAAAACGGACTGTAGTTATCGGGCAGTTGCTCCATCCCCCTATGTTGGTCCTTTCTTGAGGTGAAAACTGTTGCTTTAGAAAAATCACGGTTAAAGAGTGAAAACTGCAGTTATCCAAATACCCGGTCTGTACTGAAGTCTCTGGATCGATTATACGTTTAATATTAATGTAACTTTGCATACAAAGAGTGATTACGCCCCACAATTCCGTTGTGAAGGTGCCAAGCCCCCGAGTGCCACATTCATTCTCTGAAATGTGACAGCTTACAACTGCTTTTATTGACCATGAGGCGTGCTGAGCACTGGGAACACTGATGTTCGCTCTTCATCAGAACTGTAGTGCTAATTGAAAAAGCCTTCAGAGGTTCTCTTGTAGTGCTTTTCATGTCACAGACACTTCATAATGTTGAAATTAATTTTAAAAGATCCATATTATAGCGACCCTGTGTGTGTATGTATCTATACTCATATATCTGCCGTGATCTGTACCAACATGTAAGTGAGAAATGCCACAGAGCAAGCAGGTATCAAATCTGAACCTCTGCCACTTCTATTTCAGCCTTCAGTGTCTTGAAGGTGGGTCTGCAAGAAAGTTATGCAATGTGTCCCTGACTGCAGAAAAGTGGGTTAAAATGAAAGGCTTGCATTTTATCTCTTGGTGATAGCTGTGCTCCTCATCTATTTGAGGAATTTAAGCGTTACTATCCTGAAACTAAAATCACTTATGAGAAATGAAGAACAATGCTTGCCTCTTTTCTGGCACAGAGAGCTGCCCGTGCAACCACTGATGCCTGGTCTGAGAAGCTGTTTCTTTGGCTGGTGTTGCACAGAGCAAGGCTGCTGGAGGAGAGCGAAGGGCCTGGGGTACAGCATACTAACTCGTCAGGCTGCCACAGAGCAGGGAGCATGGCTTTTGGCAGGCACAGGGAAGTGTGGGCTGAGCTTGTACTCCATCTCCTTCAGCCTCCTTGGTTCACTTGGTGTGATTCAGCTGGACTCTCCAGGACAAAGGCTTCTTACATTGAATAGAAGCAATAAAATCTATAAAGTGCATGCATACATGGGTATCCAGATTAGCCTCTGGAATACCAGTGCTCTATGTGCTGCTGTCAAAATCATCCTTGAAAAATTTCTGGGTGTCGGGATCTGGGAAGAGCTCGCCCTGGTTGGGTCCTTACTGGCGTGTTCCTGGGAGAAGTGTTTGCTGACAGCGTTTGACAGCCTTCCCTTGTAACAAGCTTGGCTTGGTGCCTGACTTGTCTTCAGTTGTTTCCTACTTTTGTAGTCAGCACTTTTAAGTTATCAAGTTATCTATTATTAATAAAAATTAACATCAGTCTTCTTGAAAACTTTACTAGTTGTTGTGGGGTGTCAGTTAATAATTTATACTCTCCCCACATTCTCCAGTACTCCAAATCCAAATTTGTTTCTTAGAAGAAAATAGATGGTAGTAATTAAAGCTGAGTCTGTGGGATGTCTGTAAGACTGATGGAGGCCTTTGTTTGCAGCTTGATAACGAAATACTTTGTTGCTTAAGAGAACAGCAACTGAAGTTTGTGTCTTTAAAGGTTGATACTGTGCTGTATTTATTCAACAATATTAAGACAGCTTTAGCGGCTGCACAACCCAGTGAATACTAAAAAAAAATAAATAAATCCTTTGTAGCTAGAAACATTGAGTTATCCAAGCAAGAAGTAATGTGCTAGTAGTTACTAACTGCAGTTTGAAACTATCCCAAGCAGCCACTGTCTAGGAGGGCTTTACACAAAGCTGCCAAGCCAGTTTTTGTTGCCTTCTGTGTTGCAGTCACCCTGCCCTTTTACAGGGCTTATTCAGCTTTAAGATGACAGAGCAACTGATGGTGGTAACAGTTAGCCTTATCCCCCAAATTCTGAGCTGCATCACAGGTGCTCACTGTAGATACCTGGACAGGTGGCTCACTGTAGATACCTGGCACTTAATTTTCCCCACACCATTGTTGTAAACCTGAGGGTCCTAGAGCTGGGATATAGATAGCTACTGCAAGGCCTGCATGCATGTCTGGGGTCCCCAGTACAGGAAAGACATTGAGCTGTTGGAGCAGGTCCAGAGGAGGGCCACAAAGATGGCCAAGGGGCTGGAGCACTGCTCTTACAAAAACAGGCTGAGAGTTGGGCTTGTTCAGCCTGGAGAGGAGAAGGCTCCAGGGAGACCTAATTGCAGCCTACCAATACTTACAGTGCTCTACAGGGTAGCGGGAGAGAGACTGATCACCAGGGAGTGCAATGACAGGACAAGGGGCAATGGCTGCCAGCTGAAAGAGGGAAAAGTTAGATTAGATGTGAGGAAGGAATTCTTTACTCTGAGGGGGGTGAGGCCCTGGCACAGGCTGCCCAGAGAAGCTGTGGCTGCCCCCTCCCTGGCAGTGTTCAAGGCGAGGTTGGATGGGGTTTTGGGCAACCTGGGCTAGCGAAGGTGACCCTGCCCATGGCAAGGCTTTGGGACTAGGTGATCGTTGAGGTCCTTTGGAACACAAACCAGTCTGTGAGTCTATGAAAGCTGAATTGTTAGTGAAAAATTAGCACACATATAAAGCAAGCAACCAAAGTCCTAGTGTTCATCGTTTATATTTTAAAACTTCACTCATAATAGGTAATGTATTACAGTGGAAACCTGTCTTCATCTCGTGTTACCAGAATGCTGGTTAGTGGCCTGGTGAGGCCTAAAAACTTCAAGGGCTTTGAAGAAATTGTAACCAGTGTCCTGGCTGTCTCCCAGTGCGGTGGGTTGATACTTTGGGTTGTAGTCTGAGAAGACTTCAAGCAGCAGTCCTCGATTAATGCTTCCCGGTGTGGTTGGCAGCCTGCACGCTGTAGGTATGGCATTATGATGCTTTGTTTGAACCATCCGATTGGCATTTTAGCACTGCTGTAAGATATGTGTGTTTGTAAGAGATGACCAGCCCCAGATACCATTCCAGTAGATTTTCTTCTCCATAATCCTCCTTTGCCTATTGGTAGTTATCAGGGTGTGGGATTGATTAGATGGAGAATCAGTTTCTGCTAGAAAGACCTGGTTCTTCAGAGGTGCAGATTAGAAGTGAATGAGGATGTTCTTCATGTGACATTTACTGACACTTTATGATATGTACTCTCACCTTCACCACAAGTCTTCTGTAGCATGAAGAGGTTCATCTTGCAAACAAGATTCAGTTCGCAAACATTTCAAATACTAAGTAAGCTGTAGATAACTTTTATCAGTGCAGAGAAACTGCCTTCACTACTGCCTCAACCTAATGTCTTTCATTACAAACGCACTTTGCCTACTCTAGTGTCCTCACGTGCTTAAAAATGGAAATAGAAAGTCCTGCTCATCTGTTGCAGAAGTGGGTGACTGATTACACAACTGAAGCTTGATGCACAGAGTAGATCAACTACAGGTATTAGGTGATGGAGCTTGTACAGTGGTAGAAACCATGCTAATATATATAATTCATTGTTTAAAAAAAAAAAACCAAAAACAAAAAATCCCCAAAACTTACTGTATTAAAACGGTCACATCTCACTGAATAATTTAACTTATTTTCTTTTTCCCTTGCTTCTCCCTCAGGTCCCAAAACAGTATTTTTCTGGGCACCTATTATGAAATGGGTAAGTATAAGATGCCAGCTGGTGTCTATATGTCAGTCTGAGGGCAACATGCAGCAACCCATTGAGCAAGCAGTATTTGCTTCCCAGCAAATATCTGAGCCTGCAGAAAGATTTAATACTGTGAGTTTTCATTTTTAATATATGGAGAGGAACAAAATTAACCTCAGTAAAATACATCACAGTGTGTGAGGGATACAGCATGGGGAAAATGCTTTGTAGAAAAAGTGTACTTTTTTTGAAAGCTTCACAAAAGCTTTCTCTTGTGAAACACTGTTGCTCAAAGTAGACATGATTTGGTGTAATTCAAAACTTTTAAGGCATATGTCTCTGAGACTGGGGAACTGATGTGTATCTTAAGGAAGCCAGTTCCTAGGACTCGTAGTTTGAAGGCAGGTTAAAGTGTGTCAAAGTGCAAGGTAATCTTGAGAAACCAAAAGGAAAAAGGCAGCTGCTTTTTCGGCCGTTGGTAGCTCTCTGCATCCCACTTGGTTATACTGCGTGCATAGGTGAAGCACATGCCTCCTCCTAATTCCCAGTACTCTTCCTGTTGTTTTATTGGTACAACTAAAATAAATTACCTCTAAAATCGTAAAGCCCTTTGATCTCTTTGATAACAAGCAAGGATATAACCTGTTCTTCCCATTGCCAGCTGGTTCCTAAGTTTGCCACTGTGAACCCCAGCTTTTTCTAGACCACAGGAAACGTGTTATGGTCTAAGCTGTGGCTTGGTTTCTCTGTCAGTCTAAACTGGAGCTGCAGTGACCAACGATCCCCTTTCTCAGAAGCTTTTCCAGCCAACATGCTCTTGAGCCCGAGCATACAGGTGACTCATCCGAGCAGGCTGGTGTCAACTGCTGCTGTAACATAAGAGCTTATATACAGATGTTTTTTCTTTTGTGAACATGCAGGAAGACTTCTCTAACCTCACACTGAAGTTCTTCACTGAGAAGTTAAAATGACTTTTCCCCTTCGTGGCAAAGGCACACTTGCCGCAGTGACCCATGTGTGCTGAAGGTCTGTACCTTCACAGCACCGCTGCAGCAGCATCAGTCCCCGAAGTGAGGTGGCACGTGCAACTCTCTACCCTTGGTTTCTTGAATGGAGCCAAAGAAGCCCTCAGTGGCAGTCAGTGAACTAAAAGCGTTAGGACTCTCTTATTTGGGGGTGTTTGGGTTTGGGTTTTTTTGTGTGAACTCCTGACACAAGAACATGAAATGGTATTTCCAGTAGAGGGCAATAGCACAACAAACAAACCAGGCAGCAGCTTTCCTGTAACGCTCAGGTAGTTCAGCCAACCTGTTCCTCACTTCACTGTAAGTTTTCAACCAGTACTTAAATTACATCTAAATATAAGCACTTCTGCCTTTGTCCTGCCTCTGTCGGGGTGCTCACTGCATTTCTCTTTCCAGGGTTTGGTATGTGCTGGAATGGCTGACATGACCAGACCAGCGGAAAAGCTCAGCACAGCACAGTCTGCAGTACTAATGGCCACAGGTAAAGCCGGAGTTACTCTGTGCTCTTACGCAGCACGCTCTCTAAAAGCTTCTTTCCTCCACTGGAGCCAATCCACTAACATTGGAAAAGTCTTAACTGAGATATATGGTAGCTCTCACTGATGCAGTTGGATGATAATTTTAGAACAGACCTATACTGGTTATTAAATTTGTAAGGATTCTGTGATTATGTAACAGTTTTCCATTTGTGTCTTAATTTGGAATTGTCTAGAGCAAGTTGTTATAAGTTAGGATATGAGCTTCATCCCTTAGATTACAATGATACCATTCCATTTGTTCCACCAAGTGACCTTTTTTGCTTCAGGTCAAGTAATTCTGACATCAGTCCAGGATACAGGGACTTTTTTAGATCAGACTTTAAGGGATTAAACAGTGCTACGATAATTACACTAATGTAACTGGAAAGAATTTCCATGTGTTAAAAGAACTTGGAAGCACGGACTGCTGTGCTGCTGTCTGCTGTACATTTCCACACTGGCAGAAACAATAATCTGTATTAGAGATGTTCCAGCAGATCTTGTCAGGGCTGAGACTTGAGGCAGCAAAAGCTGAAAATCAAAATTACAGCTGGCCCCCTTCTTCCTTTTCTGGATTTATTTTGCTACATGACACAGCACTGTGTGTTTTACACGATATGTAAACCTTTCCAGAGGAGCATGGATTCTGTAGTCTCTAAGCTGGTGCAGCAAGCTGGGTAACCTACAGCAAAATGGCACCGCTCCGCAACTGTGCTGGAGGATTACGGTCCAGATTGGCATGGAGGACCTTTGTTTGATATTAAGACAGTGATTTACCTAATTGTCTAGTTATTTTGGAAAAATGCACTACCCATGGCTGTGATGCACTTTTAATTGAGAAATGGCTAGGTAGAAGAGGTTGCATAACATAAAGTTGTGAAACTTTTCACTTAAACTGACCCATGAGTCTGACCCCAAACTTAGGGGAATGTCTGACTATTTCCTTTTGAAGATTTAACATCATTACACTTTCCCTTTCACTCAACAGGCCTTATTTGGTCAAGGTACTCTCTAGTTATTATCCCTAAAAACTGGAGTCTGTTTGCTGTGAACTTCTTTGTTGGTTGTGCTGGTGGCTCTCAACTCTTTCGAATATGGAGGTACGTGTTAAGAAGGGCTGATCTACATACCGTAACTAAGCACTCACACCACCTAACCAGGAGTTTAGCAGTTCTACCAGCCTCAAGAGGCAAGAGGAACTGAACAGTTAACTAAACATTGCAGAACTCTTCTATTTTTTGATGCATCGTTAGTTGTCCAGTTGAGCAGGAGCAAAGTTTCAAGTGTGTTCAGTATAGTTAGAGCATGTTTTAAGGAAAGCTCTGTGTAACCTGTTGTTTCTGGGTCTAAGGCATACTTTAAAAGCTGTAGGTGTGGTTGGCAAGTAGCCTGGACTTTCTCATTTGACAAAAGCTTTGCGCTTCTGTCAGCTTTCAGTGTTGAATCCTGTCAGTTCCAGCTGAATCAAAAGGTTCTTAAGTGCAGCAGCATTTTATTTTATAATTTTAATTATTTTTGAGGGAAAACTTTGAGTTCTTCGGCTTCAGTACTGGCCAGGAATGAGGCAAACTTTTAACAACTAATTTGGAACTTCTTACATGAACTATCCACCCTCAAGTCTGTTGTATTTTTAAACCTCCTTTGCAGAACAGACTGTTAGGAAGACACTGGTATCATAACTGGAGCTGTATCCTTAGCCTGTGCTCTCTTTTTTCTTTTTTTTTTTCCTCCCTATAGGTATAAGCAGGAGCTAAAAGCAAAACAGCAAGAGCAGCTGCAGCAAACTGATGCTTAACCCAACAGGTCAAATCCAGTAACGCACAGACCCTTCCCCATGGGACCTAGCTTCACTAATTTTAATGCATTTTTTTTTCCTCTGAGAAAAGGAAACCTAAATGTCTAGAGAGCAAGTGTTTTCTAAGTGCAAATAACAAAGTATCTCCACAAATTTAAATAAAGGGTAATGTTTTAAATTGAAATAAAATTGTCCTATATTGTCTCTGTAAAATAAAACAATTGCAGATGTGGCCTAGAATGAGTTGCTGGGCCCCACCTTACCTGACTGCTGAACAGCGGTGGTAAGGTCACGCAGTACTGGTGTCCGTCAGCCATGGCCTCAAACTGAAGTAATTGGCTTTCATGCCACAGCGAGGCCTGGGTTGGGTTTTGCCACTTTCAGTAACCAGCAGCAGCGTTTGCATTACGTTCCCTGTTGCTCTTCCCAGCTTCAGTCATGTATGTCTTCATTTATTCCCTAACCACCACCATCCTTAACAAAAGGAGGGCAAGTGAGTATGTAGCACTGCTGTTCTAGCTTGTGTCATCCTTGACAACCAGAGGCAGAAGATGGGCATGTTTAAGTTCCTGCTTGTTGGAAGGGTGAAAAATAAAGAGCCAAAACTTCTGTTTTGGCTCTCCACTCTCAACTCACATACTGAAGTGTTTTGTTTCCTGTGAAGGCATGTGCTGAAGCGTGTACATGGCAGTTCTCCAAAGCTCTAGAGGCAGTAGTCTGCTCCCATCCATGGCCTGTTTGTGGATAAACACTGAAGCCTTCCCTGAAAGTCAACATCTCTCATTACTCTCCTGTAAAGAGGAAAAATGTGCCACTGTGAAACAGCTTGTGAGCAAAGGCTTTACGTTACACTAGAAAAGCTTATCTGTTGCTGAGAAGAACAAGGCAAGAACAAGAGCAAGAGTGTGGCATCATGAGCATCTCTGGCAGGTTCTCTGAGACCCCTTTCACCAAAGGTAGGAGTCAGCACCAGAGCTCAGGAATCTATATGCAGGAGAACAAGATCAGTGTGACAGAGTAGCTGCTTCTGCACTGGGCTCTCAGGAAAACTAAGGCCAAGAAATACTGGAGTTCTACAAAGTCCTGTTACTAAGTCTGTTTCTCCCCTCCTGCTTTCCCCCAATCCCACTTGAGCATGGCAAGGCTGGAGAGGAAAGGAAGCTTGAGAGCTACATCACCGTGTTGCGGCACTGATGTCCTGTGTATAACTGCACGTTATCTTGTGCAAAACATTGGTGCAGGACACTTTAAGGGAAACATTTTCCATTCTTAGACGATGTGTGCCTGATGGTCTGTCAGCTCCTCTTTCTCAGAGGCTGTCCTGCCATGAAGCTGTTTCTCTCCTGTTTGCATTCCTCCACATCTTCATTTGCGTTCCTCAGCTCTCTGGGCTGAAGCTGTAATACAGGGTATCCAGTCAACCACTGCCCTCCAGCTGTGGTGTCCGCTGAGCTGACACCGACTGCAGCGACTGGGGAAGATTATGAGAAGGAGGTGGTGTATTTCAGTCCCCCTCCCTTCCCAATCTTTAACCAGGTAAGATTTGTCCAGCAGACCAGTAACAGGGGGGGAGGAAGTGTATTAAAATATTCACATGATTACAATATAAAACATGAAGATCCATTCAAGAAAAAATTACCCAACATAACTGTTTCCAGACAAGTCTGTAAAAGCAAAAGCATGAGCAGTTGGAATCCTGGCTCTTCATGTCTTCAGGCCACACAACGCATATCTCGGTCCCTCACACCGATTATACACCTGTCGTACAGGTGTCTGTTCTCTTGCATACATCCAAGGCAGAGGTTTACAAAAGTAAAATACCCAGGTCAATGATCCAAATTACATTTACCGCATAAAACCAGCTGGCGTTGCAGGGGGACAGAAAAGTGCAAAAATCCCTTTAACTGAAAGGGCTGATCAGTTTCAGGGCAGTGAAGAGATGGGAAAGAGAAGCCTTGAAAAGAGTGTAATAGCTGAGCGTGAGTGTAGTTAACGTGACTTCGTAGCTTCCCTTATAAAAACGTCACCTGAAGCCAACACCGCAGGGTGCTGTGGCCATGGCCCAGAAGCCGTTCCCACCTTCTCAGCTTTTGAGGTTTTAAAGAGAAAGCAACCCCATCACCAATTATATAGTGAAGACATTTTGTATTTGAGGCCCTAGGCAGATACATTAATAATGTAAAATTCCAAGACAAGGTTTCAATACGGAGTGAAGGTGTTTGTTTTGGTTAGAAATCCAACAGCCAACACTTGACCACAATGAATCCACTCTAAGGCAATGTGGCTTCTAAGGGGCATGTACAGCATGACAGCAGTTATGAAACAGATGGTTACCTAAACAGCTCTCACAGGTTTAAAAAAGTTAAGAACCAAATTCCAGCTCTTCTAGTCACAAACTGAAATATCTCTAAAGCACTGAGAGGAAACAAAAACCCTATGGGCCCCGTGGTTATAAATGACACATCATTCAAAGAACAGCATCAGAGGATTAAGAGAATAGCAGAAGACTTCTTGTCACCATAACATGAGGATTTGATGACCTTGTCTAACTAATCTCTGCTCACTACCCCTCAAGGAAGCAGAAGTCCCTTGTCTCCAGAGATGTTACTAAATAAGCCCACTTTGCACCAGGCTCTCCTCAGCACAGGTTACCCAATCTGATTAAGCAAGCTAAGATAACCTGAGCTCACGAGCACTGTCTCACATTGCCTTAAGTCCTTTTGACTTCGGCCTGAAAAAGTCAGCAGCTGCATAGTTCATGTTATCATGACTCAAAAAACACCCTAAAAAAAAGAGATAATTAGAAATTCAACAGTGTCCAGGCTGTAGAGGGGGATTCAGACTGACTTCTGCCATTCCTGAGGAAAGGGACTTCAATTTCTTTCTAAAACAATATTTGGCATTTTTAAAAAATGCTGCCAAGTGCATTCTGCCTTCACAAAGAGAATCCAAGCAGCCTTGCAGTAAGCCTCCTCAGCACAGGCAAGACAAACATACCTGTAGCTAAAGAAAAACAATGGAAGGAGATGTTTCCAAAAGTTAGTTATAGCACCAAGCACAACAGCAGGTCTCCTAAAGTTAGCACCAATCAGATCAGCGTCGCTTTTAAAGTCAGCACCAGTTCAGCTTTGTGCTCAGATTCTCCAGTATATTCCAGCAGGAAGAGGAAAAAACATTAGTAGCAGACCTCAGAGCCAAGAACAGCCCTATCTTCTCATAGCAGCAAGTTTCTGATCACTACATTCATCACGCTTCTATCTCTTACTCTAAAACATCTAGGGGGAAAGGTGGTGATGCATAGGGATGAACACAAGGCAGACTGAAGTCAAGTTTCTCCACCATCTGTGTCAAAAGTGTTCGCTTCTTGCTAAGCGTAAAAGAAATGCTGAGAATTAACTGTCTGGAAGGTAAGGAAAGCAATAGCAGGAGAATTCATCCTGATCTTAATGAGGCTTCCAACAAAGGCAAGTGTGGTCAGGAAACCAGTGAAGTCTGACCAGTGCCTGAAGTGGTCCTACAGGAAAACTGGGGACAGACTTTTTAGAAGGGCGTGTAGTGACAGGACATGGGGAAATGGTTTTAAATTGGAAGGGGGTAGATTTAGGCTGGATATTAGGAAGAAATTCTTCACTATGAGGGTGGTGAGGCCCTGGCACAGGCTGCCCAGAGAAGCTGTGGCTGACCCATCCCTGGCCGTGTTCAAGGCCATGTCAGATGGGACCTTGAGCAGCCTGGTCTAGTGAGAGGTGAACCTGCCCATGGCAGGGGGTTGGAACTGGATGATCTTTAAGGTCCCTTCCAGCCCTAGTCATTCTAATTCATTCTGATCCTGATGAAAGAACATAATGCTGGCATACCTGGCTTTGTTAGTGGAGAAAAAACCTACTGTACACAAAACAAGTTATTAAAATTGCACAGTTATAACTAAAGGTTTCCTAAATCTGGTTCTGAAAGCGTCTGCCACAGACCTGAAACTATGTTTTATTTACATGATGAGGTCGGAAAAGGCCATAACTTAATTGCAGTACAGGCAAATTTGCAGACAGTACAAAACCAGGAGGAGTTGCTGGCACATCAAGTGGTTGTGCTGCCATTCAGAGGGACCTGGACACACTGGAGAATTGGGCTAAGGAGTTCAGGAAGGAGAAGTGTAAAGTCCTTCACCTGGGAGGAACATGCCCATGCACCAGTACATGCTGGGGGCCATCTGGCTGGAAAGCAGCTTTGCAGAAAACCCTCTTGAGCGATTCCTGGTGGACACCAGGTTGAATGTAAGGCAACAATGTGCCCCTGCTGTGACGATAGCAAATGGCATCCTGGGCCGCAGTAGGCAGAGTATTTCCATCAGGTCAAGGGAGGGGATTCTTCCCCTCTACTCCACAGCGGTAAGTAGGGGCACACCTGCAGTGGTGTGTCTGGTTCTGGGCTCTTTGGTACAAGAGAGATATGGACTTACAGAGTAAGTCCAAAGCAGGCTGCAAAGATGATAAAGGAACTCACTTTTATATGAGGAAAGCTGAGAGTGCTGGGGTTGTTCAGAGGAGAGGAGAGGAGAGGAGAGGAGAGGA
>VXBZ01005960.1:13085-47417 GCA_013399135.1 Heliornis fulica
TTTTTTAAAGTGGAACAGGCTGCCCAGAGATGTTACAGAGTTTAGATCTGTAGAGATACTCAAAACCCAACTGGGCACAGCGCTGGGCAACCTGCCCCAGCTGACCCTGCCTGAGGAGGGACAATTTGGACTAGCTGATCTCCAGAGGCCCCTTCCAACACTGACCTGTAACTGATTCTGTGAAATAGACTGAATTAGGAAATGGGTAGGAATCAGAGAGAAGGGGTTGGAGCAGACCAAACTGAAACTTATTTGCTGCTACAAAAAAAAAAGCCAACACCATATTAGGATGTACAAAACAGAAAGCCTTCTACTGTATACTACTCTGAGAAGACCTCAGCTGAAAAGCCACTTGTAGTTTTGAGCGCCAGATTTCAGGATACCAGTGGGCCAGATGAATAAAGATTCTCTCCAGTAAAAGAGGACAATCAGAGATACTTAACAATCTATGAGGAGTTTAATCTAGAAACAAGAACCTGGGAAATCATATTCAAGTAGTACACTTGCAGAGAGGTGGGAAATAAACTGCCTTCAGCATCCTCTGTGCAAATATAGGTTATACACCAAAAAAACCCCCACCAAAAACCAACAACCCCACACATAAAAAATACAACAAAGAGCAAAGCCCTAGATTTCCTCCAGAGGTTGCTCAGCCTCCACTATGGGCTTTTAAGAACAGATACAAAATCACTAAGGAAGTGGCAGTGGTATAATGGAACCATGGGAGAGAAGTGAGGGAATACTACAGCTTCCAGGTCCCTTAGGGCCCTTTTTCATGCTTACATGAAATGACAGAGCTTTGAGGAAGAAACATTTCATTGAAAGGTTCCAAAGAGTCTGAGGCAACCACCTATGGCTACAGCTTCCTATGCCTTTAACTCGCTCCTAAGTTTTCACAGGCAAACTACTACCATTTCACAAAAATCATTAGAGCAATGCTATCCCCTGTACCTTAAAGGACTAAGCTTGAATAGATAGGCTCAATAGAGAAGTAACTGGTTCTGTGACCTGTGTTAAGCAGGTCAGGTAGGCCTAAACAGTTCCTTCACTTACACTGCTAGGACGTACATTTCTGATGGCTAGGAGTCACGATTTAGTAAGACCAAGTGAGAGTGTCTAGTTTATATGAGAAGGCAGCTTGTACTGAGAATCTGAGCAAGGAAAGATGAATACCCTGTATACATAAAGAACAACAAAAGAAGTTAGGCCCTATAAGCAAATAAAAAAAAGAAGGAAAAAAAAGAATATCCAGGTCAATCTAAAATCTCCAGGCATCTTCCAGTTTCTCCATTAATAATCCAGATAAAAATATTTAAAATTCATGATGTGAGTTTTCACTTTCTCTCTCGTCACACAAGATACAAAAAAGAATATTGGCAATTTATAAGCAAGAGTCTTACCGCATTTTCCACATGCAACATTGGTCTCGATTCTGTACGATTAAATAGACTATTTACACACAATACATATATATCTTTCCCTTTCCCTCTGTATGCACATGCATTGGTCCTAGCCTAGGCATCAAAGGCCACATGTGAGTTCTCTGGGTCAAATCTTGTTCAAGCAATTCCAGTCTGAATGAATGAGTGTTTTCCTTTGGGTAGCTTCGGATCTCATCTCAGTTCTTCCGAATATCAGCATAGACCACAGACTCTGACTTGTTAATCTTGTCGCTGTGCTGTCCTCCAGAGTGATCTAACTGCGCGTAAATGACTGGGCCCTGGGAACGGAATTAAGAAAAAAGCACAATCAGTGTTTTTCAGAACAGGCCGTATCGCCCCTCGCTTCTGCAGGGACTGCAGCAAGACCAAAGCTACAGGACGACCACAGAGCTTGTATGACTGCCAACAGCACTTTGAAGTGGGTGGAATGAACCCTCACCTACACATGAGCTCTAGTCTGCCACCTTTCTCCCATCAGGTGTGTGCCCAACAGGACCCTCTCCTCCCTTCGGTGCCGCCACAGCTGCTCGCTTCGCACAAAGAGCAAAACCTAGAATCCCTTGTTCTGAAAAGCAGAGATTCTTACATGCTGTGGAGCAAAGACACATGGCTTAGTCAGACATGTGCTGGAGCTAACACTGTTCCTGAGGAGCTGCACTACAGATTTGCCTGCAGGCAGCAGAATATACTGCCCATACTGCTGCTCTGACCCTGCAAATCCCAGTGCAGCTGTGCCACCCGGATAATGCAGGAGGGAACAAACCTGCAGCCGCCTTGCAGCGTCCAGTCACTACCCAGGCAAGCAATGGGATCAAGGCTTATGCGGCAGCGACCCAGGAAATACAGAAGGACAGCAGTAATGCAGAGTCCCTACCTGACTTTCAAGCCAACCCCGGTAGCAAGCACCTCCACAGCCACACACCTTTGCTCTATCTGCTGGATATTACAGCACCTTCTTGCAGCGGAGCATGCCAACATGCCAGCACCTCCCTATAACACCATGTCCTCCAAAACACAGCCCATGGGAAAGCGAACTGCAGCTATTTGAGTTGGGCTGAGCATGGGACTGCAGCCTATACAGAGCAGGTACCCATCAAGACAGGTGGGACCCTTACGGGAAGGTCTGACCCACAACTCCCATTCTATATGCCCCAACTGACACAGGAAATGAGCAGAAGGCTGTGACCACCTATGAGGTGGCGCCAGAAGAGAGACCAGACACCCACACACATCCCCCCCATGCATGAGGCAAAGGGACTGTCCTATTTGGGCATGAGGGAAATTACAAGGAAAGATCTTTTAATTTGGTTGCGGCCTTCTTAGCAGTTCGTGCTTCAGTACCATTTCATCCATTTGTTTCACCTCTGTCCCAGGAAGGAGGAGCATTTCTCCCACTCCCTTCTCACCTCCTCTCCCCAGTACTGCTAGAATGCCAAATTAGTAAACATCTCTATGGAACCCACTCAGAAATCCTCTCATCCACCTTCCAAAGCCATCAGGGGCCAGAGAGGAAAAGAGAGCCTCAGTACAGACAGTTGTACCTTGAAGGACCCCACAGGTATACTTCCATACAGCTCTTTCATCCCAGTGCAAGAGCAAAGCGCACACCTGCTAAATACCTTCTTCTCTTTCAGAGGTGGCTTAAACCCGAAGTTTCTTCCACCCAGGTGAAGCATATCCCGAGTGATAAAGAGTAGGGGGAGAAGATGGATGTAAGGATGAAAACTTGTGAGCAGATACAAAATGCTGAATTTAAATAACAGACTAGAGAAATTTCCTCCCCCCACCAAAGAAAGATACCGATGTCTTAGAAAATTCTACAGTTAAAGTCTCGTTAGAGTCACTTTTATGTTTGGGTTTTTTTCCACTATTGGCTTTCATGTTGTTTTGGTCTCCAACATTACATCAGAATTACATTACTAATTCCACATAGTGCAGCATCTATACAAACTTTGGGGCAAACTAAGCCTCAGATTTTTGGAAGCCATTTTGGAAGTCTCATCTGCCTGAAGCAGAAGTTGTGGGTATGATAAATTCAGCTCAAAAGCACGTCTATCAGTAAAAAAACCCAATAATTTATGAATTAAACCAAATAAATCTACAACTGCATGAATTACTTGCTATGACTTTTTAAGTTTTGTTCGAAAAATTATGATGGTTCGATTTTCTACCACAGGAGATCACTCACGATCAGTTCTCACTATTCTAATTTTATGCTGGGATGAATATAGTTATCAATCTGCACCCAGCATGTCAGGTGGTGGTGGAGAGACTGTGATCACCTGATCCAAACCAAGCTATCATTGTCTCTGTGCATTGCTCATTATCACCTAAATATGTAGTAATTAACTACCACAGAGTAAAGGAGGACCAAGAATCCAACTATTTGATTTGCAGCCAACTGATTTTCTACCTGATTATAATCAGCAACAGGGTAATTTTTTCCCCTGCATTTGATACCTCCAGTGATCTGAGTCTTTGTAAAGACTCTTTTCCAAAGCTTAAAAAAAAGTCTGAACAACTCAGAACTTTCACCTAATCCCAAATATGCTTCAGAACAGGAAGACCAACCAGCATTGCCACATGAACCCCAGCATTTCCCTAAGCCTTGTTGATTTTTCCATTCAGAACTGATGAGAAAGGAGTAGCAGGTTGACACCTTGCACAAAGTTTGTCAGCAGAGTGGTGAATTGCAAGTTACAACTAAAAAAAAGGGAATTACAAAATTAGACTTTTGTAGTCTAACAGCAGTCTACAGTATTTTCCAATTCAATTCTGAAAGATGTTGCCACTACCACGGATTCCAGCTCCAGGAAATTTATCTGAAATATAAGCTTCCTGCTCCTTCCTTGGGTCCCTGGGTCCAGCTCAAAGCCTGGAACAGAGCTCGAACAGAGCCTGTCCCGGTATGTCGTAAACCAGAAAGAGCAAAGCCAGAGATCTGCGCTTAAGTTAACGCAGCTTCAGTGCTCCCCACTTCTCCACTGGCAGACCTACCCACCCAGGATCCCTGCACCACGCTGCTCCGTACATCACAAGTGCGCTTCGATGGAAGTGATGCTTTAAGATCAGCAGTCCTTCAGCCTGACAGAAATTAATACTCAGCCCCTTGCAAAGCCAAGTGCCAGCCACCTCGGAGTTAGCGTATCTAAGGACAACACACATCTGCTGCCTTCCGGTTTGCCTGCTGCGACCTGGTTTACAACACAGACCTCCATCTGGGGACAGACAGAGAATTCTTGCCTTCACTGGAAATGTTTTTCTCACTCATCCAAACAACAGTCATGGTAGAGTACGAGTTGCTACAGAATGATGGCATGGAGAGGAAACACCACATACAAATCTGACAGGACAGAACATACCTGCTGGGAAGGAAGACACACTGAAAACAACTGGAGCTGATTCAACCAGCTGAATGCTGACAGACTCAGACGCGCCCACTCAGAAGGGCCCACTCCAGTCAAATTCTGAACTATTTTTAAAACCTTACAGCTTGAGTACATTGCCTTTATGTTCAGAGAAAAACTGTTCTCTGAAGCCAATAGACAGCTTTGTGGCCTATGGGCTAAACCTCTGGAAGTACCACACCTGCCAAGAACAAGATGCATTTCAAAACCAGACTGGGTGGCCAGAAGAGCTGGAGCTTTGACTTGATCCAGCTCGCTGTTAGCACTGTATTTTTCCCTGTAGAGTTAACATATTAACACACATCTCCGTTATTTAGTCAGGAGAAATTAAGAAACCAGGTGTTAACTCTGATTTAGAAACCCGTCAATTCACACACTGCTATGCAACCAGTCCCTAAAGGTTTGCTAATTAACAAAAAGTCCATTTCTGACTTAAACTCACTCACGATTCATACCTCCACAGGAAAATTGCTGGGAATATGCAAGTCAAGAGGTAAGAAAAAGCTTACAAATAAGGAAATCCTCCACACTGTTAACAAGTAATCACATAGTGCGCAGAATCCCTGACTCATGCTCTCTCCCCTCTGACTAATATCCCTTGGAATGTTGAATCTTTTTCATTCAAAGTCAGCAGAACTTAGCCAACAGCCGCAAGCACGAGGCAAAGTGTGATAACTTCAAGCCCACAAAAGTTGGGTGGCTCAAGGGAGGAGACCTCTCAGCAGCAAGTCATCTTCAAACTGCCCTGCCCTGGTCGGTGTTTGTACTGCACTGGCTCGTTTCCCTCTGAAGGAAGTGGCTACCTCAGAGGATGTACTGTCATGGTGATAAGAGAGTAAGTAAAATTCCTCCCCATAACAACCCATCAGGCAGCTTTACAGGGTGATTATACATCCAGGAGATACGTTGTCTCAACAGTAAGCAGCTACCCACTCCTCATGCTTGCAAGGCTTTTGTCCTTGGACTTCACTACCACTCATGTATGTTAACAGACAAGATTAGAACGTTTTTTATATGTTCATACAAAAAGGACATAAAAGTCCATCCCATTAGTATCAAGAAGCTATTCTCTCAACTGCACTAAGCCTTCTACAGAAGAGTTCATCAGTCCCAGCTCAGTGCCCACACCTTGTTCAGAGCAGACACTTTTACCTCCCAGCCTTCACCACCTTAACAGACAGTGTCCCACCCTGCCTTTATCTTTTCCATACCATCTCCCCCACACTCCTGGAGGATCCTGCTTCGGGAAGCAGCAGGAAGCAGTTTACCTGGTGTGATCTGGCGGGCACGCTGTTTACCAGACCCTCTGTGTTGGAGGGCGACTTCTGCGGAGCCTGCTTAACCGGTGACATCAAGCTCTCAGATGTACTGCAGCTGACGAGGTGACAATGTTCAAGAGGCACAAAAAAAAAAAAACAACAACAAAAAAAAAGAACAAAACAGAACAGAAACAAAAAACGAGTGATGGCAAGATGAATGTGGCAGATTATGCCAAAGTAAAAGTGAACATAATGGACTCTGAAATAAACACATAAAATTCTCCATCTCTCCCCAGACATTTCTCTGTCCTTCCTCCCAGAGTGTCACTGGCAAGCAACACGAAGGAATATCTATTAACACAGGACAGCAGCCTCTCCAAAACCCCTGTTCCCTAGGTCTCCCCATTCAACCCAACCTGCCTAAAACCGTATGTGTTTTCTTCACTGGGGCTTCAGACTCTGTTAACAGTGGCAATTATCTTCTAATGGTAAGCTAAATAGTTCTAGTCACTGAGGCAAGTGTTAAGCCAATGCTACAGTTAGAGCAAATGCTTGCAAGAGCCACCGGCTCTCCATACCAGAAAGGTTCTCTCTACCAAGCCCCCCATTAGCTCCTGCTGCCCAGTCACGACAGACACGAGTCTCTGGAGCAATTACTTTACGAGTCACACGTGACATGTAAGCTATGTGCTCTGATACAGCCAATTATCTAATCAGGCGAATCTTGGTTTTCAAACAAGAGCACTGTCTGGTGGTGAGAACCAGCACCCCCAAAAGGTTGCCAGTCTTCACTCTCTGTCAGCTTCTCTCCATCTGCTCGAAGCAGGACTGCAAACAAGCCAGCGGCAGACAGAGAAGTGGCTACCACAGAGCTGAGCATAGGAGCAAATGCCCATAATTTTAACATTAGTAGCTTCTGGGCAACACAGTAATGGGTGTCTAAAGGATAAGTCTACCTCCAAGCACCCAGGAAATGAAACTGGACACCTCCCTATCAGCAGACACAGGAGCTCCCTTTGCTACCACAACCCTTTGATCACCGGACATCCTTTTTCCCCAACCTTTGTAGACAGACAGTGTACAAAGCAAGTACAGAAACAAACAAATGAGGACAGTGACATTAAGGAGACAACCTCCTCACAGGGCCAATCGTTTTTTATCCTTTGGTAAGTCTAACCATGGAAGACAGCTCCCCATACTGCCCCCAGCCACCAAGGCAAGTGGCTTCTAGTGTCTTGAATGGAGACGAAGCAGTCCTTATGCTACCAAAGTAATGTAATGGTGAATTGTTTGCTTCATCCACAACATTCCTCAGATCTCCGTTACCTAAAATTTCCAATTCAGGTTTAAGCAACTAAGGCACTTAGATCACTGCACATTTTCAAACAACTGAGCTGTCTGAGCCAGAGGAACACTTATCAGGAATTTACTTTTCTTGTGACACAGAAAGGGCTCTGAGTTTCCTGCGCTTTAGTCAATGCACTGACTAGTTCCCTGTTGGAAGAGATGGAGGGACACCACCTGGGACAAGCAGAAATCCCACCCCAGTTAGACATGAGACAATGATACCCAAGCACACAGTGAAATGCGTCATCCCTTTGCCAACAGATTCCAGCACAAGTTACAGTGAAGTTATGTTAGTAGAGAGCCAGCTGGTTAGTCAGCAAAGGAAGAGATGTGTACACATACACACAGGTATTAACAGCAACCACCAACTTGATTAGTTACCATAGTGTCTAGTGGGACTGGAAGAGAAGACCCAGCCCTGTTACATTCCCAATCTGGCGTCTATATCAGGATCTCTGTAAGGACAGGAAGATAAGCAGGATCCGATCCCAGCACACCAAGGCAGAAAGGAAAAAAAAAAGAAAAAAAAAAAGAGAAAAAAAAAAAAGACCAAAGTCAGAGCATGAGACTGTGGCCATGCAGGGTTCCAGATGTCGCACAGTGCCCCGGCCCACCTCAGTTCAAGGCAGAATAGTTATCTAAGAGTAAGTGCATCTCACCACCACCATCACCACCACCACACACTGGGTTAGCATTGAGTAGAAGGCAGTCTGTAAGTTTGGAGAGGGTCACAGCACACTTGGTTTCTCTTTACACGTCATGCAGAGCTGGCACGGTCAGTGAAAGTGGTATTTAAATTTCAGTGATTATTTTCACAAGAGAGCAGTTAAATCTACTACAAGAAATTACAGTGCATGAACTACAAGAATTGCAGTGCTCCAGGCTCAGCACCAACATGTGTCCTTCAGCGGGAAGACATTGGAGAGCAGGTCACTGGGAAGCAAGGCAAGTGGACCATCTCGTGCACACTGCCAGTGCATGACACTGCAAGCTTCTTGTCAGGTCTCAGAGGAAGGATACATGCAGAAAGGGAAAACCAGGCTTTCCACACAATTCTGAGCACACACTGCCACCTTTGCTACGTTGAGCCTTACCACTGGGCAACAGCCAATTCAATTTCTCTAAGCTCTCCAACTGGGAAAAGGACAGGGCAAAGTTTAATTTAGAAATCCCCACAATTTTGGTTTTGGGGTTATTTCCTTTTATCCCACAGGCAACCCAAAGAACCTGTAGGAAGCAGGAATGTTTCTCGGGGTAAAAAACAGAAGAAAGTTCTACATTTGGAGTTTGTTTCTAAGGCTACATATATAATTTTCATTCCTTCTTATAGAAGTTAATTACCAGCTAATTAGAGAGGAGAGAAAAGGAAGTGCCTCCCCCACCAGCACCAAGCTTCATCACTGCAGGACTCAAGTCTGTCTTTGTTAGTACTTGTTGCTTTTTCATGTGCCCACTCAAAGATCTGGGCTTCGCTTTGGAGTTCTCCTCCTACAACTACAAAACCTTGCAGGGATGGCAAGAGTTAACAAAAAAACAGGCAGTGAATAAGAATGGATGCAGAGTAGCTACTCCTTACTTACTCTGAAGCATGGTGATGAATGGGGTTTCGGCAGGCATGCTCCAGGCTCAGGAGCCAGGCATTGATATCTGAAAAATCCAGTCTTAATCTCAACACAGAGCCTTCCTTAGGAGTGCATGTGTGTGGTGGGGCTTGCGGGAGTGGGGCCAGCGGGAGGGAAGGAACAGACCACAGCTAGGGGATCCTGGATTCTATGTTTCTAGGGCATATGCGCTTGTGGCTGGGGATCAATTCTGACACTCGTAGATTTTCAGGTGTGACTCATGCTAGCAGGTCTTTTCAAGCACAGTAAAAAGATAATCATTACAGGCAGACAACCACGTGGCCATAGCCTATCTCTAGCCACGGCTGCCAAGACTGGCTGAAACAACTCCTACCCCGCTCTAAGCCCTCCCTCTGATCCTGCTGCTGTTCCTCACATCATCCACGAGTGAGGAAGGAGATCTCTTACCCAGAGTATCGTTTTTTAGAGTTGTTCTTTCTGATGACAAGACACACGACAATAGAGATGAGCAGTGAGAGACCTGTAACCGTACCGATGGCTATCCCTGCCACCATGGCAATGGGGAACGCAGGCAGGCTGTCTGGGGAGAGAAGGGAGAAAACATTCAACTCTTCTGCATTCCCTGATTAACAGAAGTGCAAACCACAAATGCTCTTGGCCTCGGATTCATTTAGAGCAGAAGGCACCGACACAATGCCCAGGATTATAACATGCAGTCTAAGTGGCAGTGATAGCAGGCAGCCAGAGGACACACCGGCACAGTAACGTATGAACAGCGCACACACTAACAGCGTTCTTAATATCGTCACCCTTCAGAAGAGAGTTTGTATTGAACCAAGATTTTTTACATGTCAGAGAGCACGAGTGACAGTGAGGACAACCCTGTCTCATTTTGTACCCAAGGGGGGTGAAAAAACAAAGGTTACATTGGCAATTCCCAGCAAGGTCAACAGGAAAAGGCAGGTAGGAATGGGGCGCATCGCTAACCCACTCAGAGTGCCGAAGGCATGGGTAGCATGCAGCAGTCAGCCTAGTTGCTACCACCCATGACCACTCTTAGGACTGTTTATACATGACTCTAGTGTCTCAAAATACGTCTCTATATATCTTAACAGAGTCATTCTTTCCCTTCTTAAATCAGAATCATTGTATGATAGTAGAAATACACTTATAGGAACACAGTACTGCTTTACTCACATGTTCCCCAACATAATTTTGGGGGAGGGGAGGCCAAGAAAGAGCAGCCAGAAATAAAAACCAATCAGAGAATGAGTACCAAAGATTTATGAGATAAAGATTACACATACTACCCTTATAACTTTTCCCAGTAAGAAAAAAGTCCTTCCCCCTTAGACAGTGTTTAATGCAAGGAACAGCTTCTCTTAGACCACTTTCTCACAAGGCTCCATCCTATGCTAGCTACTTGCACCAAATACAAGTGAATCAGCGTAAGATCCAGTGGGTAAAACATCTAACATAGAAAACAGTTCTCAGATATCTGCATCTGATCATCACAGAACCATTGAGTTTGGAAGGGATGTTTTGAGATCATCTAGTCCAACTCCCCCTGCTCAGGCTGGGTCAGCTAGCACAGCTTGCTCAAGACTCTGTCCAGTTGGGTTTTGACCATCTCTAAGGATGGGAGACTCCATAACCTCTTTGGGCAAGCTATTCCAGTGTCCAACCATAGTAAAAATGTGGTTATTATGTTCAGACAGAATTTCTTGTGTTTTCATCTATGCCCATTATCTCATCCTGTCACTGGGCACCATTGGCTCAGTCTTTCTATGCTTTCAATGTACATTAACACTTTGTGAGAGCACCCTTCTGAGCATTTCTTCTCTTTCATAGGCTGGACAAACCCAGCTCTCTCAGCTTCTCCTCACATGAAAGGGTCTGGTCCCTTAATCATTTTATTTGCCACATCTAGGGCCACCAACTCAAGAGAGATGTGGAGCTATTGGAGAGGGTTCAGAGGAGGCCACAAAGATGATCAGGAGGCAGGAGCACCTCCTCTGTGAGGACAGGCTGAGGGAGCTGGGCTTGTTCAGCCTGGAGAAGAGAAGGCTGCAGGGGAACCTCATTTCAGCATTCCAGAACTTAAAGGGAGCGTATAGACAGGAGTGAAATTGGATTCTTACAAGGAGAGATGGTGATAGGACAAGGGAGAATGGATTTAAGCTGGAGGAGGGAGGGATTAGATTGGATATCGGGGGAAAGTTCCTCATGGAGAGAGTGGTGGGGTGCTGGAACAGGCTGCCCAGAGAGGTGGTGGATGCCCCAAGCCTGGAGGTGTTCAAGGCCAGGTTGGATGGGGGCCTGAGCAACCTTGTCTAGATCCAGGCATGGAGGTTGGTGGCCCTGCCAGTGGCAGGGGAGTTGGAACTAGATGATCCTTGAGGTCCCTTCCAATTCAGACCAGTTTGTGATTCTGTGTGATTCTATGAAGGACCACAGACCATGCTTATAAACATCATTCCCAGCCAAGTTTGCAGTCTGCAGACCAAGCCCATTATGACATATTGTCCTAGTTTCTACTAGGACAGAGTTAATTTTCTTCCCAGTATTGGGTATAATGCAGTGGTTTAGATTTAGTATGAATATAATGTTGTTGACACTAATATTTAGTTGTTGCCACGCAGTATTTACAATTAATTTTTTTAATTAATTTTCAGCTTCCCAGGTGCCGCCAGGGAGGAGGCGTGAGCCTTCTGCAGGACACAGCAAAAAGCTGGGAGGGGGCACAGCCAGAACAGCTGGCTCAAAATGGCCAGAGGGATATTCCATACCATATGTCATCATGCTCAGTTTATAGGCTGTGGGCAGTTACCTGAGGAGGGCTGTGGCTTAAGAATGACCTGGGAATCAGCAGCAGGGGGTGAAAACTGTGCTGTGCATCACTTGTTTTATACAGTCTTTTATCATTATTTTCCTTCTCTGTCCTATTAAAACTGTTTTTATCTCAACCCACAACTTGTGCTTTTTTTGATTCTCTGTCCTCAACCTTTGTGGGGGGAGGGGTGTGGGGAGTAAGCAGCCATCTGTGTGGTTGCTTTATCTGCCTGCTGCATGAATTCAGCCTAACTGAGGTGGAGTTAATCTCCTGTGTAGCAGCCACCACAGCACTGTGGCAGGAAACGACCAGGGGTTTGGCACAGCACCAAGGTTGGAGAATGTTGGAGAGAGGCAATCTCAGCTGGGGGTGGGCAAGGTCTCGGGAGGAGAGGCAGCCAGGACAGCTGACCCAAGCTGACCGAAGGATATTCCACATGTGACAACTGCTTTAGCAATAGGAAACCGGGAGAAAGGGGGAGGAAGCGCAGGCATTTGCTATTTATGATGTTTGTCCTTCAGAGCAACTGCTACACAGACTGAAGCCCTGCTTCCCAGGAAGTAGCTGAACATCACTGGCTGATGGGAAGCAGTGATAAATCTTTGCTTTTCCTTTCCTTATGCACAAGCCCTTTTGCTTTATTAAGCTGCCTTTATCTTGACCTGAAAGTTGTTCTTTTTCCACCCTATTTTTCTCCCGTCCCTGTCCTGCCAAAAAGGGGACCCCTAGAGTAGCTTGGTGGGCATCTGGCATCCAGACATTAAACCACCACACCAGGTTGAACAACAACCACTCCCTTAACTAGAATGGAGTAGCACAACACAGTATCCTGAAACAGGGTTATAGTACTAAGAAAACTACTAATTTTGAGCTCAGGGACTTTCAGAAGGGCTGTCTGATCTCCAGCTGCATTACAGCATCAACAGCTTTCCTAGTTCTCCAGTGTGAGATGCCAGTTCACACCAACATGATAACTCAGAGTCTTAGTAAGAAATTAAAGATGAAGATGTGAGTGCCACAATTTAGAGGAAGACTTTCCTTCTTTCCAGAAGATTTCTGCAGCCCACAGATCCAGCTGCTATTAAGGGAGTCCTACAAATGGCAATACTTTTCACATATGGAAGACTCCGATTGTGTTTGAGTTCTATGCAAAGCTAAATATATTTTGAGTCATATAAGAGGTAGGAGCACCATAGTTTCTGCACTTTTTCACCTTTCCAAGTTCAGAAGTAACTGTCTGCAGAAGTAACAAAGCAAACATGCATTTCTCTTAGCTGATCACCTGTTGTCTTGCACACAAGCAAAAGAAACCCCAATATAGCCACACACACTTTTTCAGAGCAAGAGAGGAAGTGGCAACCCCAAACTACAGCGCAGAGTGTCTGCTGAAGGAGTGAAGTTAAAATTTTAACACCACCTTATCTGATGGTTTTGTTATTTCTTTAATGCTGGTGGTGGCTTTGGTTGGTTGAATCCAAATAAAGGACAATAGTTACATTCTGTTGACAGTGGTTTTCAAGACTATAAAAAAAAGCAACTGTTTGCATGTGAAACTAAAGGCTGGTTTTACTACCTCTCAGAAGGTGGCTCAACAAAAGCTCACCCAATTTTATGACCACATAGCTCAGCTGCAGATTGTTTCCCCATTTTGCTTATATTTTTCAGCATTCCACTGCTACATGAATTCCTCACAAATACTTGCAGAGCAGTCAATGACTTCATTGTAACAGACGGTCCCAGCTACAGAACCAAACACCAGCTCTGAAAGCTAACATTTAAGTTAATAGCTCAAAACAAGCCAAAAATACACTCTTTCAAAGAACAATTTTTGCTAACCACCCCTGTACTTCGAAACAATTTCCATTTTCCCTGAGAGTGTGTCAGTACCAGTTCTACAACACAGGCAAGAAACGAAGCCTTCCACTGTGCTAAGTATAAAAATTTTCATACAATGCTAACATTTTCCCCCATGAAAGTTCAGACCAAAGATGGGACTACCTCCAAATAACACAAGCAGTCTTGAACAGAGCGTTAAGTAGCTTCCTATTACAAGTGGGGGCAGCCTATGTAAGGATTTGGAGCTCCCTACAAATTTCTGTCATTTAGGCTTTGAGCAGTTGTCCTTCCCAGATTCAGATGCACTAATGAAAGAAGTGTGTTGTTTCTCATCCCTGCCAGCAGAATTCTTCCAGCATAGCTGATGGAGCTGATTGTAGATACTGCAGTGGAAGTCAGCTGAGTTAACTTGGCAACTTTCAACAGTTAAGCCAACCTGGGCCTTATTAAATTCTTCATTCAAAATCTAGGGCTAACCAAGTATCTATGAAATGTATGTAAAGTATGTTTGTGGCTTTGAATAGTTTACAATGCTGGAGGTATGATTCAGAACAGTTAAATGTATATATAGTTAAAAAAAGAAATAAGAAATGGACAAGAGCCAGCGTGTGTGCTTATTTTAATTGAAAAAAAAATTCTTCAGTTCAGGATGAGCATTAAAAGAGCAGTACTTTCAGAATGCATTACAGCTATAGCCTGAAAACCCGTTTTCAAAGTCTCCCTAAGAATTTAAAGGCAATTGTTGCAGTATTTTTCTGATAAGTACTGCCAAATACAGGGTTCCCTTCAGAAACAATGAAATTTCTTGTCCAGATGCTCCATCTATGGGGAAGCCAGTGTGCAAGCCTGTTGAAAAGTATCAGCTGAATTAATGTACTCATGTCAGTCTTCACTTACTCCAAGGCAGCCTGACTGCCAAACCAGCAGTTGCTTTACTGCTTCATCATACAGACTATCAGTACATTCTAAGAAAATAAAGTTCCCTATTTTATATAGATTACAAACTCCCAAAGAAAGAAAGATCTAAGTGAAATAAACCTCCAGAGGTCCCATCCAACTCAAACTGCTCTGGCAAAGAGAAGAGTTAGATATGGACCCTGCCTACATAAGTACATGGAATGACCTTATGAGCCGGAGTACATGTCTGTTATAGCAGCACTATCATTCTAACCAGAGCATGCACGCAGGTAGCTTCCCTAATGTATTGAAAGCCAATAGAATTGCTGTATCATCATTGCCATTTATGGATTAAACATTTATTTGTGTCTTTATTAAATAGAAATTTGGAAATCTCATCACTGAAGGAACCATTTAACTGTAGGAACAGTCACACTTTGGCTGACCTCCAGCTTAGCTAGAGCAACTGAGTGTTTTGGATGGCCGAGGGGAAGAACAAAGCCAAAATGACATACGGAATCTAAGTGCTCTTGAACCGGGATCACTGTTACCAAATGCTTACCAGAAGCCTTAAATGACTGCAAGTAGCCACCCTTGCAGTTTATAAGGGTCACCATGGATACTGTGGGAACATCCCAGTCCAACAGACTGAATGCACATTCAACACATACACTTTCACACAGAAGACAGTAGCGTTTCACTGTCAGTACATGCTCTGGCCAGATTACTAGTTTTGTTTTCCAAACATATATACTGGATGGGTTCCAAAAAGAAGAGTCTGCCACTTTCTCTCATTGCTTCCCAGATTTCAAGAGTCTTCCTAATCCTTGATGTAACATAACACAGAATAAAAATAAATCATAGAACTTTGAAACAAGAAGATAGGTTTTCATCATGGCTTCTGTCAGCTTTTGCTAAAGCTTGTTAAAAGCATAACAATTAGTGGGTATAGAAGAAAAGGGTATGACATTCAGTTTTTCAAACAGCTGACAGAACATTGGTTCCACTATTAGGACCTGAAAGAAAATAAAAAGATAGTTATATTCCCTACAGGCTACTCACCCACCTCCAAGAAAAGTGATACAGATACAGAAAGGTAGAGGAAAGAAGAAAAAAGAAAAAAAATCATATAGGATGAATACCTTTCTCCACAACTCTAACTCTGATTTCTCCTGGTTTGACAACAATATCAGGTGGGTTCTTGACATCGCAAATGTAAGTGCCGTTGTCTCGGAACTGCATGTTTGATATACTGATAGAAGCATCTTTCTTGTTAAGGTCTCCAGCCCAAGTGATCCTGTCTTTAAATGGTATGTCCTTCCCAGGGTATGGCTTTCCATTAAGGTAATAGAAAAACTGTAGTTGAGGAAAAGAGGATACAAGAACAATCCAGTTAGAGATTACACAGCTGCCACGCTTCTCTCCCTCTTACAGCATTCTCCCAGAGCCCACTGTACTATATACAGCTAGTACTTGAGAATCATTATTTTTCCTCCTTCACCACTTCAGTCTGGATTGTTGCCTCTTCATCACGTAACCATGTGATGGCTTACACCTCAAACACATTACCGCAACAGACTGTAAGTTTAGGTTTTCTGTCAGTTTTTGTTTGTTTTGTGGTAGGATTATTTGGTTGGGGTTTCTTCCTGTTTTGGGGACACAGACTTTTGCAGACAAGAAGGCAGGGGAAAGAGAAAAAGACTGGTAACCTGAGAACAATTAAAGGACAGGACAGTTCTGGATCACAGCTGTCTCAGGTACAGGATGCCTTCTGCCTCCTAGTAGGAAAAGGACACCAAGTTTCCTATCTTGTGTTTTCACAGAATCACACAATGTTAGGAGCTGGAAGAGACCCCGAGAGATCACAAAGTCCAACCCCCCTGCCCGAGCAGGATCATCTAGAGTAGATCACTTAGGAACATGTCCAGATTGGTCTTGAACGTCTCCAAAGAAGGAGACTCCACAACCTCTCTGGGCAGCCTGTTCCAGTAATCTGTCACCCTCACAGCAAAAAAGTTCCTCCTTAAAGTTCCTCCTTTTGGTGTTTGTTACTTGCAACTACAGCACAGCTAAACTAACATGCAATACCCTCCTTGCCTCCACTCCCCAAAATATCTCATGAGCAATTTAAAGCATACCTAGCTGTTCTCCATAAACCTTCACAGTGACTCACAGTTTTTAGGTGACCAAGTTGCATGTTAGCCCTTCACTCCCTAAACATGACCAAAATCCTTAAAGAATGAACCTGTTCAGCACAATCTGAGGAGAAACTGCATATCTCCTTACCATTCCTGCCCAAAAATAGAACTTAGAGCAGTGTAAGTGCAGGCTTTTGTAGCACAACTCTGCTTTCAAACATATGGAATGAACATCTGAACACTGGCCATAACCCTGAAGAGAGGGATCAAGGCTGCATTGCCCAAGCACATTAATTCTTAATTTCACATTCTGAAAGAGAGCAAGACAAACTTAACCAGAATCAAACAGAACTCTCTTTGATTCAACCTCCAAAGCATCGTTAAAGAAATTTAAGACAATATTCCAGATTCTTTCTAGAGCCTTCTGTGTGAGGCAGCCTCTTTGCCACAGAACAGTCTGGCCACAAGCCAGTCCTCTTTCCCCTCAACTTATCTCCTATCTCTTTTCCTGTTCCTACCCTTGACCTGAGGCTTGCCATTCCAACACCCTCTCTTGCGGACTTGCACTCCGAGTACCAGGTCTGATCATTCGTCAGCACAAACCTTACCCAGATCAGGTATGTGCATATGACCATCTGTTGTGCTGCAATCAATCTGACACTATACTTGTTGTCCATAGGCTAGCATAAATCCAACAAACTATCTCATCTAGTAAGAAGTCTGCTAACAGAGTCATCTGTCAACATTTTGGAAGAAGTCTGCATCGGTTTGCCATATTTCCAGCTGGAAGTCAGCATCCAGCATAGAGTCACTGCATTATCACACCCCTGTGCACAGGGCAGTTATCTGTCTGGAAGTCTAGAAGGCAAGAGGCAGATCCCTCAGCTCTCCAAGTGTCCTCACTGTGAGGAGGAGAAATCACAAAGAAAAATATGTCCTGAAACACAGGCCAAGTGACTCAAGACACTCCATGCCTATGATTAAGTGATCTAGCATGAGACTTGTTTTCAAACCTAAAGCTGATGGGTTTAGACTGGTTTAAGAAGATTGTAAAAACTCTGCTGTCATCAAATGTTTCACTCACAGGGATGTCTCTATAACCAGGCATGTGGAGGGCAAAAGGGACAAGAAGAGGAAGCTTCCAGCCAAGTCAGCCTCATCACATGGCCACAAGATTGCCAGAGCAGATTCTAGAGGTACACGATCATTTTCTTCAGAAGTACAGACTTAGTTCAGACATAAGTTTATCATGAGATTGATCTTCAAATTAATGCTCACCAAGCCATGTAACTGACATGACTTGGGTTCATTAAAAAACAAAGAAAAAAGAAGAAAGAAAAAGAAAAACCTTCCATCTACACTTCACTCAGCTCCCCCAAAGAAATAGAGGATTAACATCAGATCATGCTACGTGACTTCTGCTCAAAGATAATTTGCCTTTTTATTTCTCCTCACTTGTGCTGGTAACTACATCCAGACAGAACATTTAAATTTACTTCACTGTCAAAAAACTTTCTACGGTAAGGGATTTGGACAGCCACGTGGAAAGAAAAGGGCAAAACAGGATATATGGTGGACATTTCTATGGGGAGTGGAAAACTTACAAACAGATGGCTTCTTTTCACCCATTCTGTTCCACATTTGCAGGAAATATGACCTACTTATAGAATCAGAGAATTATTTGAATTGGAAAGGTCCTCAAAGATCACCTAATTCCAACTGCTATGGCCAGGGTCACCTCCACTAGCCCAAGCTGCCCAAAGCCCCATCCAACCTGGCCTTGAACACTGCCAGGAAGGGGGCAGCCACAGCTTCTCTGGGCAGCCTGTGCCAGCACCTCACCATCCTCACAGGGAAGAATTTCTTTCTAATGTCTAAATCTATTCTCTTTTAGTTTAACCCATTACTCCTTGTCTTATCGCTACAATCCCTGATAAAGGGTCCCACTCAATCTTTCCTGTAGACTCCCTTTAGGTACAGGAAGGCCTCTATAAGATCTCCCTGGAGCCTCCTCTTCTTCAGGCTGAAGAAGCTCAACTCGTATGCCTTATCCTGTCTTCACAGGAGAGGTGCTCCAGCCCTCTGATCATGTTTGTAGACCTCCTCTGGACTTGCTCCGACAGGTCCCTTTCTTTTACTGAGGACCCCAGAAGTGGATGCAGTACTCGAGGTGGAATCTCATGAGGGCAGAGCAGAGGAGCAGAATCACCTCCCTTGACCTGCTGGTCACTCAGTTTTTTTATGCAGCCCAGCATACAGTTGGCTTCCTGGGCTACAAGTGGACATTGCCAGGTCATATTGAGCTTTATCCACCAACACCACCAAGTTCTTCTTGTGGCTGTTTTCAATCCTTTCTCTGCCTAGTCTGTAGTTGTGCTTGTGTTTGTCCTGACCTTGCACTTGGCTCTGTTGAACTTCACAGAGTTTGCATGGACCCACCTCTCAAGCCTGTCAAGGTCCCTCCGGATGGCATTCCTTCCCTCCAGTGTGTCAATCCCACCACACAGCTTGGTGTTGTCAGCAGACCTGCTGAGGGTGCACTCAATCCCACTGCCCATGTCTCCAACAGAGATGTTAAACACCACCAGTCCCAGTACCAACCCTTGAGAAGCAACATTTGTCACTGGTCTTGATTTGGATACCAAGCCACTGACCACAACTCTTTGAGTGCGACCATCCAGCTAATTTCTTATCTACAAGGTGTCCATCCATCAAATTCATGTCTCTGATTAACAGACAAGGATGTCATGCGGGACAGTGTCCAATGCTCTTCACAAGTCCATCTGTCACTCTGCCCTTACCCACCAGTACTGTAACCCCACCATAGAAGGCCATCAAATTTTAAGGCATGATTTGTCCCTAGTGAAGCCATGTTAGCTGTCACTGATCCCCTCCTTACTTTCCATGTGCCTGAGCAGTTTCCAGGAAGATCTGCTCCATGATCTTACTGGCACAGTGGTGAGAGTGACCAGTCTATAGTTTCCCCACCAGGGTCTGCCTTTATTCCCTTTTTAAAAACAGGGATTATGTTTCCCCTTTTCCAGGCAGTGGAAACTTCACCAAACTGCAACAATTTCATGTGCTAGTGCCCTCAGAACCTGGGGATGCATCTCCTCTGGCTTCCCAGAGAGAAGAGCTTCCAAAAAACTAATTAATTTACTGACTGAAAGTTCTGAAGCTGATTCTTTGGAGCTTCTTTGGAGATGCCCTTCAATGCTCATAACAGATGATCCCAGTGTAAAAGCTAGAATTGATCACATGTCTCAGCAGAAGTAAGGAGACAAACACTAACAGGCTGAGCGTCCTGCTGTCCCTACATCTTTCCTGCTGCCCCAAAGTCCCTTGTTCTGTTTCCTCCAAATTCTCACTCATGGCAGGAGGGAAGAGAAGTGTCAGAGGGCTCAGACTCGGATGTGCACACCTTACATGACAGAGGAAGAAGATGGCTAACAGCCTACTGAAGCAACTTCTTTGACAGTTTGCACCCAAAGGACCTGAGCACACTTGCTACCACACCAACAGCCATCTTCTCTGACTAACAAAGTGCAGTATATTTTACAGCTGCTGCACACTCCAGTCTTTGCAGAGATCCAGCATAAGGCAATACTGTTGGGGCCCTGGCTGTACTGAAGGACTACGGGGACCACGTGCAGCTCAAGTAAACCACGTAAAGGGCACCCTGACCTTGGAGCGGTGAAAAGGTGAGCCGGAGGGCTGCCTAGGAACAAAGAAAGAGGCTACAAGGGAATGCGTTAACCAATCAGAACTGAGTATTCATCGCGTGATCGGCAAGCTCTAACCAATGATAAGTTCACCCTTGGCGCATGCTCTGGCTACCAAAGGGTATATAATGATGTTGGAAGCAGAAATAAACAGATTGACTTTGCATCACATTGATGTGTGTGTTCACCCCGGCTCGTGCCGTCAATCGCAGGCTTCAGCACAATACTTTCAAGCGACTCAAAAAACAGTCTCCTAAAATCACAGTGATGGAGACAAGACACATGGAAAGAAGCTCCAATCTGTATTTGCTTGCTCCTCAGAACCAACTAGAAGACCACCGCACACTGATTACAGCCTCCCCATCCCAGGTTTGTTCCCCTATGCCATTCCTTACTGAGATGCGAGTTGCAGCTCCTTCTGGTTGAAAACTCCAAGAAACAGATGCTGCGCTGCTGATCACTTCCACAGATGTAAATGTGCATGGAAGCTTTGCATCTGTCCCGTTCTCCACAAACATCTCCTCTGGTGTGTTGACCTCTACTGCTGATACTTGGACTGTATGGGAAAGGTAAAGGGAAGAAAGAAGGAAAACAAGTGGCATCAGTGCTGGTTTGAGAATTAACAAGTTGAAGTGGTAACTGTTCATATCACATTGCCTGCAAGGCTAAAAGAGAAATCAACAAGTCCTGCATCAAGTGTGTGCACAGACACTGCATTATACCTGCAACACAAACAAGTACAGAGTAAGCCAGTTCTCTTTCCTTGTATTATCTGTTACAGGATGTTTTCCATCCACAGATGTTTCCTCTACAACAGTTTGTGGAAGTCAATTCTGTGGTGCAAAGGATGAGTTTAAAACTCTTTCCTAGTAGCTGCCAACAGACATAATCAAGAAGCCCCATCAGAGGAACTAACATTTTGGTCCCAGCTATTACCCAATTTCCTCTCTGGCTCACATCTTGCTTCCTATCTCCAGTTTTTCTCAGATGTAGGTAGAAAAAAAAACTCACCTCCAGAAAGCCGAGGAGTAAACCTCTCTGGCTCCCAGCTAAGCCATCTGCTTCTGCTCTCTGGCTCCCTTCAAGGTTTTCATGTGCAAGACCTCTTAAATAATGACTCAGCTATAGTTCAGAAGCATGAGAGTAGTTTTAATTTCTTTCTACCATGAGGCTTATGCATGGTCAAAACTACAAACAGACCACAACCACTTCACAATTTTAGTGATCAAGGTTAATACTGTGTTTGTACTGGTAATTTTCTTACAGAGCAAGTAAAATCCAGCATGATCCAGAAAACCTGTTGAACACAGTCCTTATCAGGCACCTTTTAAACTGCAAAGGCACTATAGCTATTCAGATTTAAGCAAAGACACATCTGCATATTCATTCACAGTTAAAAAACAAGAGTGATCTTTGAAACATGAAAACATTTTTTAAAAAATAACTGGAAAAAAAAAAAAGAGTCCAGAAATCCCCACCTACATTAGTTCTTAAATCATGGGGTTTATGCTTTCGGTTAGCAAGAGCTATGAGCTCAGCAGCCTTCAAAACTTAGGAAGCAAGCTTCTTCCAAGTGATATGGCCATCCTATGGTGTAATTTGCCATAAACCAGGTTATTTCATGTGAGCTTAAAACTAAGCAAAGTCCATGCTCTCTAGAGAACTTCAGACCATCTGTTAGAAATGCAACTTTAATCCCTGTTCCCCAAGAACAAAGTTCAGGAGCCGACAGTGTACTGGGTGAATCCAGCTGAGCGGCTGGGGTCCACAGCAGGTAGCAGAGCCTGGCCCTTCAACTCTGACCACCAGCCAGCTCTGGAGCTCTTGTTCAGTCAGTGGAATGGTCAAACAACAAAAGAGATGTGAACATCCCAACCATCTGGGTACAGCCAACAATCCCTACCTGCTTCGTGGTTTTGAAGGAACGCTGTCTCTCACTCAGCCAGCATGGCCAGCCACAGGAAGGCAGAGCACATGCCCAGGGGACATGGAACTTGCATGCAAGCACTGCAGGGGTAGGAGAATTAAGCATACCACCTGAATTACCATAACCAAAGCCAGAAGAAACCACCATTCATTCATTCATTCATTCACCTTGCCATCTTGCCATTCACTTCTTAAATGACACTAACCCCTCAGCACCGCCAGGTTATCCCTGTTCCCCCAAGACCCTCCTGTCACCATTGCTCTCGTTTCAAATAAGCAAAGGAGAAAGGGGCACCCTAAGGGAGGGGCATTTTCATCAAGAGGTTGTATCAGAGCTTTCCTGCTCTTGTACATACCCTGATTATGGGTCAAAAAATATTCTTTTGTAAAACAATTACCAAATATTTATTTGGAACATACAAAGGCTTCTAGCAATTCAATGAAATGAACTCTGAGCTGCTGTGCTTTATATATTTTTTTCCAGCTAACGAAGTAGAAAAGAAAAAAAAAAACCACCCATTGTTTTGAGTGTGAGTCCCAGAACAAGCCTCCTTTTCAAGCATAAAACAAGCAAGATGCACTCAGTGTTTGTGTAGGAGGAAAAGAGTCTGCACAGACACTGTCTGGTTGTACATGTCACGGAGAACTCCTTGCCACACACATAGAGGCAGTGGGTAACACAGATCTTAATCGAAAGAAGTCACTGTTCTAATTCACTAGAAACCCACAAGAGAATTGAAGCGAAGCAAAAGAGAAGAAAAGCCTCCCTACAGTCTGGAAAGGTATGAACTGTCATGTTGTACAGATATTTTCAACAAGTTTAATTTTCCTATGTCCTACTGCTGTCTCAACTTCACATTTTCTTCTGCTCGTTCTCTCCCCCAAGCCTAAAAACAGTCCTTCACCACTTCAAAAACATTTTTCCTGCCTTTGTTGTCTCACAGCATGAGGCATAAGCTCCTCTAAACTTAATATGATTGTTTGGAAGTGGTAGAGAGGTCATAACATTTGACATTTGTTCACCCTTAGCCCTGTACTCCCATACTTTCACTAGTATGGTGGAGGCTTCTGATACCTTGAACCTTTTGGCTGCCTCTGCCATAATAAAATCCACATGTATCATCTCCGGCTCTAGGTCTTTTCCTTCTCTTTACACATTTGACAGGATTACATCCTTCTTCCAGCTCCCCATCCATTTAAATACTTCAGTTGGAGAGAGTTGAATATTGAGTCATCTTCCAGTCACACTTAGGCACTGCTCCAACCCCTGAGCTTACTTAGCCTTAGTTCCTCTCAAGAGGAAGAAAATCATCACAGGAAACTGAGAAGGGAAGTTCTGCAAGGCATGGAAGGCAAAAATAAATATTTTTTCCCCCATAAATCCTTCTTGATCCCATCACCTAGTATTTCCCTCAATCTCTCTTGTAGCCCTCAATTGCTTCAATTCTTTTCAGCAGAAATATGCTTCTCACCTACCTCCAAAATCATTGGGAGAAAAACCACCCATGACTCTTCAGCTATTTCTTTTTCATCTCTAGTGTTGTTGGAGCAGTTTTACTCAATTACATCAATTCTCACCAGCTAAATTATCACCCCACACACTTCAATGAGATTCCATCCCCATCTTCCTTCTCAGACACTCCTATTCTTGAAATAGGACACATATAACACCCATATTCTTTCTAACTTAGTAATCTTTTCTTACTGTTCCCATCATGGTTCTCCAATCTTCATCAACGCTCTCTCTATTCTCAGGCTCCTTTCCTCAGTGTCTTGTCTCAGGGATCTCATCTGCAAAATAAATTCAGGTCCCGTCACTGCACTGACTACTCAGATCTGTGCTTCTGCTCAGGATCTGTCTCCTTGCGTTCAAAGAGCAGCCTCAGTCTGACATCTTTGTCAATGCTAAGTTGTCAGCTCTAAAACAGAGCTCATTTCTTCCCCCAGAGCACTCCACAACTGTATTTACCACCGTGGACCTGCCACATGTCTCTCCAACTCACAACCTGTACGGCATTTTTTACTTTGAACTTTTCTGAGGTCAAGGCAGAGTCTTTCAGACTTTCCAGCCACCCACTTGGTTGACACCAGTCTAAAAACTCCGCTTTATATCTCGGCCTTCATTACTATGATGTTTTGTTTTTTTTCCTCTGGACAGATGGTCAGTAACAGACCAGTAAGTATAACAGTTCCTGGTAACCACATTGCTCCAAGGGTGACATTAAGAAGAGGAAGACATCACATACACAAGACCACCGCTTTCTTCCATGAATTGACTTCAGAAGATGTAGCATTCAACATATGCATGCCCAGAACAAGCATTATTCACCATACAGCATTGCCACCTAATCAACTGTATTGACTTAACACTGTTTAAAATTACTTGCTGGCAATGAAAAAGACCTTCCTAACTCCAAAGATGTAGCTTAAGCAGATAGGAAGATGCAGAGCTTCTCAATTTCTGCCTAGCATCACCAGCATGTCTGACAGGTTACACAAAACCAGTGAAAGAGCCACGTATTTTCAGACAGCTCAGCCTCAAGGCAGCCCACTGGCATTGTGCTGTCACTGGTGCCTTAAGAGTGGCCACCGTACCCTGCTCTGAAATCAATCAGCCCCACAGAAGCAGCCTTCAAAGTTACCAAGCAGCACAGTACAGGAAGACTGATGGCAAACAAAAGCATTCATAACCACAAAACACAAGAATTTGCATACAGCTAGTTAACCAAACTGTGATGAACTAGCTTTTGATAACATTAAGAGCAGCCAAGCTTACAGTTTCCACCAGAGTAATAGGAAAGACTGGCAAGTCTGCCCTGGTTTTCCCTGCACTGGTAAGTGAATTTAACTAGTCTCTGAAGTACGCCTTGATCAAAAACCTTTCAGAGAAGATGGGCAGTTGCTGTTTACAGCATGCTGACAGCAGTCCTCTTCACAGGTGTCCTCCCTAGGGACATTTTTGGCCAAGTCACCTGAGCCTCACCGAGTCACACATGCTGGCAACTTGATCTGCAAGGGAGGGACAGCCTAGGTGCCTGCCACAGGTCAGAGTCTGGACTCTGCCCCTTGCCTCTAACACTAACTGCCAACGTGCATAGCTGTATCCTCAAATAAATACAATAATATGCAAATTGTGGCCCAGTCCCCTGAAACAAGTTAAAAGGTCATTAGCTAACAAAGTTACATGGGGTTGTAGCTTCACCTATGCACAGCACTGCCACTGAAATGACACCAAGCATCCAAGCACTCATCTCTGTTTCTGTATGAAGAGACTCCTCCCCCAACCATGTCACAGCATCAATCTCATCGGTCATTTTAAAGCCACATTGCAGTACCTTCTCCTAAACACTGTCCCTCACACATGGGAGGATCTGCCCAAAAACTGGAAACTTATTTCACGGAATCACTAGGTTGGAAAGACATTTGTGATCATCAAGTCCAACCATACCTGTCCTCTCCTAAACCATACCCCTAAGCACCTCATCTACCTGTCTGTTAAATACAGCCAGGGATGGTGACTCAGCCTCCTCCCTGGGCAGCCTGTTCCACTTCCCAGCAACTCCTTCAGTGAAGAACTTTTTCCTAACATCTAATATGAATCTACCCTGGTGCAGCTTGAGGCCATTCCCCCTTATCCTGTCCCTTGGATGAAGAGACCATTACCCACCTCTCTACAACCTCCTTTCAGGTAATTATAGGTAGTTCACTTTCTCTTGGCAGCTTCTTCACACATTCAACTAAACTCTGTCCAACTCAACAATGAGGGAAGAAGACAGCATCTCCTCACCCCCAGTGAAAGGAAAAGTTTCATTTCAAAGCTTTCAGCAGGCTGTGCCCGAGCTGTTAAAGCAGTCAATAACATTCAAGTCTCTCAGCTCTGCATAACTCCGTGCACTTACTTTGGCAAAACTTAACAACAAGTCTTAAGACTCACTAAGCTTTGGTACCACCTTCTGCCCCCATGCTACAGAATCAGTTTTTCAAGTGAGCACCTTCACACAACACAGAGCTGCTCAATGGTCTACCAAGGGGCAGCAGAAGAACCTAGGCTGAGATTTACTCCCAAAGCCTGTGCTTTTAACCAAAAATGAGGAACATGCAAGCATGAAAACAGCAAAGAACGTCTGAGCTCCCTTGCCAGCCAGGCCACAGACTTCTTATTCAATCCTGAGGAAATAATTTCACTGGTGTATCACTCTCTCAACCTGAAAAGCATAAAATTGAGATGCTTGTAAAAGTGCTGAGATCCACAAAGAAGCATTACAGTCACACTGCCTCATGTGCCAATTACAGAGTTGTTCATGTGTCAGGTTTGAGCAAACACCCCCTTAATCTCAAGGCCAGTAACATCTTGCCCTGTCTAGTAACTTTTCCTTGGGGAACAAGTACACCTCCCTGCTTATGCTGGACACTAGGACAGGAATCAGCAGTTCAGGTACTTTTAAAATCAGACATTGTATTTTTCTGTTCAACAGCCCATAAGTGGGTTTTGTTCCACAATCAAGTTTACAAGTGTTCAAACTCAATTAAACAGTTTTTGTTGACAAAGCCAAAGCAAAACAGAGAAAAACCCAAAGGAGAAAGCTAGTAAAGTCATTCAAAGTGCAAAGGGTAACTGGAGCAGCTGATGGCAGCTGTTCTACCTCTGATTTTGCAATACTAACACAGTCACTAAAAACACAGCAGATTACTCCTTGGGCACTAGGGAAAATTCCAGAAAAATGGAATTATGATTACAGAAGGGCCACATGAAAGAAGATGATAAAGACTGCATCTTAGAAGACTCTACTTAGAAACACACCAAGTTTTGTCCTCACAAAAAATGGGATCATTAAGCTTGCTTATTGAGAGCAGGTTGGGTACACACACTCAACACATTGCAGAGAGACTGAAGAAAGCATCCTGCCATCACAAACATTTCCTAGCATTACTATAGAAAACCACGAAAACTGTCACAAGGTCTACTAAAGAAACAAGAGCATTCAGAAGTTGTAGACACACAAACAAAAGCCTGGACAGTGGAGATGGGCACATCCCTGGCTGGAGCAAAAGCTTTTCTCTAGGTCAGCACTGGTTACTAGTACTATTTCAAGTGAAGCTTAAAAACACCAGCCACATTGCCAACTGCTGATGGCATGCAACATCATCTGGAATAAATCTAGCATTAGCAGCACGGAAACCACCAATTTCCAAAACAAACTAGGCAGCACAATTTAGGATATTGATATGCAGATGTCACTAGGAGATACAGTACAACAGGCTACATACCAAACAGACATAAAAGGCTGCTCTTTTCATCTCCTTTTACAATAATAAATACGCAAAGTTGGAACCAACTAGGTGACAAGAAATCTATATACACCAAGAAACATTTGCTGAAGATGCACTTAGAAGCATCTAAGGTACTAGTCGCATTTCGGTACCAGTCACTCCCACTTGTCATTCACAACCTCTTGCCAAGTATTGGTATTTCCACTAGCCCAAAAGGTGAACACAGGGATTTTTTCCAGCATACAGAGGAACCTGATTAAAAACCTGTTGAATAAAATCCCATCAATTAACCAAACAAGAAGATAGAGACAGATTAAGTCACCCTAGTGATTACCCTCCTTGGCTAAGAGGCTACTCAGTCATACAGCCAATCTGCTGTGGTACAACTAGAGACTTGATTTGAGCAGTCCAAGTAAGTCCAAAGCTCTCTGAGGACCAGATCCCTTACTGCTCCATCGACTGCTGCTGGCTCTGGCACATCATTCACAGCAATCTTACACTTAGATGTTAACCAAACCTGCTAGCTTACTTGCCAAGCAAACTCTTAGCTACCTATAACTTGCTGTAGCACAACCACAAAATCAAAAGAGAAAGCCTGTGTTTTTCAAAGCATTGTTCCACAAGAATTTGTCAGCGGTGGTGCCAATTTACATAGCTTCCATGCTTAGAACATAAACATGATGAATATGACCTGGAACTTACCCATGTTTAAACCAGATCTTTTTCCATTGTTTTCTTTTAAACTAGACCTACACCCTACACCAATCCACCGTACGTCATATTTGCACAACAACTGAACAAGGTTAGGAAGCACAGCCATCAACTCAACATCTTCCACACAGAAAGAGTAAAACAATCTCGTACAGCCTCTGTCAGAAAAATTAAAAGACACAGTGACCGGTCAGATTTTGAAATTCCTGCTGCACATATGGCTTTATGGAATGTGTTACCAAGAGGGAGCCTGCTCACTGTCTTTCACTTGCACATATTACAAAACCAAGTTACTGAAAAGCATAACAGATGGCTAGCAGCCAACTGAGGATAAACACCTCTGGTACTGGCCATTTCACCTACCAGGAGTTCACCTGCCCTGACTTACCTCCACCTGGTGAAGTGAAAGTACTTAGCAACGTGCCACCACTCGCACAACGGCTGTGATGCCCAAAGTTTACCCTTCCCTTAAGGATCAGAACCTTGACCTGATTTTGAACAGCAAAGGTGGGGTGGAACCCATGTTTCACGGCAAGCTCCCTTAACGCCATGTGTGTAAATGCACTGCAAAGCATTTTTTTCTGCAGAGCCGGAGGTAAGAAAGAGTTCATGAGAACAATCAGCCTTCCTGTTTTCCTTATGCACTTAATGCCAAAACTTAGCAGTAGTACCAACTGAACAGCTAAACAAAATGAAGGAGCTGAAAGGCACAGTAGGAAAAGGGAACAATATACAAGGGCTGTGGGTTAGCCTCAGTGGGCAGCTCAGTCACAACAGATGGGGCATGGGGAGAGAATCGGACGCGACACAACTCATAGGTTGAGATAAAGACAGTTTAGTAAGTAAACCAAGAGCTTTCATTCTCCACTTCCCATGGGCAGGCAGGTGTTCAGCCATCTGCAGGAGAGCAGGGCTCCATCAGCTGTAACGGTGACTTGAGAGGACAAACACCATCAGTCTGAAATCCCTCTCTTACTCCTTATTCCCCAGTTTTCACTGTCGAGCATGATGTCCCGTGTTCAGGGACATCTTTCTGGGCAGTCAGGGGCAGCTGTCCCAGCTGTGTCCTCACCCAACTCCTGGCACAACACTCCACTTGCTGGCAGGGAGGTGTGAAAGCAGAAAAGGTTTTGGTGCTGCGTAAGCCAATATAAAACAAGTAACCCATGTAAAACACTGGTGTGTTATCAAGGCTGTTTTCAGCACAAATCCAAAATACAGCACCATACAAGCTACTATGAATAAAGTTAACTCTATCCCAGTCAAAATGAGTACCAATACAGTCACCCAATATAAACACCTTCAATAAAAATAAACCTGGAACATACAGGACAAGCAACACGATGGTCCTGCCACTTCAAAGGTAAAAGAGATGGTGTGAGGGGGGAAATAACAACCACTGTAACTAGGGGGAAGAAGGCTCATGGTCCAGGCAGCAAACAATACTGATGTTGCCCCTGCCTCAAGATACATACCCACAGCATTCGTGCTAAGGGTGCAGCTAACTGTTAAATCCTAGTCTGAGTAAACACTTGCTCTTCTGTGTAGCTGGCTGTTTCGTGGTAAGAGTAAATTACTGAAGTTAAAGCTCTCCAAACCTCTTTGCCAGCAGCAAAGCCAGTTCAAAACTCCTTGTCCTCTCTGGCCACAGCTTCCTCTACACAAGACATTAGCATCATCTCCTCTGTGCTAATCACTATGTGCAGGATCACGCTAACCCACATCAGCAGAACAATGAAGATAAATAGACCACACACACACACAAACAAAATTGCACAATCTGTAAGGATGTAAATGCTTTCATACACAGACTGGTTTGCAGAATCAAACTTCCCAACCCATGAGAGGTTATAATTCAGGTATGTTTATTACAGTGCTGGGTGCAAGGGGGTAGCGCCTCCCAGCCTGCACACCGTCTCTCTCAGACAGCATCCATTTCACCTATAAAACCATACATATACATGAGATTCCCAAGCAAGGGTTGGACAATGCAAAACAGTTCTGAGAAATCATTATCATATTACCCCTTCTCCAGGCACATGTGTGGTGACATCAGGGGGTCATCTCTCAGAGGAAGGCTCTGAGTCTTCCTCATATTGTCCACTTGTTACATTTGGGGCTGAACGCTTGCCAGGAAGTGCACAACCTTCCAAAACCAGTTTGATCCATGCCTTGTGCAACTCCCTCCGATTGCCTTTTCTTTCTGATGGCCAGTGAACTGCTTAGTCAAGCACAATAATGTCACAGACCGCCATGCGCACACTGCCCCTTTTGTTTCTGTAAAGGAATACCGATTCACGTATTTAAAGCATTGGCTAATTTTTAACTTCTGCTAAAATGAGCTTCCCTGCTTCTCTGCCTAGTGTTATGTCTGGCTGACAAGACTCCCTATATCTAAACACAAATTCCCTAAAATTACCTGAATTGCCTAACTCTAGTAACAGATTCCTTGGATACCCAAGGTTAGCATTCATTAGTGATCAAACCACATCATATCACGTTCAGAGAACTTCCACTATGAGTGCTGCTAATAAGCTTTAGGTACATGACTTCATACAGCACCTCTCTAGCAAATTAATAACTCTTCAGAAAGTATGCAGATCAAAACCTTCCAAGTCAAACAGTGCAAGATGCCTACTTTGTAAAAACTAGGCTTCATTTCTTTGGTTGTCTATTTAGATGGAAGATACCCCATACAGTACACAGGACATTCACCAACTGCTATGATCAGTCAAAGTGAGAAAAGTCATAGGCAGCCGGTGGAACTGCCACTTAATGCAATCATCTGCAATTCATGTAACAAGCACAAGAGCCACACACACTGTTATTTGCGTAGAGGTAGAGGACTGCCTGGTGGCTGGAGTGGTAAAAAACTCAGACACTTTAATACGGTGGCACTAAACCACAACTTATCACCAAACTACTAAGCTACAGTCTTTTCAACTCCTGCCACTGCAAGCAAGGTGACCTGAGCGGCAGTGCCACCTTCAACCCAACCAGCAGGGAGAAGAGTTTATCCACCTCATTACCACCTCCCCTTCTGGAACCCGCTCAGTGCTGCAGGCAAGAAGTCTTCCGACCCACCCGCAGCATCAGTGGGCTCAGCTTAAAAGAACTAACAACTTCTGACGGCGTGAATATAGCAACTCTGACTGAACGTGGCACAAACGTGAAGTGAGCATCGCAACCCTGACTTAAATGTTATTTTCATGAAACATTTCAAGCAGCAACTGAAATGTGCAGGTAAGCTCAGAGCAGTAACAGGCACTTGAGCTGTTTAAGAATCCCAGCACACTTCTGCTTGTTAATGTCCTGTGTGTATTTGCATGGGAGTGCATAAAAGGGGTCAGGGAGGAAGGGAGGAAGGGAGGAAGGGAGGAAGGGAGGAAGGGAGGAAGGGAGGAAGGGAGGAAGGGAGGAAGGAAAAATTATAAGGCTTTGCTGGCATCAAAAAGTATAGCAGAAAGATGAGTAATACTCTTTCCAGTACTGTCTAGACATTCTTTAAGACTTCCAGAAGCAAAAAGGACCCCTCTCATGCTAAACACAAACATGATATACCACTTCAACTGACATTTACATAGCTTACAAATTCAGACTACAAAATAATCCATTTTCTTGATAGTCTTGACCTACCAAGGCTCACCTGCACATTCAAGAAATTGTACCTAGACTAACTACATATGCCAAAAAAGTCCACAGGACCACAAACAGTACATTCCACAATGATCCTTCATTCTTACAAGTAAACGAAGCAATCGGGCTTTCAGTTGACTGAGCATAAACGAGCAAACCAGACCACGTTTTGGTTTCTGAACCTCTCGACAGATGGAAATCCAGTGAAGGAAAGGGGGTCTTTGAAAAATAGCAAGGACTAGAGCAACACAGGCAAGCTGAAAGGCAGAATAGCTATCATGCAAGACCCCTTACAACTCTGAACTCTAGAGAAGGTGATCTCTTCCCTACCAGTCACCAAGCTACTTTGCATACGCAAAAGAAGTGAAGAGCTTGCACACTGGTCGCTTATTCCTGTGCAAGGGCATAAACCTTGTGCCAACTCCACACACGGAGAGAAGAAAAAAAAAAAAAGTGCCTTTTCAAAGGCAGCAGTCTGAGGAATAAAGGACATGCAGTATGAGCACAGAGAGAAGACAACATGGGAGTAATTTCTGATTTGGGGTTCAGAAAAAATCAACAGTTGTAGGGATTGGAACAGAAACAGTCCAACAGAGAAAAAACTGTGATTTTAGCATCCATGTATTCCTTTAAAATGCAATTTCACTTCATAGATGGTCCTATCCTCCCCCCTCAGGATATCTTCCAGAGGAGTATCTGATACTATTCTTAAACCCAAGCAAAGCTACATCTAGTTACACATCTCAGACTTTGTAGAACCACCTACTTACTCCTACCTACCCACAGTGTCACTGTAGCTGGATCTTTTTTGTTGTCGTTGTGGTCATGGGAAACCCACAACTTTTCCTGTCTCTATTTTTTTTTCAAAGAACTCTGTTTTACTATAAGCTATGTACATATATGGTATCAGTCCCTGAATTCTAAATAGTAACTCTGTCCCTGCAGACACAGAGCAAGCCGCAGCCTTACCTTTATTGCAGAATGCAGTGATCTTAATTCTAAACAACACTGTTACTTGGAAAAACAACATTGTTACTTGGAAATAAGAAGTTTCAAGTTCCTTACTGCTCAGCACAGTTTCTTATTAAACCTCTCTCCAGATGGATTCAATAGTTTTACACAATTTTCCAGACAGAAAAGTGTGTGCCTCTGAGAAGGCATCGGGGCTTCTTTAATGGTTCCCATCAACTCTGCAAAGTTTTACCCACTAAGCAGGTGTTGCTGACCAAGAACATCTCCAGGTGCCACACCATCATTGCCCAGCGCTAGCAGATAGGTACGCCAAGCTACGCCAAGGCGACGTGTATGATCTCTTCATTTCGGAACAGTGCGTTACACACGGAACTCTTCGCCCCGCAAGGATGTAAGTGCAGCAGCCAGGCGTCACCCCTGCAATTTCTACCACTCTGCAGCCTTGAACTTACTCTCCGTAGAGTCACTGGCACTTCATTTTGGCTGATGTAACACTCCTCCACCCAAACGCTTCGCCGCTTGCCAAAGCCCGCGATTTACGGCGCAAACTGGGGTGTTCCTAGGCAGCCCTCCGGCTCCCCTCTTCACCGCTCCAAGGCAAGGGTGCCCTTCAGATGTTTACTTGAGCTGCACGTGGTCCGCGTAGTCCTTCAGTACAGCCAAGGCCCCAACAGCCACTGACCAACACAAAGGTGTCTCCTGACTCCTATACCCCAACTCCCGCGTCCCCGTCTGCCAGCTACCCGGCGCCCTGCCTTGTCCCGACAAAACCTCGGGGGTTATTAAGACTTAATAACCTCGGACTTCATAACCTCGGACTTCATAACCGGCCGCGGAACACCAGGCAAGGGCTGGCATCACGCCCGGGGTAACAACACCGGGCCCTGCCCACGCCGGCATCCCGGGACCTCCGTTGCAGGCCCCGGCACGACCCTGAGGGGAGGCACGTCTCCCCTTTGACCCGGGGACGGGGCTCCGGGTCCCTCGGAACGCGGGCAGCGCCGCGCGTTCCAGACCTGCCGCCGGCCCTCGCGGAGAGTGTGCAGGCTGCCACGGCCAAGCGGGACGCGCACCCACGTCGCCGGTCCGAGCCCCGCCGACCGAGGCGGAGGGGACCGCTCTCGAACGGGGCGCGCAGGGAACAGCGGCGCCGCGCTCTGCCCGCGAAATCTCCCTCCATTCCGGAGACTAAAGGAGACGACGCAGCTGCGCCCCGGGCGCGGGTGACCCTGCCCGACGGCCTCCCCCCACCCAGCGCGAGGGGCGAGGCGCGGGCCGGGTAAGGGCACGGCCGCCCTGCCTTCGCCCGCCTCACCCGCGATGGCCGCTCTCCACCCAGTACGGATCGGTAC
>VXBZ01005960.1:47430-211268 GCA_013399135.1 Heliornis fulica
CGGCCCCCGCCTAGCTCCATCCGGAGCGATGTGCCCACCGCGCCGCCGCCCGCCGGGCCGGGCCGGGTCGGGCAGTTCCCCCCGCGCCGACGCATCAGGATCCGCCCAGGCTACGCGCGCAGCCGAGGGGGACAAAGCGGCGGCAGCCGGCCCGCACTCACTCACTGGCGGTCAGCGCGGCGGCGGCCAGCAGCCACGCCGAGCAGGGGAGTCGCACGGAAGCGGCGGACGCCGTGCGCCCCGCGTTGCCTCCGACCGCTGCCATCTTCCTGCCGCCCCCCCCCCNCCTTTGTCGGGATAGGGCTCCGCTGCTGTCACTCGCACACACCTCCTGCATCCCCCTCGCCCCCTACCCAGGCCCCGCCCCTCTCCTTCGTCGATGATTGGCCAGAGGAGCAACTCGTCAAGTACAGGCATCCTATTAGAACAAGGCATGCAGTGTCCCGCCCCAAGGCCTGGCACCTAACTGGCTTCCACCACCACCTGGCGGGCGGTGTTGCGGGTGCGGTGTGCATGGGGGTTGTGGTCCCTCTGGGGCCGCTTCCGGTGTAATCGGGTCTGGGGCACCTGGGCACGGGAGGGCGGCGGCCGGCTGGAAGCCCCGGGTCTCGCCGCCGACACCCGCGCCAGCCTAGGCAGGCAGCAGCGCGGCTGTAGGGCGACCGTCACCTCGCCCGCGCTGCACCCGCCGCCTGCGGGCCTGCGGCTCTGCCTGCGCACGGCGCGGCGGCGAAGCCTGGGGCGGCCCCGCGCCTCACGCCCTCTCTGCTGGCGCTGCCCCGGGGTTACCCTTCATAGAGCGGCTGGGATTTGAAGAGATCTCTAAGGCCGTCGAGTCCAACCACAGCCTAACCCTGCCTAGTCCACCTCTAGGTCATGTCCCTCAGCACCTCATCTATTTGCCTTTTAAATACCTCCAGGGATGGTGACTCCAGCACTTCCCTCAGCAGCCCGTTCCAATGCCTGACAACCCTTTCAGTAAAGAAATTCTTCCTGATGTCCAACCTAAATCTCCCCTGGTGCAGTTTGTGACCATTTCCTCTCATCCTGTCACTTGCTACCTGAGAGAAGAGAGCAACCCCACCTCTCTACACCCTCCTTGCAGGTTCTTGTAAAGAGCAATAAGGCCTCCCCTGAGCCTCCTTTTCTTCAGACTAAAAAGCCCCAGCTCCCTCAGCCGCTCCTCACAGGACTTGTGCTCCAGACCGTTCACCAGCCTTGTCACCCTTCCCTGGACAAGCTCCATGTGGCAAAGGTAGCAGAGTGCCTTTGGAAGCACACTAACCTTACAATACACTGAATGTACCTGGCAGTCACACAAACAGAGCTGTGCACTCGCTGGTCTGGATCTACATGAGGGCAGTGGGTCTGGCACAACCTGCGAGGGTCACAGCAGAATTCAGTCACAGCATGTGGCAGTGTCTCAGGCTGTCTCTGTGATGCACCTAGGCCCGGTTTTCCAAAGGGAAACACCAGGAGCAGATTGCAGCACTTGTGTTGTGCCCAAGTCTGTGCAGCCATTGGCAAGCAAGTTTCCCCACAAGCACGTTACAGTACTGGCTAACTGGTGCTTGCCCCGAGCTGCAGGGAAGCAGGAGAGTGCTGCTGTGGAAGAGGGCAGGCTGCCCCTGCCTCCACTGAGATCTTTCCAGTCCTTCCCTGTTAACTCAGAGGGCCTGTTTAGGCATGCATTGCCTTGCCTGTAAGCACAAGCTCCCTGAGCTCTCTGCAAACAGTGATCATGTAACCAACCGCCTTCACCTTCTGCCTGAAAATACCTGTGTGGAATTTCCCGGGGCTTACTGAAGGGGCACCCTGCTATTGGAGACCTGTTACCACGCGTTCACTCCTCCTTTTTATCTCCTTGGTTTACTCCTCTTGTGTGAGCTTCTCTGCATATGTTTCTTCTGCTAAGCTTTGTATGTTAAAGCAGTTGCGCAAGCTTAGTCCTATCTTGAGGCTGTTGCCCCATCTGTGGAACTTCAAAGGCCTGCCATGTACTCAGTTCGCTCCTGCCCAGTGCTCCATGGATGCTTGTGCTCTTCGAGATGCATGTGCCACTACAGTTTCTCTGCCACTGCCTGGCCACCTAATCACATCTCCAGATGAAAGATGTCACAGGAAAGTCCCGCTGCTGTGTGCCATGTTGACGACAGCTGTGATGAAGCAAGACCCTGCGAAAACACTGCCAGGTTCGTTTGGGTTGGTCTTTTCCACAGCTGTGATGCAGACACCATTTTCATAGCTCTGGTGGGATTTAAAATGTAACAGCGCACACATTCATTATTCACGCCCTCAGGGATGTCCTGGAGCATATTTCTCAGTGAAACAGAAATTCTAGAGGACAGTGGCATGCGTTTTCTAGAATCCTAAGCTACCAGAAATAAAGATCCACACAGGCAACTTTTACCACAATCACCTTGTTTGGTTGCCACCTCATATAGTCCCTCTGACTTCTACTGCAGGTGAGACTTGATGGCTGCCCCACTCAACAAATGGAGAAGAAACTGATACTCAGCAGCAAGCCTTTCATCCAGAGCCCGTTTTTTCCTGTACTCCCTCAGAGATCTTACTTTCCATGGAAACTCCACCCACCCTTGCAGCTCTCCTCAGTGCCCGACTGCAAGTGTTCTACTGACATGTCAGTACCCAGAGTTCACCACTGACCTGCAGACCCTTCTGTACTGCACAGTTTAAAAAAGCTCCCCTGATCAGGCCAAGTTTTTACTTTCTAGGCTTTTTTTATTTTTATTTTTTTTTCAGGAAAGCTAACCTAAAGGGTTTTTTAAAATATATTGTTTTTCTTATTCTCACATTTACTGCCCTTCAGAGCTAAAGCGTTCTCTTTTTCTGTGCTAATATACCCGATTCTGCTACATGTACCCCTTGCCAAAGGATTCTTAGAATCCCTCCCTTCCCTGACAAAGTGGAGGTAATGTCATCACAGCTGCAGCCCTAAGAGTGTCCCACTCACTGTTCAATACAGAAAGCATCTGGGAGAGAAGCTAATCCACTTATTCGAGATTACTTTTTATCTAGATAGTAACGATTGAATTGTTGTCTCCTGCTATTTCTAGAGAGGAAGCAGGGAGCTGGAAGAACTTAATCTGTCCTGGGGACAGCCTCCAGGCTGCTGTCAAGTTGCCCAACTGGTTTCTGAGCTTTTTCACTGGCAATAAAATTGGCACAAGAAAAAAAAAAGCTTCTTTAGTGTCTTGTTTGTTCCTTCCTATCACACAAGGAAGAGCTAAAAAAGCATTGTGTCACTGGGGAAGAGGTTGAATACACTTTTTCCATGGTCAATGTTTGAAATGTAGACCTTTGCTATCCTCCTGTTTTGGAGAGTTCTCTAGTAGTTTGCCAGAGAGAACAAAAAGGTTTATGACAGCAGATAAAATAAGGGTAATATCTAGGAGGAGAAGCAAATTTATTTAGACCAATTTTATGTTTAACGGCTTTTATTGTTTTCTTTCTAGTCTATACCTCCTAGAGGAATCATACAGTAGACGCATTTTGTGCACAGATACACATTCCTGCAAAAAATACCCCACCCAACACGTTAATTTTGAAAGTGTAAGAGGAGAACATGAGAGAGAAGAAAAGTCTTGGGTGTCTATTGCAACATTACTTTTGCCACAATTTTCTCCCAACTTGTTGGGAGAATTGTATCTGACTGGCAGATACACTTACGTATACTCTGGTTAAACAGAAATGCAGTGGTTCTTTCAAAACTCAGAGCTGGCAGCAGCACAGTAATTTCATAAGGTACTTGAAGAATTTGGTAATTACCTTTTTCATAATTTGACTAAGAAAAATGTCTTGGATTTCCCACTGTGCAAGGGTGTTCTAAGGAAACCTTACAACGGAAAAAAGATGCTAATGTTGAGCTATTCCAGTGGTGAACTGACGCTAAGTTCAAGCCACAAATATTCTTGATAATCTAGATTTATATATAAAAAGGCCCCAAAATGGCAGCAATTATTTTTCCTGTCTCCCCCTCCTACCTTCAGCTCCAGTTTCTTGGAATACAAACAGAAATGTCTAATGCCCTGTTACTATACAGAGCCAAGGTAACACTGACCTCTAGCCTGACCAGCATCAATGTCTGTTGTAGGAAGACACTGATGTTTAAACAGGTGTGCATCACTTGTAAAGCAGGAAAGTCACTGTCACCAGCCCCACAGCCTGGCTGTAGTGAAGTTTTAAATTATGTAAAGCAGGAAAGTCACTGTCACCAGCCCCACAGCCTGGCTGTAGTGAAGTTTTAAATTATGTAAATTAAGTGGGTTTCTTGTTTTACCTTCCTTTGACTGAGGTTTGTGGTTTGACTGCTGTGGTTAGGCATACTTTAAGCACATTGTGCACACCAGGGTAGAAGGGTTTGCCACAGCGATTAGAAGAAAGCTGGGGAGCAACTACACGCTGTTAACAGTGCGTGTGGCTCATTAGTGACAGGGAGCACTGCAAAAGTACAAGGCTGCGCACCCGAGATTTGTTTGAGCTGTCCCAACGGGGCAAGCTGCGCCAGGTGAGGTTCAGGTTAGAAATTAGGAGAAATGTCTAATGCCGAGTGGTCGGGCACTGGAACAGGTCGCCCAGAGAGGTGGTGTAGCCACCGTCCCTCGGGGCGTTTGAGGAAAGGTTGGACGAGGTCCTTAGGGACCTGGATTAGTGAGTAATTAGTGAGTAATGAATTAGTGAGGGATAGGTGGGTGGTTCTGTGATTCGATGACCAGCCCTTGGTGGGCCGCTGGCCACACCGGCGGGCAGGCGGCCCTGTTGTGTGTGGGCGGCACGCTGGCCCCTCGCAGGCATCCGCGGCCTGGCCGGGCACAGGCTGAGGTAAGCAGGCTGTGCTGCCCGCGGGAAACTCCGGCCACTGCCGCCTCCGGGCTGAAGCGAAGAGGAGGGGTGCTGCGGCCCACGGCTGCCGCGAAAATTCCTCTCGCGTGGGTAACGCCGCTTTCGGGGGGCTCCCCGTCCGCCTCCGTTAGAGCTCGCAAGCACGGCCGCGACACAAGACGGCGTTCATTCAGGCCTGGGAACGGATCCCCGCGCGTCGTTCGGCTGCGAGCAGCCCTGGGGCCGGGCCAGGCCGGGCGGAGCGAAGTGGAACGGGCGCGAAGGGGCCGGGACCCCGGACAAGAGTGTTCCTCTCTAAGGGAGAAAACGTTTTCCTCGTGGCGGCTCGTTGGTCTAGGGGTATGATTNATTCTCGCTTAGGGTGCGAGAGGTCCCGGGTTCAAATCCCGGACGAGCCCCCTTTTGGTTTTTTTTTTTTCTTTCTCTCTCACCCCCTCTCTTTCCCTTGCCAGCCCCGCTCCCAGCATGCCGCCAGCGATGCGAACCATCGGGCAGGCAGCAGCGGTTTCCACGCACAGTGGCGGGGCACGGACGAGTCCTGCCAGGAGAACCTCGCTCCCTCCCGTCTGGCGCCAGGAGCTGGTGGTCTCAGCCCGCCCGTCGTTTGCCCACTCTTTCCCCTCGCAAAGGCCGCCGCCAACCCGCGCTGCCTGGCGAAGGCCCGGCCTCCCCTATCCCCTAGCCACCGCACCCCTCTTCCNCACCCGCGGAGCCTGTCGCTGTGCCCGCGGCGCCAGCTCCGTCTCCTTCCCCCGAGCCGAGGCAACAAAAACGCGGATGGGTACCGGGGCAAAATAGGAGTTGCATCCGCCCCTCCTTCTAGCGGGCTCGTCCGGGATTTGAACCCGGGACCTCTCGCACCCTAAGCGAGAATCATACCCCTAGACCAACGAGCCGCTCTCTTACAGTTTTCCCGACTCAACACTTCATTCACTTCCCGCCTCCTCCCGCCCAGCACCACCTACCGCTTCACCAACAGCTTTCCTGACTCTTCCCTTCCCATCCCTCAGCCTCCCAATGATTCAGCCCACTGCTTCGGAAGACACCATTCTTACCCCTGACTGCGGGGGCTGCTGCGATTTTCCCCGTCACGTGTAACCCCCGCCAAGGTGACCCATGGTATCGCCCTTCCCCGAGCCTAAGGCTCCGCTTGGTAGAGCCGATCCCGAGCCCCCGGGGAGGCAGAAGTGAGGGAGAGGAACGGCTCCCCACCACCTCGCGGTCGCGCCAGACGCCCGCGGCGAGCTCGTACGGCCAGCGGGGCTCAAAGCAGGCGACCTCCTCAGCGGAGGAGAAGGGGTGGGGGAGAAGGCAGACACCCGCCGGAGGGATTTGGTTTATCCCGACCGCCGCTCTGCCGAGCCCTCAGGCGCTGCGCCCCCTGGAGGTGTGAAGGCGGTCGGGGATGGGTTCGGCGCCCCCTCCTGCCGTGTGGGGGCGGCTGTGTGTCGGGGGCGGTGGTGTGGGGGTGACAGACAGGTAATTGCGTTTGTGAGCGTGTGCTGGCTGCTGTGCAAACCGCCTCAGGGGTGAGGTGCGGGGCTGTGGCGTGGCCTGGCCTGTTTAAAACGCGCAGTTCCTCCCTCTCGTCAGTAACCACTCCCAGTCCTTCCACATCTAACGCTTGAGGCTCACGCTGCAGTTTACAGAATCAGAGAGTCACAGAATTGTAGGAGTTGGAAGGGACCTCCAGAGATCATTGAGTCCAGCCCCCGCCAAAGCAGGTTCCCTAGAACAGGTCACACAGGTTGGCGTCCAGACGAGTCTTGAATATCTCCAGAGAAGGAGACTCCACAACCCCTCTGGGCAGCCTGTTCCAGTGCTCCGGCACCCTCACCATGAAGTAGTTCTTCCTTACATCGTTGCAGAACCTCCAGTGGTCCAACTTGTGACTGTTGCCCCTTGTCCTGTCCCCACAGGCCACTGAAAAGAGGTTGGCCAGTTCCTTTTGTCTCCCACACTTCAGATATTTATCAACATTGATGAGATGCCCTCTCAGTCTTCTCAAGGCTGAACAGCCCCAGCTCACTCAGCCTTTCCTCACAGGGGAGATGCTCCAGGCCCTTCATCAAGCTTGTGGCCTCTGCTGGACTCTCTCCAGGAGATCCCTGTCTTTTTTGTACCGGGGAGCCCAGAACTGGACACAGGACTCCAGGTGAGGCCTGACCAGGGCAAAGTAGAGGGGGAGGATCATCTCCTTCCACCTGCTGGCTATGCTCCTCTTAGTGCACCCCAGGATCCCATTGGCCTTCTTGGCCACCAGGGCGCACTGCTGGCTCATGGCCAACCTGTCATCCACCAGGACCCAGGTCCTTCTCTGCAGAGTTCCTCTCCAGCAGGTCATCCCCCAGCCTGTACTGATACCTGCGGTTGTTCCGTTCCAGGTGCCACTTGCTTTTATTGAACCTCATCTGGTTCCTCACTGCCCCGCTCTCCAGCCTGTCCAGGTCTTACTGAATGGCAGTGCAGCATTCCTGCGTGTCCACCACTCCTTCCAGCTTTGTATCATCTGCTACTTGCTGAGAGTGGACGCTATTCCCTCATCAAGGTCATCAATGATGATGTTAAATAATATGGGACCCAACACCAACCCCTGGGGAACACCGCTAGTCACAGGCTCCAGGCAGACTCTGCTCCACTGATCACAACCCTCTGGGCCCAGCCTGTTAGCCAGTTCTCGACCCACCTCACCATCCACTCATCTATCCCACACTTTCTCAGCTTTGTATATCAGGATGTTGTGGGAGACAGTATCAAAAGCCTTGCTGAAGTCAAGGTAGATGACATCCAGAGGGAGGAAGCCAGGAAAGTGTAAACACAGTCTAGGCAGAAAATGGCCATAAAAACATCAAGATCCCAGCCAAATACAACTGCAACCGTCTCCTTGCTCTCATGCTATGTTCCTCTCCCCACTTTATTCTTGCTCTATTTTCCATCCCACTCCCCACCATTTCAAAGGTCATCTGGCCAGGAAGGTTTGTGCTTTTACTCTGCCTTCAGTCTTCCAGGCATCATCCTGGAATTGTATAAATTACAGTTAGATTTTTCTCGCTGAGAGCATTTCCAGTGTCCTGACATCTCACATTATACACTCCAGCCACAGCGGTGGTACATAAGGATCATCAGCATGATGCCCCCACCCCACACACCAAGCCAAGCTGTGGTCTGCATTGTGGTCGAAACCTTTTGAGCCTGTACACCATATGGATAGAAGACCATGCTGCTGCTATATGTTGGCCCAAGCCTACATGTCCTGATAGTATGAATGGGGCAGAGGTACATGGATACATGCCCATATGTATCTTCCGCTTTTGCAGTGTCACAGTGCTAATGTTGGTCAGAATCTTTTCTAAAATTGCTTTAACTTGGGTTGCAGATGAGGCACGGTTTGTGAACATCATCCTGAGAGAGGTTTGTGGATGCCTTCAGCTGAGAAATGAGTGTCTTTTTTCCAGCAACTTGTAAAGGCATCAAGGACTAAGGTGGTGATGCAACTTCTAGCACAGAAACTCTCTAAGCTGTTGATTGCCAGATGCTAGGAAATTTCACAGGAAGGATCACTGTGTGTCACCTTGTTATTTTATGCTTCCCCTGAGCGAGAACGCTGGTGGAGGAGCAGTGTTAGGCTTTGTTTTCTTCTGTTCCTCCATACCCCATACTGTCAAGGGCTGAGGCAAGGGCTGTGGCAGTCTCCAGTGTCACTGCTTGATTACCCCAAAGAACACCTTCCTTTGTGAATGAAACACATGGGTTACTGCTGTCCCCAAAAAGTAAAACATAGCCCAAATTAAATCAAAGTGGACTGTTAAACTGTTCCAATGCCAGTGGAAATCCCACCCATATTTTGCCTGCTGCAACCAGCTCTCTACATCCTTCCTCAGGCTGCTTCGTATCCCCAGAAGGAAACACACTGATTTTGTTTTGCTTTGGTTTTATTCAACATTTATTTCTTCTGTTTCTCCCTCGGATTTGCACTCCCTTGCTCAGGACACACATACTCATTCTCTAAACAGGCACACATATGTCTATATATACAGTAAGGCACAATCACTCACATCCAGATGGAACACTGATGAGAGAAGAAACAGGTTACAGCGGATGATTGCAGCCTGCCCTGGAATACAAGCTCTAACAAACAGATTAAAGTGGATTCAAAGGCAACAATGCTCCACAACGTGGCTCAAAAAGGATGTGGGGGTCATGTTGGTCAACAAGCCCTGTGGAAGGTCAATGCCACAGGCTCTCAGCAAATGACACCTTGGTGCTCTCACCTGGGAAAAAGAAAGGAGGGCTTACTCACTTGGGATTTTAGAGCTGGTGAACAGAAAGGGGATATTCTTCAAAACCATGGGGTTTGTAACACTGCTGTGTTGAAGAGCCCACTTAAGAACCGGTGTGCGCCGTGTTGTGTAAAATCCTTGCAGCCTGTCCAGAGAGCCAGGGACAACCCAAGCTTACGACTCCTCTCAGCTTAATGTTTGCTAGGAGGAGCTTTGTGATGTGTTAAGAGGAGCTGGCTGGGTCTGCCCTTCGCCTGGGTAGCTGGATACTAGGTGGTTGAAGGCACATTAAAGCAGGGCTCCTGGCTGTCCACATTGCCTGACCGCTAGCCACTCCCTGGCTCAGCTCCTGACAAGGCTGGCTCATTGTCTCCAGGGAGCCCAGGCTTGTCCACAGCTCCACATCACACTGTGACCACGAGCCTCATGGCCTTGAGCTAGAGCAGCTCAGTGTCGCAGACAGAGCTTCAAGCAGTACTGTTGGGGAACTGGGTGCAGGTGAGGGTCTGTTATCTGCCTTTCCCTGCATAACTTACTTCTTATGGGCCACAAATACTCTCCAAATGTAAAAGATTTATGGCTTAGCAACTGCCAGACCTATGACTTAACTAGTACCCCCAGAGTGAATACAAATCCAGTCCGGCACCTCAGTACTTAGGAGGGACTGGCTATCTGTCCTTCACCAGTTCATATTCAGTCAAGCCATATGACTGGTAGCTCAGCCATCTAAGAACTCTTCTTTGACATACATAAAATTAATCATCTAGGATGCTTTCTAGAACAAATGACACTTGGTGGCCACACACTGAAAATATCAAAAGAGAATCAAAAGATTGGGTAGAGTCTGGAAGTGAGAAAGGCTGATGGACAGTTATCCTGTCTAAATCTGGACTGGAGCAAGCGTGGAGCCTGACAAGAAAACTTGCCCTATCAACCTATGCAGCACATCTTTTCTGGGCACCAAATCTGTTGGCCATTACTTTCCACAAGCACTAAAAACACCCCAAAGCTGAAGTGCACTGAAAAATTTGCCACCATGACTGGTTGTTAGACAGATCAGCCAGCTTGACCCCCACTCCAAAGGGATTTTGTGCTTTATGATCAGTGTCCTAAGAGTTTTCCCCATGTTCAGGGTTCACATTGTTCGCCATACAGCATATAGGGAGAAAACATACTTTTTTCTTACTGTTAAAACATTATTTACTGAAATTTGAAACCCAAAATATTTCAAAATAAGCTACCAAAAAGGCACCATACACATACATATTTAATGATGAACTTCATCTAAGACCAATGCAGGGGAGAAGAAAAAGACATTTTGGAGCAGGGTGAAGGAGCAGAGGGCCCAGGAGTGGTGGCGACTGTCAGCTCTGGGACCGCACATATCAGGTGTCTCAGTCCCCAAATATCACCAAGGAACATCAGCCAACACCTCAGTTTTAAACTCTGAAGTCTCACATTCCAACTGTCCCAAAATATGATGGTGCAAAGCAGAGAGGCAGCGAGCAGCTGCGATGAGCCTGGACCTCAAGGGATATCCATATTCTGCTCCTCTCCTGCCACTGAAGGTTTTTCCAGTAGCTTCAACCTTGATTGGGTTAGATGGCTCCTACTCACATTGTCTCCTGTGCCCTGATTAGGTATGTCCTTTTAAGAAGGAAAAAGTAAAGAAATGATGAAAAGTCATCACAGGTCTAAGTAAACACAGTGTTGTGAAGTCCTGGGGTAGTTTCCATGCTAAGGAGGCAAAGGCAAGTGGCAGCCTGAGCACCAGACTGCTTCATTCAGTTGCTCCTTGCCAAACCAAGGAGGCATTTGAAGAGAGGACAGGTAGTTGGGAGGGAATGAGACATTTCCTCAGGCATCTGTGATTACATTATCAGTGGTCAGAAGTTATATGAAGAAGCTCTGCTTTAGCCAGTGGAAATCTTCCTTTACTTCAAGCAGCAGAAGCTCTTGTTTTTGTGCTTCCAGTGCTAACCATGAAACTGGTATGTGTGCAAACATTACTTGTACTGGCAAAGCTAACAAGCTAAGAAGGTGTGTATATGTATATATATATATATATGATATATTTATATGTATGTAGGCATATGTACAATGTATGCACACATAAGCATGTAAACACACATATGTAAAGAGGCATATTGAGATACAACCCCCGTCCATAGATGCCCCCGTAACACACACTACCCAAAAGGGTTGGCTGTTTTATATGCCCTGCCTTGCAGCAGCTGCACACCTGAGAGTTGATACTTTTGAGGTGTGGGGTGCAGCAGAAATGTGTGTGTGTTCTGTCACAGTTGCCATTTTCATTAGTAAGCAAATCCCCTGGTATTTGAGGAGCTGTCATCATGCTGACCCATCTTACCTGTGCATCACGGTTACGCTGTGCTCTGGTCCTGCGTGGCTGACGTTGAAGGTCCACTGGCAGTCTCTAAGACCACTGCATCCTGCAGAGGTTCAGGTGCCAGTGGTGTTTTTTGAGTGTCTGACATTCTCTGTGTGCCTGTGCTCTCACTTGTCTCCTTTGCTTCAGCTTCTTCCTTTTCCTCGTCCCCTTTTTCCTGTTTGCAGACACTGCCTTCCTGCTCTTCTCCCTGGTCACCCTCACTCACCTTCTCCTCCTGGTCTTCAGATGGAGGCTGGGGAGAGTTCTTCTCCCCTATGGCACCATGGCATACCTCCTCCTCCTTTTTCTCCCCTGTGTTACTCTTGGAAGGAGTCATTTCCTCTGACAGTTTTTCCCCTTTTTCTTCATCTTCTGATCTGCTGGATCCTCTCCTTGGTGGGAGTGGCTCACCAGACCCCATCCATTTCTTTTGCTCTTTGCTCCCTGTTTCTACCTCCTCTCTCTCGCCCTTGGGTCCAAACACCTCATCCCCGTCTTCCTTGGCACCATTTTCTGGAGAGATGTTGACTCCTAAATCTTCTCCGTCTCCATACTCGGACAGGGATCTTCGGAACTTCCTGGAGGGAGGCCTGCGTTTTATCGATCCCCGTGTCCGCACCTTGGAGGCGGGAAAAGCAGACAGAAGATTGGTACTAGAAAGCAGGAAAGCACAACAGAAGAAAATACCATGGGAAGCTTGATTGAACCATTGTGCTCTGTGTGGTTCCCTAAACTGTATCTCATCCGACTTTGACATTCGCTGGCACATGGCAGCACCTCCTTACAGCACTCCCTGCCCAGCTACCAGCCACCCTGTTACTGCTGAGCTGAAGTGACTGAATCCTGCCACTTCACACTTTCACTGTAGCCATTAGGCACGGAAGGCTGCTGGAGCTGCCAGACCACGAAGCATTGAGTGCGGGTGGGCTGAGGAGACCCTGGAGAGCTATGCTGAGAGGCTGTTTTGACCCCAGCACATACATCTCCTCCCTTGGGTACAAATGCACACCGCTATGGCAGAACTGAAGGCCATGGCCTCCTCTTCCTCTTCATCCCCAAGTAGAAAACAAATTGTATCCTGCTGTGATGGAGAAATCCTAGCTTGTTACACCCTACCTTGTTATAGAACTGCAGCTGCGTGCCTTCTGGGGGTTGATCAAAGCTGACCGGTGTCTCATTCACTTCACTGGGCTGGGACTGAATCCCTGGGCTGCTGGGTGTTGAGGGAGGTGTGCCAAATGGAGAAACCAGGGCTTTCAGACCAGGGCTTTTGGGAGATGCTCCTGGCAGCAGAGCAGCTGGAGCAAAAGCCAGATTGGCCTGTAAAAACAAATAAATCCTGGTCAGAGGCATGCATGATACTGGCAGTAACCACATGGAGGAACCCTTGCTGCTGCCATGGGAGCTGCCACATCTCTCAGCTGTCACAGCCCACATATCTTTTGGTTATGGGTCTCTCCTGGTGACACTGTCAACAAACAAGTCCGGGCAGAGAAGTTATGGCTGGACATTTGCCCTTCCCCAGCAGCTGGATCTCAGGACATGTCCTTTTGTCATCCTGAGGCCTTTGGGGATTTTCCAGTGACCCAGCCAAGCCAGCACATTCTACAGTGGCAGAGCCGGGAGAAAGTCTGAACAAGCAGACAGCAATCGCTTTGAAATTTAAAACATCCCTGTGTGTGCCCAAGCAGATCTTGTGCTGTCAAGCCCGGTCTGCAGATCTTCTGAATGATCTGCACAGTTATGAGTAGCGAGAAGACTATGCACGTTTGCGATTAAGTGGGGCAAAACACTTCCTGCTGGCCTGTCATTATGCTCTGTAGGCAAATGTCCTTGGGTGTGTTACGAGGGACAGCGCTGTGGATAGGCTTACGTTCTTGTGTCAGGGTGGCCAGGAGGCACTGTGTTCTGGAGTCGCACGTCCTGCCAGAAGAGGCACCTGGCAGCAGCAGGGCACTATGTCTACAGACTATCAAGTGCCGAGCTGCCCTCAGCGGCATCAATCGGGTGCCACTGTGAGGTACAAAAAGGGCAAGCAGCTGTGTAGGGCATGTGTAGGGGCGTACGAGAGCCCAGAGCATACTCCCCACTGCCAGGATTTTATCTGCTTGCGCTCATGGCCAGCTCCCTGATGAGGTACAGGGGAGTCTGATTCAGACTGCTGCACAGAAAGAGGTAGAAGATATTTCAGGCAGGGTTTCCTTCACCTTCTCTCACAAGGTGCATTTAAGCTGAGGCTCCTGCTCCTGCTTGCTACATGAGTTGTGCTACTTCCAGGCCCATGCCCAGCCACGTACCCTGCAAATTAAAAAGACCCTGGCCCATGCACTGACCTGCCTGTCGGCGTGCCTGAGGATTGCCGGACTGTCTCTGACGAAGGTTACCACCACCAGACCTGCTCTGCCCTTCCTTGTCTGTGTATTGTGGGACTGGGCCCTCATTTGTGATGCCACTCTCCTACTTACCTAGCTGTCACCCTTGGCTCCTGGATCCCCTTCCCCAGTGACTGCTACACAAGGGAAGTAGCCATGACAAATGCCAGTCAGTTTTAATTTGTTGGGGCAGGAGCATGGGCTCTTCCAGGACCTACCTGCAGCTTTTCAATCATGGGAGAGCTTTTCACTTTGACCTTGGGAACGGGGCAAGCATTTGGAGACCGCTTCTGCAAAACAAAATTAAACATGAAAAGTCACAGTAAAGTAGGTGGGGAAAAAAAACGACCAACAAACAGATACAATGATGGCAGAAAACTTGGAAGAGATAAGCAGAAAGTGCTAGTAGGGGAGCAAATGAAGACTCATATAGTGTCTTCATACTGACATTTGTTTTCTTCTTTCCTGACCCTGCTACCCTTGTCATCCAGCCATCCTAGGGCTCTACATAAACATATCCTTCCTCTGAGAGAAAGGGTGGTGGTGGTCTGCTTTCTGGCTGAAGTATCTGAGTTAGGTGATGTGTAATGGCCCTGTTGCTACACGGACCTCACTAAGGTATCTAACCTGTGGTACAGTTCCCCTGATATTATTTCAGGACCAGATAGATTAAAATACTGCCTCTTAAAGGGTTAATGTTGGCAAACATTGTGAACTTTCTGTGACAGAAAGACCATTTGATGAAAGGAGTTAAAGCGTATCCAATTGTCATGGACAGCAAAAGCAAGAGTTGCCAGTAAGTTAGAGCTATGAAAGGCTGGAAACAGTTTGAGAAAGGAAGATCATTGCTTTGAGAAGAGGGTTTTTTTTTTTCAGGTCCAAAGGAAAAGGAAGGAATATTAGGATTTTTAAAACTTGTGCTACTTTACCAGCAAGATATAGGCAGCAAGAGCCTATAGCTGTCAGAAAAGGACAAAGAGCTACTCCCTTAAGGGCAGGTGACAATGTGGTATTTGGTGGGTAGACATCATACCCTGAAATACAGGACAGAAGTGACCGGGAAGGGCCTGAGCATAAACTTTGGAGAGTAGCATCCAGCCTACTGTGACTTGCTTTTTCAAGGATTCTGTACAGAGGACACCTCAAGACAATATTCTATACGTATTGCTGACAAAGCCCTCTTTCACTCAGGATTAATTATTTCCTTTATCTGAAGAAGTCTCAAGAGCAGAACTATTACACCATTATACTCAAACCTCTAGAGTTCATCTGAAGGCAACAAACAGTGTGGATGCTCCCTGTGCTGAGTGTTGTTCAAATCCAATAAATGCCAGAAATTCCTGCTTTAAAAATGTTTGAAAGGTGGAAACTGAGTGGATGGATTTATCAAGGCTCTAAGGGTAAAAAGGGGATGTGTGTCCATGCTACAGGAGTGGAAAATAGCGTGGAGCTAATGGAGTCAGTACCTCTGTGAACAGGGATGGGTTTGATGCTCTATGAGTGCCGTGCCTTTTGCTGAACAGCCTGACCTCTCTGCTACTTCCAAGCTCATTTCTCAGGAGAGACCAAGTTACAGAGAGGAGAGACCTTGTCCCTCTGTTACACTGATACTCACTTGCTCATCGTTGTCACTCATCTCTGTTTTGTGGGAATACAATGGAAGGGAGCATGGTGGTTTCCTCCGGGTTGGCTTATGTGGTGGTACCTAAGAGAAGAAAATAACCGACGAGGCAGCAGAGAGTTTTTTTTCATTTTTATTTTTTAAAAGGAAGTGAAATTCAAGCAGGGTCTTTAAGTGACCTGCTTGGCTGGCAGGGCTCAGCTTGCCTAAAGGACTCATCCAAAGGCAGCAGAAGGTGTCAGCATATGGGCCTGTGGCCAGCATACTAGTTGTGCTTGTAGCATCTCAAGCCCAATCCTCACGCTGTGAAAGTAGTCTATATCTTTTGCACAGCATGAACCACTATACTTTAGGCTTTGTGCAAACAGCACTCTTCTAAGCTGTGGTGAGTGGAGAACCTTTCCCAGAAACTTCATCTTCAAAGCATCCAGCTGGAAACCCCCTCACACTGGAATAGCTTGTTATTGTTCTCTTTCCTGTCTTAGCACCAGGATTTCCTTTTAATGGGTCTCAGCTGCCTACCTGGTTTATGATTTTCCTATTTTGCATCTGATGTATTTTAAGGGCAAAATGGGGAATTCAGACATTTTTTCAACATGCCCTACTCCTTTCTCTCTAGTGAAGAAGAGGAGCTCGCAGGGAGAGGTCTTCAGCCCTAACATTTATGTTGACTAAGAAACAGATTCTCCGGGGGAAAAGGAACAAGGCAACTTAACATCAGGGTCACAGGTTCCTTCTGAATGTCCTCAGGCTCTCGGGCATACAGAGTGCTCAGGAGGAAGACATGTAGCACAGTAGCTCCTTCGTAAGACAGGTCTCAAAGACAGGCTGTCTCTATTTTTATGCCAGGTTTGTAGTCTCCTGCCAGGCTGTTAACATACTCTTTGTTTGTTAACAGACAGAAGGCTTGGATAATATTGTGGATCTTGGGTAATATCCACCATATAACTTTCAGATAGTTTTGTTACCTTCTAACAGGCAGGCATGTGAAAAGTTGGATTATGGTGGTTTTTCCCTCTGCAGGGTTGGCTGTCTTGCAGCACCCAGCTACGGGTGCTGCCTCTCTAAGCAGCCAAGGGCAGCCCTGCTCTTCCATCACGCTAGGAAGCAGTGATGTCTTGTCTTACTGAAACACCATCAGCTTGCAACGACGCAATGCTGTGCTGTTCCATGGTGAATCTGTCAGAGGTTCCCTTGTTGACAGGTTCCCCTTTGCTGGTGTGGGTCAAGCAAGGGTTAAAGACCATCCACTCAGCCATTAATCTGAAGACAGCTTGAGAAAAGCGGATGGAGAAGTGACAGATGGCTTGAAGAGAAAAAGACAGGAAACTTTGTCCTACTCTGCCTCTGGAGAAAATTAGTTTCCCCCCACTGTGAGGCCCCTCCATGCTGCCTTGGCTTGGGAGCAGCAGAGGTCCACAGATAACACAAGAGAGGTCTGGGAACTTGCTGCCTTCTGAAGGGTGAGGGACTCAGTGCAATTAAATCCCATACCTTAAAAAGAGGAAATGACTGTAAGGGGGCAGATGAAGCAGCGTGCTGGTGACTACTGTGGGGGAAAAAAAGAGCTCTGGGGCCAGCTATGAGTGTTAACCTCTGACAGAGGGTGGCATGCCAGCCTGGCAAGACAGGGATCACCACTGCAGCCAGCCAGAGACCGGAGGGATTACAGGGAAGATCCCCTTAGGCCCAGCCTGGGATGTGGTGAAACCAGCTTGAGCAGCAGAAGGCAGCAGTTCAGGTTTGAAGGGGCACCCACGGACTGGAAAGGGCCAGCAGTGAACATTTACGCTTCTAAAGAAGCGCGTAATGATACCAGGGCTCTCCTAAAACGTCAACCTCCATCCATCAACACTCTGACTCTCTTCCTAGGAGGGCTATTCCAGTGTTTTGCTTATCTGGTGAAAGGCAGCTTGTGAGGCAATGCTCAGCACAGAAAGTTTTCAATAAAGTCTCAGCATGACAGAGATAGGCACAGAATCTGAAGTGTCATTGGGAAGAGGTAAAGAGGACATGTAAGGAGACAGCTTTCTCTCTCAGTCCTGTACAGGAGGCAGCACCTGAAGGAAACCTTCTCCTTCATGAACAAAGTACTGGTGAGCTGTCTCTGGCTTCTACACTGCATAATGTGTTGGTTTTCCATGACTCAATATTAGCTATTTCATCATTCAGCCTTGCCCTCTGCCCACAAAAGCCAGCCCAGATAGTACCTTCATTGCTGTCTGCTACCATTAGGGATACCCGTGTACCCTACTGGGTTTTACAGCATCTCAGTTACACTGTCTAGTTATCCTGAGGGATGGGTCTACCAAAATACTCACCCACAACGTAGAAGTATATGGAAGACCCTGCCATAGCTTGCATTGCACTAGCAGACAAGTCCTTTGTCCAAACAAAGATTCAAAATTGAGGTAAATTCATGCCCAGACCACTGATGCTGTAACTTCTGCAGGCAGAGGCGAGCTCCTCATTTCCCACTCAATTGTCTGCTGGTGGCTGCAGAGTTCCTTACCTCTTTTCCAGTGATACTGGCTGCTTGCTCTTTGAATTTCCCAGCTAGCTGAGCCACTGAGGGCGATGCCGAACTGTCCACCTCCGAGTTGGTCTCTGTTGGCCTGTTCTGAAAAATTGGGAACAACAAGTTATGAGCAAAGTCCAGGAGAAGCAAGCAGGCTAACTAGAAGCCTGTGTATGTGTTATAAAGTTCAAGAGTAAGCAAGGACTTAAAGCAGAGTTTCTCACATCTGGCATCAATCATCCAGTCTGAGAGCAAGAGTTTTGGGAAGACAGGACCTAATGTCCTAATGCATTTTCAAATGTCCCAGAAAACCGTAATTTACACAAGAGCCTTCAGCTCTAGCTGAAGATCCGACACTCAGTATTTTTCGCTGAACACAAACTAAGCCTTTCAAGTCTGTTCCCCATCTTTACTTTGCAACAAGCAGATGGAGCAATAAAAGATGTTCCCATATACCTTCTCACCCCTCCCAACCCTTTTTTACTGCCCTAGTCCCCAGCACCCTTCCTTTTCCAGTGGTAGTGCTGCAAGAAGCCAGTCCCTGTCCTCACAGCAAGCCAATGCCTGCTCGGGGATGTCCATCTGCCGTTCTGCTTTTCTGGTAGTGAAATATTCAGGCAAGTGGAGGGCAGGGAGGAAATACCAGGGCTGAGAGAAGCTTCCCCTCCCCTGGGCTGAAGGGGAGAAGCAGGAGGCTTGTGGTGGTGATGCAGCTCTGGTGTCAGCCCACATTTACCTTGCTTTCTTTGCCGTGTGTGTGTATCAAGCTGTACGAGTAGAAAGCCTTGAAATCAAAGTGGCTGAAAGGAAACCTTTGTTCTTCATCTCTAATATCTGATGCCAGGGAAAACTAAATCAGAGGAACTGAGAACAACTAACCAACAATCCTTGTTTTATTAGAGGCAGAGACCTCAAAGCAACAAACCAGGCTACAAACAATCAGCAAGGAACCTCATACCTCTGCTCTCCCTACCACCACTGTGAGCTCATGACTGGCACCACGCTTCTCACTCCTCTGCTTCTGTACTCTGCTGGTTTCTCAGTCAGAGAGGAGACTCCACAGCTTGTGTAGGTGGCCTGTGCCAGTGCTCACAGTGAAGGTGTTTCTCCTCATAATCAGATGGAACTTTCTGTGTTCCAGTTTGCACCCTTTGCCTCTTGTCCTGTCACTGTGCACCACTGAAAAGAATCTGTCCCCATCCTCTTGACAGCACCCTTTAGGTATTTATAAGCATGGACTAGATCCCCTCTCAGTCTTCTTCAGGCTACCCAGCTCTCAGCCTTTCCTTGTAAGAGAGATGGTCCTTCAGATAGCTCTTCTCCCTTTATGCCATGCTGCCTACAAGGGACCTGCTATCTTGTTAACACAGCCACACCTTCAGCATTGCTGGAGGTGAAGGGCCCTTGCAACATCAATCTGGCCCACATGTGGATATCTTCCTTTGAGTCAAAACACTATGGGACTGGAGAGATAGCTGTGGGAACTTGAAATCACATTAAACAATAAATTTCTTCAAGCTCCTAGTTTATGGATTAAAAGCAAATTGAGGAGGTTATGCTAAGGATCAGCCCGTGTCATACTGCAGCTTGGAACAATCTCTGATCTGAAATACCTGACATAAAGCAGCATGGCTAGGGTCCATTTTCATTGTGGGAAAGAGCCTTTACCTTTCTCAGAGATCTGTAGAGCTCAACAAATGCTTCATCCTTCTCCCAGACCCACAAGCCCCAGTAGATATCTGCCATTCTGTTTTCAGGATCCTGGCTACATCTCCCTTGTTAAATTTCCCATATCCTTCAGACCAGCTTTCCCACATCCAGTCACAAAAGCTGCATCAAGTTGTCTCCTCTCAGTGAACTTCTAGCACCTTCCCCCCACCTTTTCAGCCTTCATTAGAGTAATTACAGGCAGGGGAAGTGGCAAATAGAGGGAACAGAAGAAAGAGTGTGTTAAGCAGATCATCAGGGCAACCTGTTGCCAATGAAAAAGGATGGCTGTACTAAATGGGGAGAGAGAGCAGTTGTTCCCAGCTTCATGCTGACTCCCTGATGTGAAGGAAAGGAACATTGGGACGAGTAGCGAGCAAAGAACGAACCTGGGAAAGGCAGGATGGATTGGGAGGCTTTCCTCGGTGTAGCAGCTCCCAGGATAATTGGGCATGGCTTAATGGCCACCTGAACTGGGGACTCAGTTGAGGCTGAGGAGCTGTAGGTGCTCACTGTCTGAGGTGGAAGGCTTGCCTCTCTCATAGTCCCTTTTTCTCCAAGAGCTCCTTTCACAGCCCTGTGCCTTTACCTAGAAAAGACACTGCACTTCCTCTTGGCCTCTTTGACCTCTTGCTTTGGGGTGGCTGCAGAGGTTTTTCTCTTTTTGCCTTTTTTTTTTGGTGGTGGCAGTCTGAAAACACAGCTTCCTTTCTTTGGATTTAATTAAATCTGCAAGATCAGAATGATTCCCCGCATTTCTTGTTTTGCTGGGAGCAGGCCCTGGTTGCAGGGCAGCTCTCGCCAGTGCGAAGCTCGCCGGCCAGGGCGCGGGAAGCCGTGAACATGCCATTCTAAGATTAGTAGCCTACGGGCTGTGTCCTCCCGAAACCGCCAGCTGCGGACTCTCCGATTACACCGTGCATTTTACAACAGGAAAAGTCCTTTCTCAGACCCTTTCTGGCAATGACACTGCTGTCCCGTATCCAGCTTCTTCTAGAGCTTCTTCCCTCCGCCCTCCCACTCCCCAGCTAGCGTGACAGGCTCTATGTCTTCTAGTAAAGGGAATGTTCCATGCCAGGGAACTTGGGTGCAAAAAGTTGCCTCCTGTGCGCTGCAAGAACACCATCCCCCTGGCTTCCAGAGGCTGGACCCACAGTCTCCATCCCACTGCAAGGAAGGTGGAAAGCCTCACTTTCTCACTCTCACCCCAGAGCAGGTACCAGCACTCAGCTTCTTCCAGCACTAAGGCACATGTCGGCTTCTCTCACCCCAGAGCTCCGTGCTGCCTCTCTCCTGCTCCACGATGTTTATGCAACCTCCCCCATTGCTGGTCATTTTTCCTGTCTTGGTGACATAGCCCACCGCTTATCTGAATGATGACGAGGACCAGCTCTGCTATTTTTTGTTTTGACCAAAGAGGTGAAATTACTGAGATGTGAATTTTGTGTTCTTTGCAGCCAACTGTTAATTCTTTTCCTTCTCAAAAGAGAAACATCTTCAGCTTGCATGGTCAAAAACCAGCGAGCTGAAGACTTACTCCATCACTAATTTGGTGACTGCTGCTCTGAGGTCTTTTACTGTTTCATAAAAATAAATGTCTAAGTGTTGCATATCATGAAAAACGTCAGCCAGAACAGCAAAACAGGAATTGAATTATACCATCAGTGTAAGCACAGCACTGTCTGCTAAAGAGGAAGCACAACCAGCAAGTTCTCTGTAAGGGGTTTCACTTTCCTCTTCCAAACAAGTTTATAAAACAGAGCAAATTTGAAAATGTTTTATAAACTCAGTGTTCCTTCATCTGCTTTTAAAACTGAACCCTGTCCTTTTGGTAGAACTGAAGAAAGTTCTGCCTTTATTTGTGGGTTAGGCACAATCATAGCAATTCAGGCTTCCCACCAAAGCTGCCTCCCTTTCCTTTTGCTTCAGAGTCCTTGCCTCTGTTGTGAGAGCAAAACTGCCACCCTTCCACAGTTCTGCAGACTGCCTGGAGGGAGTGGGGGCACTGGTTTTAGCAGAGATCCCTGCTTCTCTGACAGGCTGTCTGGTGGAAACACCACCAAGTCCCACAGAAGTGTCCCACCCCATCCCAGCTGTATCTTTTCAAGGCAGCTGGGAAGCTTCCTGAGCAGAGATGCCTGGATGCTGTGCTAGCCAAGCTGACTGTGCCACAGTCAGCTTGGCTAGCACAGCCCAACTTCACTGGTGATTTCATGTGCCAGAAGATACTAGGGCAGGTAAGGCTGCCTGATATGGGATAATAACGTCTCACAGTGAGTGAGACTGCGGTGTCATTTCCTTGCTCAGTGACATTTGCCAGTTCTGCTAGAGCCTATGGACCCATCATGGGCACCAGGTGAAAGAAGGTGCATGTTAGAGGCCCAGAGAAAAGAGGTTGAGAGACTGAAGAGTTTCTCAGTGCATCCTATTTGGGTACAAACAAAGAGCTTTTCTTGAATATCATTTCTTGATTTGAGCTACAGGTGGGGAGTGTCACCACAGACAGTAAGATTCTTATGCAATAAAAGTTGCAAAGACTCCTGAGGAAACAGGAAAGGCAGAAGTGGGTTCGGAGATGAATTTGAGTGTACTGCTGGGACTGGTGCAAAAGTGTCTCTGACAACCCTCAGCTAGCAGCTTTTGGTCATGATCCACCCACTTGCAATTGAAAGCTGTCTCGAGTCCATCTCACGGGACTGGTATCCCACCAGTTTTGTCACTGTCCATAATACGCTGCTGGAAATGCTAATCTGAAAGGGCAACAGTGGGCTCAGAAGCAGATACTGAAGGAGAAGTTGAAATTTGGATTTGTGCACCTGATGTGGCTGATGAAAAGAGCTGCCATCTGTCAGCTGCCATACAGCAGTGATTTGGCTGAAGTGGCACTTAAATACCAGCTGAACAACAGCAGAGGTTTGTGCTGACCTACTCTCCTTCCCTCCACTGTGAATCCTCTGACCGGTCTATTTGTGCAGTTAGGGTGCTTTGGCCAGGCAGAACACCTTATATGTGAGATACAAACCCCTTGCAGCACCTTGCAAGGCTCGAGTATACAGTAGCTATAAAACCAAGGACTGCTACACAACTGTTGGTATTGGTGCTGTGCACTTTCCACCCCTATTTTCATGCAGCTGCACCTAGACATGATTTTGAGGTCAGTCCCTGGCCTCCACATCCCTCCTTTGCTTCTAAAGAGCTTTGCAAGAACGATTCCCTGCTGCACCATCCCTGTGCTGGATCTCACACCAGTCCATTGTGCCGGCTGCCTTCCCATGCTTGCCCTTGCACAAGCTCTGCAGAGCTCCCCTGCAACTCTCGTGGGTTTTTTCATTGCTGCACATACAATCTACCTCAGAGGAAAATCAAATATGGCAAAAGTAATGACCAGTATAGTGTGTCAGAGTCAGACGCAATAAGGCATTCAAGGCTTGCTCAGAAACCGGATCCAGTAGCAGTGATCTCCTGCACCTAGCCCTCAACACTGAGCCACGAGGAGACAGCTGTCAGTGTGCTGCATGAAAACAGGAGGGGGTCAGTGCTTTTGGGTGCAGTTTCATAAGGCACCGGTTTTGGCAGAAAGACGGCTTGTGTTTCCAAAGGCTCGTTCTTCCTTGACCTTTCCTTTCCGCCTTCCCCCCTCCCTTGCGCCAGTGTGAGTTTGTGGGGCTGTGCTGCAAACTGGATCACTGAAATGATCTGGGCTAAAAATACCTTGCTTAACTCTTTACAAGGTTATTTTTAACCCAGATCATTTCAGCAATCGAGCTCACAGCACAGCCTGACGAGTGCCTGCACTGCCGTAGCAGGAGGGGATGGAGGGGTGGCAGGGGCAGATTGCAGCGCAGGGGTGAGGACTTCCCTTTAGCTGCTTCGGCCTTTGCCTGAGGAAATTGCATCCTTACATATCCTCCTATCCAGAAAATTCCGAAACCTATTCAGGTGTGACAGAAGAATCGCACTGTTGCAATCCTGCTGGCAAATGCTGTTCTGGTCTGTGGCACCAGTATTCTGAAGTGCAGTCCAGAGGCCATCAAAGTACACCAGGAAGCAGTGCTGTGGGGCTGTTGTTTCCTTTGAAAGAAGTGTCAACCTTCACCAAGGTTGGAGGAGGGCAGGGAGCCTCTTGCAGATCCCCTCTTCCCTCTTCCCTGCCTGGCTCAGCCTTCAGAAGGCAAAGGACATGCTTTCTGCAAGAAGCTTTCCCGGACACAACACCTACCCATCTTGTTTTTCAGTAGGGAGCTGCAGCTGTCGTAGACCTTGTGTGCATGGGAAAACTTATACCACGTGCACTGGGGTAACCCTCGGCTAGCGTGGGGAGAAACACAGCCTTAATCTGATGGAGGTGCCGGTTTTCAGCGCAACTGAACCCATTCGCAGTCAGCTTGACTGAAGAGAGCCGTTCTCCAACTTCTCCAGTACCTGTTTCTGGCACAGGCGCAGCATCTTGGGAATAGTGCATTAAGGTCTAGCAGGAATGTGCCTCCTTGCATGGGGCTGAATGTCCCTTGCACCTGCAGAGAGGTGCTGCAGCCTCCCTCCTGAAAAGACTTCCCTGCAGAGATGGGTTTTGATGGACCAGAGATGTCCTACTTATTTGCAGACCAAGCAAGGGAGAATGGATGACAGCACTAGCTCCTCCCATACTGTCCCACCAATTTGAGGTGACTATTTCCATAGGCAAGCACTAACCCCTTCTCATTCCCCATCTTTTGTTCCACCACTGAGGCCGTCTGGAGGCGAAAGGCTGCGTGATCTGGGGTATGGATCCTGTCTATCTGGAGAGGACAGGAGCTGACGCTTAGGAGAATGCTTCATGAATGCATTCCATTACCAGCCAAACACGTCTGTGTGCCAGACTAGTCCTGCCTTTCTAAAGGCCACAATAATACTCAATAATGATGCAAAACACAATAGTGATGTGTCTGCATGAAGTGAAGTAATACAATCTTTCCTTCAGTTAGGAGTCGCCATGGATGAGCTGCTGTAAAGGTAACTGCTCTGAGAGGACACTATCTTTTTCAACCCGTGGGTTCCTTTACTGTTGGAGTGAGTACATCAGTGGCATCAGGATCATACTGAAAGAGGGACATTGTTTTAACTGGGAAGGGAGAGGTAAGTTAGCCGGAGAGGTTTAACACACAAACTCCCCCAAAGGAGCAAACTGAAAGGCAAGAGGGTGGGAAAATAACTGAATCACAGCGTGAGAGACTGGGCGGCAAAGCTCAGGAGAAGCTGCTACCCACAATCTGATCCTGCTCATTCTACTTGTGATCCACAAAACCATCAATACAGGCTGAGCACAGCTCGCCCAGGAAGTGGGTGCGCTCACACTCGCCCTGGCCCATTTTTTACAACCCTAGAAGGCAATTTCACAATGCTTGTTCTGACTGGAGCTCAGCAGCGTGCTGGGCCCCTGGCTCCAGAAGCATCACATCCCGAGTTGTAAGCCCTGAATAAATAAACCTCTTCTTGCTCTACTGACCCCTCTCTGTCCCAGTGAAGCATCTTTCTTCCCATCTCTCTCTTTATCCTTCTGCACAAATCATTCTCACTGGAGACCTTCCAGCTCTGTGTTTCTGGAGGGATTTATGTGGTTTATTTACTTACTTGGACTGTTATCTGGCAATGAAGCTGCTCCTTGTCTGGTTTTGGTAAATTTTAATTATTGGCAGAAGCCCCAGCTGAAAGTGGCTGCAGCTGTGGCTCTGTGTTACCTTAAAGCCAGTCCTGACCCTCATTGTGGAGGGATGCAAAGCCAAGGCTCCTACCTTCATTCCCTACTGCTCACTACAGACCAGCAGTGATAATTGCTGTGCTGTGCTGTGCTGTGCTCCATGAGAGCAAAAGCTACTGCATGAGACTCTTCTGCACCTAGCTTCAGAGGGGCTTGGCTGAGCTCTTCAAATTTTGCCTATCAGAGATTTATCACAGTTACTTCCAGGACAGGGCAAGACCAGAATACCTTGCAGATCTTTCAGGTGTATCCTCAATGCTGAAAAAGAAGTAATATTTTTCTACTTCTCTCTTTCTGCTGTGTTTTCTTTGATCAACCTTTACCAGAAGCTACTCGCCTCCCTTTCACATCCCAGATGAGAATTTTGTGAGCATTAAGAAAGGCAGCATGTGCGGAGTCTTCATCCTTTTCCTCCATCTGCCATCAGATGGCTGGGCAAAGAGCAAAAGGCCTCAACCTGCCATGGGTGTCCCACTGCCAGGGTGCAGGAGTGAAACATAAGAGAGAGCCGAGCAAAGAACGTAAGAATTTAGGTTTGAATGATTCAAAGAGAATTCCAGGGCTGATATCAGCACATGCAGTCTGGCTCTGAAATAGTGTAAGGGTATGTTGAGGTATATAACGGTCACCCCAGCACGCTTTGCGAAATCCTTGGCCATTGCTGGCTGGGACTGGAATTTTAGAGGTTGTGCAAACAGGTTTCTAGTTTGACTTGCAATAAAAGGAATTAGAGATAAGCCTCTGTCTGTCTCACATGAGAGCATGCACAACCGTGCAGGACTGTTGCACTTGAAAAATCAAGGATTTTGTACATTAAGGTCAAGCCTCGGCCAGGGTAGAGTGGTCTCCATGTCCGGCTGATGTCATATGCAACAGATTCAATCTTCAGTCTTGCAGCTCCAGGGAAGGCAACTGTGGTAATATATTGTGAATGCTGGAGTTTGGGCTTCAGATTTCTGAATACAATGAGACCTCAGAGTAGGTTTGGGATCAGGCTAAGATCTGGGGCCCCAAAGATGGTTTTAAGGCTCCTCTGGCTCAGGGCCACATCTCTTCTGCACATATCTCTCTGTAGCTGTAGATCTTGTTCTCCTTCAGACAAGGGAGGAAGTGAAGTAAAAATCTACAAGTAAAAAAAAATCTACACATGGAAGTTTTGGAGACAGACAGGAGGAGGTAAGAACTCCTGATTACACATGCTACCTTCCAGGCAGTCAGTACTGTTAGAGACTGGTGATCTCTAGCAGCTTTCCTCAGTTCTAGTCATAACTGGAACAGGAGATCTCACAGCAGCCCTAACAAAGATCTACCTAGAACTACCAAAATGCATATCAAGATGTCAGGTCTTCTCTTAAAACTCTTTGTAACATTTTCAGTGGAGAGCAAGTTTCCTTCCTGAGAGTAAATCACTGCTGGCCTGCCTCTCAAAGTCAGACAATAAGTTACCCACAAGAACAACTCTGAGAAGCGCAACGTCCCCAGGTCAACACTTAGCCTACCACAGATGAATGAACACAGGATGAGTGTGTATCTGAACTCAGCTGCAAAGCTACTGCACAACGATAACGTGGGTGAGAAAGAGGAAGGAGCTCTGACAGTAGCACAGGGCAGAGCACTGGACTACGTGCAGTAGTCTAGTGCTCTGCCCTGTGGAGCAGGGCATGAGTCCCCACAAGGACTAGGGATTTCAAAGGAGGGTTGCACAGTTTGCTTGTTTATAGGAGAAAGAGCAGGAAAATCCTGCTTTACATAAAATATGTAAAAATATGCAAATTTCCCCTTGTCTGGGAAAAGTTTCCTTCAGGGCAACATTTTTCTCAAGACTTGGAGCAGTCTGGTCTTGATTTTCTCCTTCTGAGAATTCCCTCATGAACTGCTGCATCTTGGTTCTCGAGGTCGAGCCCTGCCCAGATGGTAATGTGAGGATATTCCAGCTCCGCAATGATGAGCGGCTTTTATCCAGAAGAGACCAAGCAGATCCCAAACTGTGCAATAGTTTCAAAGCTACACAGTCCCATTTTAAAGGTTCCAATTTAAATGTAAAGGTTCCCAAAAGCAAGATTTGGGAATTGTGTGGAGGTGAGAGATACCTTATAGCCAGAAACTACTAAGGGGACAGATGCTTTTCAAGGGCAGGAGCACTTTGTTGAACTTGATTGCAATACTGTAAAGAAATTGCCTACTAAAAGTAGAGGGTAAACTCCTGCTGGCTTTCCTTCTCTCAGTTGTTAGAGCTACCCATGGCTAAGTGTGGAAGGGCCTGGATAGTTAATGCAGTCGTAGGAGTGAGGTGTTTCTCAAGAAAGCTTTGCTGCCTGTCCGGATCAGATACTTGCTCAGGGTCCTTCTTTGGTACTTTGCTCCAAGGAACCTCAGGACTGCCTAGAGCTCCTGAACATCAAGGAAAATGGTTATCATGAATAAAAAACCCCACCCTAATCATAGTGGGCAACACAGACCACTGTGTGGTGGCTGGAGTTAGGTGGTGTGGTTTAAGTGCATCACCCCCAGCAATGCCGTGGCAGGAGGAAACAGGCAGCAGAGAGCAGTCACTGCCAGACATGCTGGCAAGGAGCTGTGTCCTTCACAACAGAATTATAGGAAACATCTGTAGACATAAGGAATTAGAAGTGGTGAATATGCTATCTGCTTTCTGTTTCAGAGAGAGTAAAATGAGAATAAAATGAGACACTCGTTCTAACCTTTCCTCTGAGAAGTCCTTCCCTTTGCTGTTGACACATTCCTGCTAGCAAAGTGAGTACAATGCTCATGTTACATAGCTTCATTTTTCATGCTGGGCGGTCAGTGCCAAAGCCAGCTTTCTCCACGTCTTCCAAAAGACATCTCATCAGAGTACCTGCACGAAGCCTCAGTTTAACTGGACTAGGTGGGACAGTCGCTGCTGTCCTCACAGCTTCCTGGGCCCAAAGTGGGGAATGCATCCTCCTGTTTGCCACAGTGGAGTTCGTTAGTAACATGTCCTATCATCAACAGTCCAGTCTGGAAAGGCTCTTACCTAGGAAGGGTATGCCAGCCACCTCTCTAGTCTGGAGGCTGAATTTATGGCAAGTTGTTCTTTCCTCTGTTCCATCGTACATAGCTCTGGGGAGCACCTGGCCTGCGCTTGCTAAGCACAGCCTGGTGAGATCAGCAAAACCAGCAAATATCACCATGAAAGGTATAAGTGAGGTCTGGAGTCTCCCTTTTAGTGATGACAATACCTGTCGATTGCCGAGGGCCTACACATTCCCAGTGCTGCACAGGATGATTCATTACACCATTACCTCAAACCTTCATGGTTAGGAGCCTCTGCCGAGTGGACAACACACGAGCATATCCATTTTAGCGCATATGTAGCCACTGCTGCACACCTCTGGGAATCGGTCCCATGGGAAGGCAGGGTTTATCTGTCAGGAGAGCACTCGGGCTACCAGGCAGGTGCGTGGGCTCCCCTCTCCTCTGGGAACCTCTACTTCTTTGCTACGTGCTGGCACAGCTTGAACAGGCAGGCTGGCAAGCACTCGCCCTAGCCTAGCCCTAAAAATCACCTCATGCTAGACAGACCAAAGAGCTGGAAGCCCACACCCCCCTGAGAATAGAACAGGGCCCAGGCCGCTCGCTTCCTGAGCAAGTGTCGTATCGCGCCCATCAAAGGCTGCCAGGAGTGGTTGAATCAAGCGCCATCGTTACCAAAAGAGGCAGCGAACTGCAGCACCTGGTCTGTGCCGGGCAGTGTGTCCCCGCAGCACGTATGTAACCTCAGCCCGTCCCCTGTGGAGACGCCAGTGGCTCTTGGCTCTGCTGTGCCCCATGCAGGATAAGGCGACGGACTGCTCAGCAACGACTTGCTGCTCAGGGAAGGAGGTAACAGACCATTTAAAGCGTAAATCAATTATTTTGCTGTTGCGTAGAGAGTTTTGGGAGTCCTTGAGTGACGTGACTGAAGAAACCTCCCGCAACATGTGGGTGTCACCATTTCCTTTTCTGTGAGAAGTGCTTTTTGTCAGATGCTGGGTCCTGTGTGTTTGTAATCACTGTGCTCAGAGTAGTTGCCTGGAGAAAGGAGTGGAAAAATGAGGATGTGGGGCGGGGGAGCATAGCAGGGAAATACCTAATTTCTAGTGCCAGACCTCCATCCATGGTCTGCTCAGGCAGGACAATCCCAGGCTCATACAGAGGCAGTGTCCCTGGCACTGGTTGAATTTTAATGTCAAGCAGGCAGATGCTTAGTGAAGTGGAGGAACTGGCTGAATCAAGCGATGGTTGCAAAAGTTATTTCCAGGCTGAAGATGGAGATTGGAGTGTTTCAGTTCTGCATTAGTCCTGTTGTTGATCTAGGAGGCAATAATTTCCCCTCAGCTACTCAAAATCGAGGAGAGAATATTAGTCTGGGGTTTTCCAGGTTTCACCTTGACAGCCAGTCCTTCCATGGCACATCAGTTCTCCACGATGCACGTGTCTGAGGATGGCTATGTTGTGATGCAGAGCAGCCTAGGGAAACCTGTAGCAAGGGGTCTGAGCCCCACAGTGAGTGTTCTCATGGTGTCATCAAACTGGATGGTGGTTGGTGCCGGGCTCACACCAAAGGGACCATTAGCAGAAATGCATCTCTGCAGGAACATGCACCCAGACCAGGTATCACAGAATCACAGAATGGTCTGGGTTGGAAGGGGCCCCAAGGATCATCAAGTTCCAACCCCCCTGCCACAGGCAGGGCCACCAACCTCCAGGCCTGGATCTAGACAAGGTTGCTCCGGGCCCCATCCAACCTGGCCTTGAACAAGTCCAGGGTTGGGGCATCCCCCACCTCTCTGGGCAGCCTGTTCCAGCACCTCACCCCTCTCTCTGTGAAGAACTTTCCTCCATTATCCAATCTAAACCTTCCCTCCTGCAGCTTAAATCCATTCTCCCTTGTCCTATCACTATCTATCCTTGTAAGAATCCAATTCCCCTCCTGTCTATACGCTCCCTTTAAGTCCTGGAAGTCTGCAATGAGGTCCCCTTGCAGGACCCTTCTACAGGCTGAACAAACCCAGCTCCCTCAGTCTGTTGTATCTGCAGTTCACCTCTCTGTCTATGAGAAGAAGCCATCTGGATTTTGTGTGGTAGCAGATACTTTGAGCACACACTAGCTGAAACACCCTGTTTTGGTTTGCCACAAAACTCTTCCTAAGCACATCCTAAGGAAGTCCAGTGCCTGTGACGGACTGACTGCCTCTTTGGAATGGTATTTCAGTCTGGTTTCTAAAGATTTATATTTTTTAATAATATCCAGCATCACTACAAGGGTGTCTTAAGACACTTTACTAGCAAACAACAGATTTCATGTCTTGGTCACGTGCTTCCTCTGTTTGTTCAGCTTACCCTTCCTGCCTGCAGCTGTGGGGCTGCAACCCGACCATTGTCAAAGCACAGTAACCTGCACAGGCTCAGCAAGCAGACTCAGACAACGGTTTCCCCAGAGCACTAAGTCAACAGTGTAAGAGGAAGGAGAAGCTCAAAGATGTTGAAAGTAGTAACAGTAGAACAACTGAAAAGAGATACAGTGCCAGAGGACAGAATGTTTGAGAGGAAAGGCCCAAATGGTTCTTGAAGAAAGTGTTTCCTATTGCAGTGAGAATCACAGGATCACAGAATTGTAGGGGTTGGAAGGGACCTTGAGAGATCATCGAGTCCAACCCCCCTGCCCAATTAGGTTCCCTAGAACAGGTTGCACAGGTTGGTGTCCAGATTGGCCTTGAATATTTCCAGAGAAGGAGACTCCACAGCTCCCCTGGGAAGCCGGTTCCAGTGCTCCCTCACTGTGAAGAAGTTCTTTCTCACATTGGTGCAGAACCTCCTGTGCTCCAACTTGTGACCATTGCCCCTTGTCCTGTCCCCACACGCTACTGAAAAGAGGTTGACCAGTTCCCTTTGTCTCCCACACTTCAGATATTTATAAATATTGATGAGATCCCCTCTCATCTCTTCTCAAGGCTGAACAACCCCAGCTGTTCAGAACTAGAGGCTGGGATGAGAAGCAACAGCAGAGTGAAATCAAAGGAAGGCTGTTAGGTGCCAGTGAGACCTGAGGCTACAAGGGAGAGAAGCCATGCCACATATAGTAAGAAGAGATTGTGCCCATCAAGATCTCTAGGTCTTTAAGGTATATGAAAAGATTTGCTTGCAGACAGTTAAGAGGAAAGGGTTGGAAGCCAAGATGGGGAGGTAAACAATCTACATTGCCAGCCAGGCCAGTTGCCTATGGACAAGGTGACTGGCTTGGCTGAGAGAGCAGAGAAACCAGATAAGCCTCCAAATCAATTCAAGAAGAAACAGCCTCAGCCTTTCCTGTAAAAGGGCCATGTGTATAAAATTGCCTCATTACAAGCCCAACACAGCTGCTTGTAGACAGGCCAAGCAGCCAACATGGAAATAATTTCAGGCAGCAGGAAAAGGCTTGTGGATAAAGTCAGTATCTGGCTGAAAGCAGTCATTACCCAAGCACGCAGGTGGAGAAACAATGAAAGGCCCAGAGCTGTGCCTGCACAAGCAGCACGGCAGCCTTTCTCGGGAGCAGCTCCTTGCGTGAGGGCTTTTCCTGTCATCTGGAACAGTGCAACTTCGAAAACTCATCCGTGCTGGGTTTTAAGCCCCAGCATACCACATGGGGATGTGGAGTTTCTCCCTTTTGAGTCCTTGGGGTGTGCTAGTGTCTCTGGTCAAGACTTACCATGAGGGCAAGATATGCCTTTTTAGAGGAGGCTGAGATATTTCAGATTCTACAGCTTCGAGACAAGAAAGAATACAACAAGGCTCAGAAGTCGATGGTTTAATGTCTGGCTACTGTAGGTGGAAATGTATTTCAAACCATTAACTACTACCCAATGGTACCTTGCAAAATGGAGCTAAGCCATGAGAAAACTTAAGTGCTGAGATATAAAGATGTGACTAGTTTAACCAAGTTCTGTTCAATTACTAAGTTAGACTACACTAGAAGGGTAGGTTAACGTGCCTCCTCCCCTCATGATGTCCTGGGAACTCAGTGCCCTGCCATTTCCTTTGAGTTTTAAAAATACTGGCTGCATTTATCTGGAACAAATAGCTTAAAAAATTACTTTTATTTTTTCTTCTTCTTTTTTTCCCCTCATTATAGTGAGCATTTGTCCTTAAAAGAACAATGCCAATGTTGCAGAGCTCTTCCCTTGCTCCAAGTCAACACCAGTGACACATCTGCAGTCTTTTTTTCCATCAAGTTTACGATAACTCTGGTTTGGGGGAAAAGCAGTCTGTGCCTCTAAAATATGAGTGCTGCCAGCAAGCCAGAATCCTGCAGCAGATACACTGAGTTTTCCTGTTACTCAAGATTAGTAAAATTTGGCTTGGGATGCTGAAAATAGAGTCCCTTCCTCTGACACACCCTCTCAAATACAGCCCTCAGCTCCTCTCTCTCTTGAAGGCCAGAACAAAGGAGAGCAGTGGGCAGCAGGATTTCCGCGCCAGATATCTGAGACCAAATGCACCAATTTCCTAAATAATTGAAGATTCCCACTCCCTTTCAAGCAGCACCACTTTTCATTTCTCCATACTTAACCCTCATTAGATGAACAACTACAGAGCACTCAGCTCAGGAAGTCCTCTGGCTTTTCTGGTGTGTCAGGCAGGGTGTATAGTCCCATCAGTAACTCCTCCTCTCTGTTGGACGGGAGCCCTCTTGCAAAAATCTCTGCCTGAAAGCTTGGTTGATGCAACCAGACAGGAGCTGCTGCAGAGAGCTAAAGTACAGCTGATTATGTGAAAGGCATGTGGGGGAAACAAACAGGTTATTTCTCAGAAATTATCCTTTGAATAGGTAAGTCACTGAGGTTGTGTTGTTTTATGAATCCACAGGCACTGCAGATGTGGATGAGCCCCTTTGGAGCCAAGGACTAACCTCTATCCCTGGTGGAGTGATGTGATGTCTTAATCTACAGCTGACAACAGCTGTTACCAGGATGGCGGTCTGGCTGGACGGGAGCATATCGCTTCCCATGTGTCTTTAGCAGCTTCTACAACCAATAACTGGAATTTGTCCTTGAGATACTCACACTACAGGCAACTGAGGAAACTCTCCATGAGTGGAGAGGTGAGATGGCAGCACTGAGGAAGACCAGTGATGGCCACGGTGAGATGTTGCTACTTACCTAACATGCTATTTGTGCTGGTTGCTTGTCTGGAGCTCTGTTCCTGGCCAGGGTTTTCCCCAGGATTCCTCTCAGCTTCCCAATGTTTCCCTCTCAGATGTCTGTTTTTCTTAATGGTCTGGGAACTGTACACAGCCTGTCAACTTTTCCCAAATTAATTGGTGCCTCTCTGTGTGCACTTTCAGGCCTTGTTCTGGGGAGCTCTCACTACTCTAGAAGGAAGAGGGGTGGGCTAATGGAGGAACCTCCCAGGTTGCCCTCAGGGAGAGGGCAAGTAGTGCAGTCTGCAGGGCAAGCGCATCTGATCTCATGTGAGCCGTCTCCTTGACTAAAGCACAGGGAGGTGGCCAGAAGGGCTGGGCATGTGCACATGCTATTTGAGAGCAAAGAGTGAAATGCATGAACCGTGGCTATCATTTGCCACAGGCCTCAGAGATGAGCGGCTTTACCTCGGTTAAAGTGTGCCTTGCAGTAAATGATTGTTTAAATCATCCGTGCCATAGTGTTGCTTTAAGTGACTGGTGTGGTCCTGCATTGGTAAGATGTGATGTGAAGCTGCACTCTGCTCTCACCTACATACATGGAGATGCCTGGGCAGCTGCTATGAAGGACATGGGTGAGCAAAAGGGGCAGCCCCTGTACTAGGAAAGGGCTCAGCCCAATGAAACCCCTTTTAACTGCTCTTCAGTTTAGCTTCTCCCTTGCAGGTGGGGTGAGGAAAACAGTCCTGTGATTTGTAGAGGTTTGAAATAAGATGGGACTTCAACAAGATGGGGAGGCTCAGATGCAAGATGCTTCAGGTGGGATGAGGAAGGAACCGCTCTTGGTCTGACCCTGGTTAAAGAGGATGAAGTTTAAGCAGGTGCAGTCCGTGTTAATTGCCTACTCTGAAGATATTCAGAAGGTCAAGTTAGAAACTGAAGTCACTGAACGCTCAGAGAAGGGACACAGAGCGTGAGAGAAGCAGGGACAATTGGAAAGACTTTGGTTAAATGCTTTGAGCAGCCTGTGATACCTCCCCATTTAGAACCAACATTGGAGGCAGCCTAGTTGTGCCAGCACAGGGATTCAGCTCCTCTTCATTTATCATGCTGGGAACAGAGAACCAAAAGGGTAAATGACCCTCTGCAGTGCTCCCAACCGCTCCTGCTTCCAGGACTCATCAGCCAGGACTGTACTATCTTTGTTACACTTTACTATTGCATCAGGGCTCTGCTGGATACAGGTAGGTCAGAGAAGGAGGTTCATATTTATCTGAGCTAGGAATTTAGTCTACAAAGATACGCAGATGTGAGGGGGGAGGAAAGTGATAGTAAGCACTCAGCAGGCAGCTTGAGGTGTGAATGCTAAGCTATATCCAGAGAGATGGCTTTCTGGCTGGACCCTGGAGGGCTCAGCAGCCCCAGCGGCACTGTGGATCTGGGTCCCAGCAGCAGCTGCCCTCCCTTCACTGCTGTTCAGAGTCTCCAGTTTGTGAGATCCCTGAAAACAAGGCAAACCTGTGATGGGCAGATGGATCCAGGCAACTGTAATCTGCTGTTACGCTTGAAAACACCTACTTGGATTTTCATCCCGGTCTGATTCAGCTATAATGATGCATTAGAAATTTAGTGATAAGGAAAATGCACAAGCGATTACTGAGCTGCAGCTTAGCCCTTGACATTGATTTTATTCTGAGAAAAATAATGGTCCCTGTTTCTGGGTTAACCTGCTTACAGAATTCTCCCAACAACCCTGTGATGGAGAAACCCAGTGTTTGCAAGAGCTCTGAAACACCCTGCCTACATCAGTGCTTTGTTTATTCTCTTTGCTGGCTGATTTATATGTCATTTCTGTGGCAAGAAGGAGATCTACATGCCTTCAAACTCAGACAAAGTCTCTCTAGGTTAGAGTTGAGCCACAGGTATCCAGAAAGCGTGGGCTCGGTGCCTGCACACCACTTGCTCTGAGAGTAAACCAGCACTGGGAAGCTCTGCTCAGCATATCACTGAATTCATGGGCATTAAAATGATAGGTGTTGAGAAGAAAAACTCTGCTCAACTTACAAGAGAATCCAGCAATTGATCCAGCAATTTCTGGGCTGCAGAGCAGAGGCAGAAGAAATAAAACTTGGCAGTTTCATTAGTTGACAGCTTTTCTTTCCCACAGGCTACAAAGAGAAAAGGCTTTGGGCTTTGAGAACCCACAGACTAAGCTGGTGCCGGCTACAAAGGCTCAGAGAGCTGCTGTAGGTGACACAGGCTTCAGTTTGCTGATCAGGGTGTGAAGTTGCTGCGGGGGGGTGGGGGTGGACCTTTTGAGACTGGACCTTGAGCACCATGCTTCTGAGCCAAGCCCTGCAGGACCCAGCATGGAGAGCATCGCTGGTGGGTCACCCCACCCTTGAGAGCAGAACTGGAGCAGTGTGAGGTGCCAATGCCAAGGACAGGGGACTGGAGTGGGAGGGCAGAATCAAGGAAAATGAGTCCAAAGCTTCTCAGTGCATGCAAAAGAGCAGGAGGAGAGGGGCTGAGACAAAATCACTGGGTGTCTGTGGGCAAAGGCTTCTTGAGCTGTACAGAGAGGACTCAATATTACATGAGATTAGAAGTCCTAATGGGAGTGGAAAAGGCAACACTGCATTGAGCTGGGAAATGAAAGAGAAGGTGCTAACACTGTTTGCTTTCTGTGTGGGTTACCTGTCTGGCCTTTATGTCTCCTGCCAACTCACACTCCAGCGTATTCAGCAATCCATCCCTTCTCCTTCTCTGCATCCTCCTCAGAGACACCTGCTGCCTGGAGGACTGGTGTGCATGCCTCTGTGTCTGTACGGACAGCCCCTCTGCCTGTAAGTGGGAATGAATCCCTTGGCACTGGGAAGGGGCTGTGTTGACTCCCTTTTATGGAGGGACAGCGTTGGCAACCCTGTGGACTTCATAAAGACTAGGTGGGAAACAAATTATACTGCGGGCATTTCACAAGGTAAACACTGCAGGGCACAAGGGGTGGAATTCCTAGGAAATCTGGCACACGAGCTCAAGTGTGTGTATGTGACAAGGGAGGAATTAAGTGGACTTGTTTTGTCTGAGCTTGCATCAGGGGAACACAGCACTCAGCAGAAAGGTATTTCAAGATGATTGACTTGAATAACCCACGATTGCTGTCACAGGACAGTTTTATAGGATAAAGAAAACCACTAAACCACTCTTAAAACAGGAAGAAAGAATACCAAAAAAATTGATGTTGTCTTTTACTCAGGGAATAACAGAACAGCTCCCAGACCCTCACAGATTTGATGCCAGTTTATTCGGACCTAAGTTTCCCAGAGGCAGAAGTTTGCAGGGCTTGAACAATGTGGTGGAGCAAGAAGGAATCGTAAACAATTTTGGGCCCTGAGGCTGAGGAGCCACAAGCTTCTGCTCACAGCTCCACACATGGAAGGACTGTAGAAACAGTATGGGCCTGCCCCATCAGTGTGCCCATCAACACTATTGCTTTAATGCAATAGAGGGTCGCTCCTGCCATTGCTTTTCTAATGCTCTGTCCAGCTTATTTTTGAATCGCTCACAGGAGCGAGGTTTCCACTACATTTGGTTTCCACTACACTGCTCCAAACCCTGCTCCAGACCTCACTGCTAGAAGTCCTTCCTGCCATATGGTGAGATGTACATCTTCCCTTTAATTGGATCCCATTACTCCTCGGTGTACTGATTTTACGACACACTAATTCTGCTTCTTCTGCGCTACAACTTTCAGGAGACTGCCCTCAGTCTGACTGCAAAGCCACGCTGACTTGTTTGACTCCATTCTTCTGAGCCAGCTTTCCTTCACCCTGGCATTTTCATGTGTCTCTCTGAACAAGCTGTCGGCCTGCACCCGTGAGGTAGCGAGGCTTTCCATGAACTCTCCGTGCCAGAAAAGCTGCGGACTATGTCAGCAATATGTTTCTTGCCTTAAGAAGCGCCATGTAGCTTGGTTCAGCGACAGAGCATGAGGGAAAGGTATTGCATATTATGAAGTACTTTGAGATGCTCAGGAAAGCACCACTGCATGCCACAGCTACCAGCCTGTACAAAAGCACAATCTGAGCTGCGGTTCGATCGTGCTGAGAGCGTGCATTTGAGAAGCCTGAGGTGAACAGTGGCTTTGTTGGAACTGGCAGCGGTAAATCAATATCCTTTGCAGATTGGCCACTAGTCATCTTTTAAAATTGGATGACGAAGAACAAAAGAAAATGGACTTGCATCTATACCAGCTGCCAAGCTGGTAAGGGAGGTCTGGGTCTTTGCTTTTGCAAGTGATGTGCTCCTACCTGGCAAGAATTCGGCCTGATGTCTTTTTTTTCCTTCTAACAGGTGAAAACTTCCTGTGTCACTAATGGGGCAGATAAGCCTCCTCCTTGTCAGTACATTACCAGGACCCATATGCTGTCAGTAAGGTCTCATGAAGTTACACCCCAGACTTGACATTAATGTGAAAGCGTTTCTGGCAAAAGACTCATAGCTGGGTATGCTGTGGCTTGGATGAAGTGAGACTTAAATATTTGCCTGCACAAGCCTCTGCAAGGACTAAGTGCCCCACGCCTCTGACAACAGCTAGGTGCAAAGCAACTGTGCAGTGGCTGTGTAAGAACAACTTCCCCTTGTGCAACAGATCTCCTGCCTCCAGACCAACCTCATCCTCATGCCTGCTGTGTTGCAAACTGCTAAAGGCAAGTAACTGTAAGTCACCAGACAAGCTGTGTCTCTGCAGTATTATAGCACCTACAGTATGAAGAAGGCTTCACCAGTAAAAGAGTTCTTTTGGTGTTTTGGGAAAAAGAGCATCTACCTCTCAACAACTGTTAACCAACTACATGGAAACAGGAAAACTGCCCCCAGTGTGTGTGAGCCCAATCATTCCCATGCTGAAAACCATCAGAGTTTCCTAGCAGCACCTTTTGATAAAGCAATGCTGGCATTTTCCCTTGGTCTTCAGATAAGTAGGTCCTGGGAATGTATGGGAGAAGGTATGCATAATATGCTGCTCAACAGTAACACGCCCTGCCAATTAAGACTGTGGAATATAGGAAAGAAAGCTTTTCCAAAACGCTGTCACCTTGACCTGGAAGATTCAGGACCCCAAAGGTTAGAAGGTGGAGTGAGGGAGAGGAGGGGTTGAGAAGGTTCATCCCTTCTCCAGTGACACAGGAAAGGTTTTAATTTTGCATTAATCTGAGTGGGGTCTCTACTCAGTAAAAGTAAGGGCCACAGCACCCCCCATGGTGTTTGGTTTTGTTCCTGTCTGTCCTTCAAGAGGGGGGCGCTTCATCCAGTCACTGGGATGTGGAAGTCTGTTGAACCTGATCCCTTCCAGGATTCTCTGCTGTAGACGTGCTATTTACTGTCAGGCAGGTCCTAAATCTGCCCAGACCTGAGGAGCAAAACAGGGTCATATGGTACGTCTGCCAGTATATTTAAATACTCTTCCCTTTATCTACACAGACACTCTGTGTCAATGTCTCTGTTTGATGACTTTGGGAGGAAACACTGAAAACACACACACTTGAGGTTAAAATGTTCTGTTAAGCAAAAAGAAAAGAGTGGAAAAGGAAGGTTTTGACTTTTGAAGCAAAAGCCAAGTAGCAGAGCTTCCTGAGAAAGGGAAATTGTTTCCTGGCAGAGCTGACCATGGCCTAACGCCTCTACTTAATCTTGGCTCCACAGCTGCAAGGTTGGGCAGAGACCTCGCTCAGCCCAGCTCACCTCTGTGGGTGCTCAGCATTACAGTCCGGCTGCTCTGAGGACCACAATGGTTACACATTTCAGCCTCTGGTTTGCACAGAACCAACTACCCTTTCCTACATCCCCTCCACTTCGGTCCTCCTAGGTGCTAGCTGACATATCCTTGGTGCAGTTTTCCTAGGGACGGGGTAAGTGCCTCTGCTAAGAGACAGCTGCCCTGTAGTTTGGGCAAGGCTGCCGTTCCCTGTAGTGCCCAGAAGGATGTGGCTGTTGGGATTCTACACCGGGAAATCTTCTCAGTGTTGGCTTCTGACCTTGCTTGTTGAGGGAGAGGACATGTTTGAACCCTCATAGGTTTCAGCAGACTCCTGCGGAGACGGGAAACAGAGGACTTGGAGGAATTTTCTCCACGCTGCTCTGCTGCTCACGAGAGGAGCAGGGCAGGATCCAGGGCATCCTCACCTGACACAGGTGAGGATGCCCTGGATGTAAAGTGGTTGTTTTTTAACTAGTGGCAACAGCGGTGGTGCCATCGTTCCCCAGATGTCCCAGATGAGGGCACTGCCTTGTAGGACCATTGAAGTGGCAAAGTGAGCAGAGTACTCAGCCCTGGAAATCCTTCCCTCTCCTGAGGCGGTGTAGCCACCAGCAAAGGAAGATCTAGCTAGTCACAGAAAAGAGACACAGGAACGGAGATGTCACAGAAATAAATGAAGTCTGTGGGTAGGCACAAAGGCGAGGGGAGCCTTCCCAACACAAACCTCCTTTACTGCACCTTTGCAGCTTAGGGAAGCCATCGCAGCACAGGGAGCCACCAAAGTGAAACGCAGCCTTGGATTGCTTCCCCTGGCTGTGTGAGTGATGTTCAAATGTCTCCATGCTCCCAAGCTCCTACGGAGAGCCTGGGAAGAGGAACGTCATGGCTGCTGTTGTCTATGAGCTGCAGAAAGCCACAAGCACTTTCAGTGGATGCCTTAACTCACAACATCTGCAGCAGGGCTTGGTACCACTACAGGAGTTATCTTGGACCAACTCGGGAGGTGTAAACTGACAAAGGAACAGAATAATTTCTGATCCTTTTTGTACTCTGAGTGCAAAGAAGTGGTTGTTTTTTAACTAGTGGCCTGGCTTGCATCAGTGCCAGCTTTACACATTTTTATATGATCTCCTCATGTTAACAGCCTGTGATAAAGCCTTCATGATTTGAAGTTCCTTCCATCAGTTGTGACACTGGAAGGAAAACTGATGGTCAAATCTGTCTTGCATCAAGAAGGTGGGTCTTCACAAAAAAAAAAAAAACAAAACCAAAACAACCTGTGAAGATCAGCAGACTCACAAAATTATGTGAACTGCCAGAACAGGGTTTTGCTACCTTTCTCCTCCCTCTTCAGGATCTGAAATGGCCACAGTTACTGTTCGCAACACCACGCGTTCCTGACAGAAGGATGACTAAGACTGCAGGTACTAGCACTTAAGGAGCAGCAAAACCACACTAACCACTCTAGTAAAGCCATCCCAACTATCTTGCTTCTGTGGGCTTTTAAAAAATAGGATCTTCCTGCCAGAGGCATGATGGAAATCCTCTGTGAGTCAGCCCTCTGCTCTTTTTCCCTTATGCTGGTAATCCTCATGTGTCCCACTAGAGCAAAAAGCTTGCCAGCGATGCCAGCAGGAGAGCATGGAGCAGCTCTGCCCACCACTGATGCAGCAAATGGGGAAACAACATAACTTCTCATTCCTGTTGCATGGGACCATTAAACCTGTTTTTTTAAAGCAAAAGACTGTAGCAATTCTCTGGGTCCCATTCACACTGCTTCTGAAAAGTTCTCGTGAAGAAACAGAGCAGGAAATCAGCATGTGGGCTCTCAAGTCTTTGCCCTTGACACTACTTTGGTCTAACATCTTCTTACTTTTGGGACATTAACCACCTTTTTGCAGGAAGACAAGACCAAGTGCACTACTTTAAAAATGTCTTGGGAGTTGAGGTATTTTAAAAATAAGAATAAATGCATCAATCTACAGAAAACAAAGTAACAGGGAGAAAGAGGGGGAAATACTGGTAAAGGAACAGAACCAAGAGCCTGAAAGCCTTAGGTTGAATTCTTCAGAGAAGCTTCCTGATCGTCAGACCTGCTGTACATGTCACATGTATCTGCCAGAAAGAAATGGCAGGTCTTTTCCTTCCTACTCTGAAACACCGCTGGGGCAGACAACAGAAAATACTTGAGGGCTCTGTGCATGGGGAGGACAGCGGGTGGGGGAGAGAATCCTCAACATGGCAAAATACCTGCTCCAGCCCTAAGTTTGTCTTTGCTCTGTATACAATGTGGCTTCCTCGCACTGCAGTTAAATCAAGAGCTCGACTCTCTTCCCCTCTGAGACATCACAGGATACTCACACAGTGAGAAAGAATAAAGCCAGTGTGAACAGTGACTGAGCCAGGCTCTGCCAAACCTGCAAACCCTCAAAAGCCCCGTAGGGTCTGTGCTGAAGTGGTTTGAGGAGTGCTTGGCCCTTCTCCATTCCAAAATCTGCTTAGATAGCATGTTGGGGACATTTCTTATAGTGAAGCTGCCTGATCTTCACCCTTGCCTCTAGGGCAGGCCAGCACAGATATCAAGGGCTGCGGTGTTAGCACCTGGCATCTATCAGAACATCTGGGCGTTATCAGAACTGCTCAGCTGAGCTATGTGTTGGAAATCTTCAAAGGAGAATTGTAGGGGTGCCCCAAGCACACCATGCCCTGGCTTTCTTGCATGTCCCCTGCTGTTGGGGCTGCACTGACACAGAAAAAGCCTCCTCTGCGAAGACTGTATTAAGTGTCTTATTAAAGAGCTGTGTTTAGCTGAGAGAAATATCAAAAGTCCTCTTTCAACATCTGAAGTTTTGCCAATGTTGTAATCTTCTCCTATCTCCCATGCCTCTCCTAAAAATAATGTGGTTTTTTTTTCCTCTGCCACTTAAAAAACGGAAAAGCTAGTGAATCCGGTCTGACACGAGGGAGGCAGGGTTCACCACTCCTTTTTCATATGAACAGGAAAAGAGGCGAGGAGAGGTGAACTGCCCTGTACAAGAAGGTGCTACCCAGGAGAAGGTTTGGACATTTACACCAGGGAAGCCCTGTCCTTCAGGCATGTGCCCACCCAGAGACAAGAGCTCTGGCTCTCCCGAAGCATGGAGATAAAAAAGCACGGGAAACCCTCTGAGGGCGAGGTACTCATTTGCCTCACCAAAGCACTGGCTTTCAGGTCCCACTTTCCTGAACCAAAATGCACTATCGATAACAAAAGCGAGATCGCTCAATCCACGTGGAACCGGGGGATACACACCACTTAGGGTCAAAATCACAGTGGCTGCTGCATAGGTTGGGCAGGGATTAACCCCAAGGAGCCCGCTAATCCTGGACGGTTTGGTCATTCTCTTTCTATATGCAATTTTACTTAATTTTCAAAAACTCCTTTCAAAACAATGCCTTTTAGAATGCAATTCTCTTTCTCACCTCAGAGACAAACCCAGCAAATGGCAGTCCTTCCTCGTTCCCCTTTCGTGGATGTAATTTGTCCCCACACCATCCCCCTACTTTCCAAATCAGGACTGAAGCCCGCAGAGTCTATCCCGAGGTGCATGACAGCGGCTGGCGTGCGGGGGAAGCGCTATTTATCTGAACCTCAGCAAAGAGATATTCTGAGCTGCCTTTAGCAAGAAATTGCTTTGCAAGGTGGAGCTAATGCAGATCAAGGAGCCAGTCACAAGCTAGTGGAAATAAAAGTTTTCTTTACCTCCATGTCCCACAAGAGAGAGGTGTCCTCAGGGCAGTCTTCCTTCCCCACTCCTTTCCCTCTTATCTGTGGAAAACTTCAGCCGAGCCAGGGCAAAATCACGCCGCGGTGGAGGGTATGTAATATCCAAGCTCCTGCTCGGCTTGAAAAGGGACAGAGCCCAGCGAGTGGCCCTGCACTACGAACAAGGAAGAAGGGCGGGTGGGTGAGAGGAAGGGAGGGAGGGGAGAGGAGGGGGAGGCAAGGCAATCAGGGTTTAAATTTAGACACAAATCTAAACAGATACTGTCCTTCCCAGAGTGCTGGGCTCATGAGACAACAAGAAGCAAACTCTGCTGCTGTGCCCAAAACCTGAGGACACCATATGGGCTTTCTGTCCCTTGCTTTCTTTCTCACCATCGCATTTTCTATCACCTTAGCTTTATTTTTTTTCCTCCCCTGCCCTGTTTTGCCCCTAATTCTCCCCATCGCTTGCATTTATTTCCCCCGTGTCTCTGTCTGGATCTCTCCCATGCCCACATCTCCCTCTCCAAGTGCAGGGTCTCTTCCTCGATGTTTATTTGTGAGGGGGATCTTTTTTTTCCTCTAACTGCAGCTTCCCTTCTCTCTTCCTTCACACTTCCATGCGATTTCAATCTGCAATGGACAGTCCTTAAGGTGGTTGGAGGGGCTGAAGTGGAGCAGAGCGAGGGTGGCTGTTGTGTTTGAACAGAATTGAAGGCTTCGGTGTCTCCTGGGGATGACAATATCTGCAGTAGTGACGTGCCGCTGAGTGATTCTGCAACAAGAGATCGGGGCTCCAGTGCGAAGGGCACTGCAGAAATGTGGGCACAAGCAGAGGGACCCCATGCAAGGTGCCACTGGCTAGCTGCAAAGCTAGCTCTTTCCACCCTGCACTCGTGTCTCATGCTACCAGGTCAGAAGGCACAGGATGTCCCTTCACTGGAGATGACAAGCTTTCGCGGTGGTAGAAAAATTCAGATGGGAGAAGGACAAGCCTGAGGAATGTTTTGCTATGGTTTCCCTTTCCATTCAGATCGCAGTGTTGTAAAGCAGACATCTCTTTTAGCAACTGTTTGCATATGCTCCTTCTCAAGAATTTCAGTCCCCACCTCTTGAGAGCAGGGTGGTGCAGTGGAATTTGGAAACACTCCCTTTGTCTTCTGCTAGCTTCCTTGCTTTGCATGCAGCTGCAAAGTGACACAAGGTCATGTCCTCATTTGGGGATGATACTTGGGGGGCAGAAGAGGGTTAAAGCATCTCTTCTGAAAGGGACACATACTTTTCCTTTGCAGTGTTTCACAAGTCCCTGCTGGCTGTGGAGGAAAATACCCCGCAAGAGATTTAAATGTGACCATCATGCTATCCGGATTATTGCCACCAATAAATCATCTCAACAGTCGTTCTTACTGTATAGTTAACTGTTGCTGTGCTGTGTGCTGTAGGACTCCTGTGGGATTAGCAGATTTAAATCAAGAGCTCATTATCTCCCAAGTTCAAGGTACAATGGCTACTTGGTCCTTAGCCAGAAGAATGATAGGCTGAGTTGCTGCAATCTGAAGAGTGGGCAAGAGGACTGATTAATCTTCTGTTGCTGAAGCTCCACATTAGTTGAAACCCCTCTAACTTTAAGCAACCAGAAAATGCTGCAACCATAAGAAAACAGATTAAAATCTAAAGGAAATATAAAATCAAAATTCCTTTTTGATTGGAAATCCTGTTGATTTCCTAAGTCCTGACAGTGGTACCTCTGGAGAGGCGATAGGGACTGAACCGATGAGAAGCAGGGTGGGGCAGGGAGGGCAGGATACTTTGGCTTCCCGTGCTTCCCCTGCTGTCGGGACAGAAGGAGGACTTTATGCTCAGGGATTCCATTGTGGGCATTGGTTGCAAGTGTTGTTTCAAGATGTAACAGACCATCAAAATCACATTCCTCCAACTGTTGCTTCATGCCAGTCTGAGGTACTTAGTGCCTTCTTTGCCTCAATCTTCAGCTGTAAGACCAGTTATTCTCTGGCTATCCAGCGCCCTGAGCTGGAAGTCAGAGGCAGGGAGCAGAATAAAGCTCCCATAATCCAAGAGGAAATGGTTAGCAACCTGCTACACCACTTAGACACATGCAAGTCTATGAGGCTGGATGGGATCCACCCAAGGGTACTGAGGGAGCTAGCAGAAGTGGTCACCAAGCCACCTTCCATCATTTATCAGCAGTCTTGGCTTACCCATGAGGTGTCAGTTGACTGGAGTTTACCCAACGTGACACCCACCCACAAGGGCTGGAAGGAGGATATGGGGAACTACAGACCTGTCAGTCTGACCTCAGTGCTGGGGAAGATTATGGAGCAGATCATCTTGAGTGTCATCCCACAGCATGTACAGGATAACCAGGCAACCAAGCCTAGTCAACATGGGTTCATGAAAGGCATGTCTGGCTTGATTAACCTGATCTTTTTCTATGACAAGGTGACCCACTTAGTGGATGAGGGAAGGTCTGTGCCTGTTGTCTACCTGGACTTCAGTAAAGCCTTTGACACCATTTCCCACAGCATTCTCCTGTAGAACCTGGCTGTTCATGGCTTGGATGGGTGTACAATTCATTGGGTAAAAAAAAGAGCTGGATGTCTGGGCCCAAAGAGTTGTGGTGAGTGGAGTTAAATCCAGTTGGCAGCCAGTCCCAAGTGGTGTTCCCCAGGTTCAGTACTGGGCTCAGTATTAGGTACAATTCTTTTTAATATCATCAAGTGCACTCTCACTAAGCTTGAGGTAAACACCAAGTTGTGTGGGAGTGCTGATCTACTTGAGAGTAGGAAGGCTCTAAAGAGGGATCAGGACAGGCTGGATCAGTGGGTGGAGGCCAACTGTGTGAGGTTTAACAAGGCCAAGTGTTGGGTTCTGTGCTTGAGTCACAACTCACACAGTGATACAGGCATGGAGAAGAATGGGTGGAAAGCTGCCCATCAGAAAAGGACCTAAGATGTGGGTGGACAGCTGGCTGAACATGAGCCAGCAATGAGCCCAGGTGGCCAAGGCCAACAGCATCCTGCCTTGTATCAGGAATAGTGTGGCAAATGGGACTATGGAAGTGATTGTGCCCCTGTACCTGGCATTGGGGAGGCCACACCTCAAGTACTGTGTTCAGTTCTGTGTCTCTCACTACAAGAAAGACACTGATGTGCTGGAGAGTGTCCAAACACAGACAACAAACTTGATAAAGAGCCCAATTCACTTCGTGAAGAACACAATTCTTAAAAGGAGCAGCTTGAAGGAACTGGGGTTTAGTGCCTGGATAAGAGGAGGCTCTGGGGAGACCTGGTCTCTCTCCAACTCCCTAAAAGGAGGCTGTAGCCAGTGATATGACAAGAGGAAGTTGGCTCAAGTTGTGCCAGAGGAGGTTTATATTCGATAATAGGAAAGATTTCTTCACTGAAAAGGTTTTCAAACACTAGAACAGGCTGCCCAGGGAAGTGGTTGAGTTGCCATCCCTGGAGGTACTGAAGTGACATGTAGATGTGGTGCTTAGGGATGTGGAATAGTGGTTAGACTTGGCAGTGCTGGGCTAGTGGTTGGACTTGATGATCTGAAGGATCTTTTCTAACCAAAATGATTCTGTGATTCTATGCCACTCAGGGTCCATTTTGCTGTTTCCTTTCTGGTTTTGGGGGCTGTACTCTGGAGGAGGCTGTTTGCTATGGTCTACAGAAAAGGAAGCTGCTAGGCAGAGATAGTATCACTCTACCCATCCCAATAAAGCAAAGGTAGTTGCAGTTGCCCCAACACAATTCTTCACTGTTTATTTAATCTCCTAAGTATCTTGCCACAAGGCAAATCTTTTCTGCCAGCAGGATTCTCAAATGCCACTGCTCTGAGCATGGTGCACAGTACTTGGATTATTAATGCTGAATCTTTGTTCCTGAAGGAAGAAGAAATACGATACATATTTCTTCTTCACACAGAAGAAATATGGTATATGTTTTTCTCCAGACAGGAAGAGGTGAGGTGTGGATTTGCTCTAGACCTGCTTGTTTCTGGACTGAAACCACTAGAAGATCTGAAACAAACCAATCACGTGATTTTTAACCGCTTGAACCTTGTGACAAGCATTGTTAAGGGAGGTTGTACTGAGGAACTGGGTGTTTTACATGATGTGTACACACAAGTATGAATCTAAGATATTTCAGACTATGACTCTCTGCACCCTGTGCATATCTGTTTACAGACCTCCTGGGATATAGCAGTGTCTATGAGATTAAATTCTTCATATATGGGGGGGTGTTTGTGTGTCTAAGTTTCTACATCTGTTCTGCTCAGGAAGAAAGAAAAAAATCCAGTCATCACACATGCCATTAAAACAGACTCTGGGGGAAAATTTCATCTGAGGGAGGATATGTTGTGCTTTTGGATTTTGCAGCTTCCCAGATGATTCTTTTCAAGATGCTGTGAGGCCAAAACAGCCTGTTTGCTTCAGGCCAAAGAACTGGAGTTCCTGCTACGTGCAGCACATGGGGAAGAGGTGGAAAGAAATCCTTCCTGCTGGCAGGCCTGCAAAGGAGATAGTGTAACTAGCTCTGCCATGCTCAGAGACACCATGTGTAATATTTTGCTTAAGTATGGACGGTGGGTGCTCTATAAAGCACTAGGTCACCAGAAAGAAGATGGAAGAACGCAGCAGTCCGCTGTTCAGAGACCACTCAGGAAAGGGAACTTTGGGGGGCTTCTGAAAGTTTGACTCAGATATTTGTGTCCACAGAGCTATCTCATTTGGGTGTGTCTGTGTGGGCACCAAATCTGGGAAGGTGTTTGCGGGTGGGTGGTGGATGAGCAAAGGGTGGAGGGAGCTGTGGGTCCCCACAAGACAGGCTGAATCTGCTCTGGTAAGGTGTGTGCCTGGAGTTTAGTGGAACTCACCTGCTTCGTGCTGGTATCTGAGCTTGTTCCACCTGCACATGGCTCCTGCTATCCACATCGTTTGGCAGAATTCATACTTTTAACCAGTGGCTGTTACCTGGTTGGGATTTTGCTCCCCTGAAAACAGGGTCTCAACATTTCCTGTTCCCATTCAAGCAACTGAAAAAAAAGGGGGACTGGGTAGTCACAGAAAAAAAACCCACTTACATAAAGATCAATCAGCTCTAAAAGACAACATCCTGTTTTGGGTTGGGTTTACACAGCAGTTAAACAGCAGCTCCTCTGACAACAGCGACCTGACAGGAAGTGAACGAGAACAGCGTTTTCTATGGGAAACTTGCTTTTTGAACCCACCATACTGCTAACTGCGTTCTGAAGTATCTGTTCCCACCAACCCTGCCCTCGCTCCTCATCATTAAACTAACACTGCAGATGCTAAGCCTCGCCCTCCTCTTCGGGGAGTTATCATCAGGAAATGAAGTCAGCTGGAACGCTTTGTACCATCAACGCATTATTTTAATTTTTTTGGGTCTTAATTCTGCAGCTGCAGCGGGGAACATGTCTGAGAGCACACACACGCTCGCACACACACGCTCACGTGCCAGCGTGTGTACACACAGACTCGCGTGCCAGGCTCAGCACACCCCTGGGAATTGATGCTAATGGGAAAGTCCCATTACCAAAGATGCTTGAATTAAGTGACAGGACGCAGTTATAAGCGATTCCCGCTAAGCTTGACGTGGGCAGGGAGGACGAGACTGTGTGTGTTTTGAGGCAGCCACATAAAAAAGTAGGCATTAGAGACTAACTGAAAGGTTGAATCATTTCACATGTTCTCCACTGTCAGCCTGAGTGCTAACAACATGGTTCAGATTAACTCCTGGGCTCTGGGCAAAAGCCTGCCCCTAACCAAAGTAAAGGAAAGTTAGAGGGAATTCCACCAGCGACACTTTGCCTGAGCAGCTGTGCTCTGAGGAATGAGATCACATGGAGGTAGACCACCCTTACTCATACTCGGCAACCTGGGGCTGGTGGGTGGTGTACAGGTAGCTAGTGTACACCATCTCTTGCAGCACTGGAATTTCTTGGAGACTTCTTTCGCTGGTCATCTGCCTGTCTTCAGAGAACAAACTGAGCAGGACTTATCAAACTGGCATGGCTGCATCCCGTTATGTTCAAATAATGATGGGATAAATATAATCAGCTTCAACCACTGACAGCTTGCTTCTAGACCCAACAATTCCTCCACCAGTTACTAGTTTGAATACATGACAAGGCTTAATATAAACACAAAAATAAAGTCAGAACATGGGTGCTGACACAATTCTAGGTATCTGTATGGGATACAACCACATTTTCGATTACATTGTTCTCAGGTCAGTCCTACTGCCTGTCTCTCAACATCCTAGAAAGCGGCGTCACAGCTTCCTCAGCACACAGCCCAAGCTGTGATTGAACAGTGAGATTTTCTAACTGAAAATGGAATAAGGTTCCCGGTCCCTAACAGCTTATGCACAGGGGAAACTTGCATTTCCACTGCCCGCATGGTGGCTGTTCAAAAGGACTTTCAGCTGAGCACCAGGCCAGCACTGTATCGTGTTTTTAAAAATATACTGATGAGAGGGTCAGAAGCTAAACTCTCAACCAAGTTAATTTGGGAACTTTGAGGACAAGAGTAAACAAAGGCATTATGCACGAGCATGCAACACCTTTTTGTGTTCAGCAAAGCTCTGTGTTGTGTGCCACTGCATAATAGCCGCAGCACTGCGTTGTTTGGCAGGGCTGCTATCTCCTCAGGAGGATATCTAACCAACATTTTTAGAAACAATTTGCATGGTGGGTCTCACATGGCACCAAGCGTTGGAACTTCAAAGCATGGAGCACTTCAGCTTTTGCCAGAGCTGACTCACAGGTCAGTCGCTTCTGTCAAGCGCAGCGGCAAGTGGCTTTAATCACTCTGCCTGTCATTTGGATGTGGAGAGCTGGCCTGTCTCAGAAAGCAAACGCTTTGAGTCACACTGCACAGCCCGCAAGCATTATCTGGGCAAAGAAAGGCTTCTGTTCATGGACAGACTGCGTGATGTAGACAGGAAGCCTGGCCCAGCGCATTGCTAGACTGCGCATCTGAAGAGAAACCTTGCCCAGGCTGTCCAACAGCTGTGCTATCTACAGAGAGAGCTGGCTCAGGGCAAAGACAGCTCTGAAGAAAGCAGACAGAGCAGAGCAACACGCTAGCCAGGATGGAGACCTTGCTCTCTTTCCAGCTATAATACACCTTCTCCAGGGACATAGCTCACCCAGATCCAGCCTGAGGCCCACCACATCCAGCCTGAGGCCCACCGCACTGTAAACACCACTGAAATGAAGACTGTTCCATGAACTGTCCGGGCCCTGGAGGGAGCCCCGGCTCATCTACGGTGAGGCATTACTATTACCGGGGGTTTATGAAAATGAGCACGAGTTGAAAAGGAGAACTAGTGGCTAGCAATACTTGCTTGACCTTGTTATGCAAGGATGCTGGGAGCCTCTAGACATATTGCACCACAGCAGAGAGAATCCTTCTCCTTTCTCTGATCTAGATGAGGAAGTGAGAGAGCCTGGACGTTCACCTCAGATAACACGTTCAGAGCAAGCTGAAAGAATTAAAGACCTTATCCCTCACCCTACAGGTTCATTCCACACTAGCCATCCAAGAAAGAGGGGATCAAAGCAAGCCCACTTAATTCAGTGCAATGTGCAATACAGCCTATATGCTGGTGCGCAATGCCCACTGCAGAGACTCCTCAGCCTAATAATTCCTGTTCCCATAGCTGAGCCAATGCTATTTGCTTCCATAAGTTCTGTTGAGCGCTACACTGCCACCGGACTCATCAGTCCAAATCCTGCAGGAAGCTGGGGTTAGGCTGCAGCACCCCTTGGTGGCTGTGGACCGGATAGTTGTGGATGTACCACGGGCCTGGAGGGGTGAGGGATACTGGGCAGGCTTTGGATGTGTCGTTTCCTCTTATCCCCTAAGATTCAGCTGTATGGTTCCAGTGCTGGCAGGGGGAGTGTGGGATGAGGGGTCAGGAGCTCTGAGGTCAGGACTGCTTGAAAATGGAAGAGAAACAAGCCATTTCTCTGTGTGCACACACATTGGCAGGGGGAGAAAAAGAGGAAGCTATAATGTCTCTGTTTTAGCTAGCAAAATCTCCAACGAAAAGTTTATTGCATTTTGTTTTCTTCATCCCCTTCTCTTTCCTAAGCTGTTTCCTCTATATAATTTTCATCCCTTTCTCCCATACTCTCATCACTCCCATAGAACAGCTCCTCTCTCTCCATTCCCCACAGTGCACTCCAGCCCCTCGCCCACATGTACTGCATAACCCTACATACACAGTGACAACTTTCCGCGCAGCCTCTTCTCTCGTAACTCACTCGTCTCCTCGCACTGTTTTGATCCTTAGCACTCTGCCCTGAAAGATCTTGTCCTGGATCACAACCAAAGCCACCTGGATCACCTTTGCTGCTTAAGCAGTAGCTGCTGCCCACCCAAGCTGAGTTGCAGTACATCAAGGGGTCAGAGAAGACTTTGGGTTTGTGGGTTTTGGGGGCTTTTTGTTTTGGTTTGTTGTTTTGGGGTTTTTTTTCTATTATAACAAAACATGGGTTTCTTCTAAGGAGGTAGTGGCAGCTGAAGCCTCCACATCGCAAGGGCGATACTGGAGGAAAAATTACATCTTTCTGCCTGTATGTGACCAGGACACGGTATGTAAATGGTAGGGGTTGCGTGTATGGGGTGTCTTCCTTCCAGAATTCAGCCCAACAAAAGTATTCTTCTGGCCTGCTGCAAGCTATGGGGCACCTGGGGACAGGTGGCAGCCCTGCAGAGATAGTCTGGGTTTCTCTGACATATATATTCAGTGTGCAGATGCAGTTGGTAAGATTAAACCAGAGAGAAATGGAAACCTGATGTCTTTTAGGGAAAGTTGAATCAAGCCAGTGTTACCCCTGTTGAAAATATCTCTCCATACAAATCTTGATGAGGAGACAGAGTACAAGGTCACAGATAAAATGACGTATAGCTCAGAGCATGTCTCTGTGCAGGATACTGTTCAGCTAGTGACACCAGGTCTTGTGGAGGAGCTGGCTCTGACATACGTCCTGCAGCTTTTACCTGGCACGGCTGTGGCTGTGCCTAGTGCCAAGCAGACGCCATGAGCCTCACTGTCCCAGAGGGTTTCAGACAGATCCTGCTCCATGCAGTGAAATGACAAGGTTTTCCCCAAGGAAGGCGTGACACAAAGCCTCATCGTCACACAGAGCCAGCCTGTTGAGATTGGTTTTGCGGTAATCAGTGGGAGCAGTGCTGGTAGTGCCACAACTGCCCTATGGTCTGACTGGCTGGCTGGCTGGCCGGCCGACTGGACAACTGACTGGACAACTGACTGTCCGACTGACTGGTGTCCCTGGGCAGATAAACCAAGGGCAACGCCAGGCACAGCTGCTGCTGCTGCTGCTGCTGCTGGGCACCCTGCTGACGCCACAAACCGCGCCGAGTCACTCTGACGTTGCAAAACGCCTCGGCTCCAGGCACGGTGCCACCGGGTGAGCGGCTCCGCGGCACAGCACATAGTTACTCTGCCTGCTTACGCCTGAGCCCTCTTCCGTCACCGGATACGTCACCAGCGGGGGACGGGACGGAACGGAACGTGATTGACAGAGAGTTCTGGGTAGGTCTTCCATTGGCTGCTGGATGACCAGCGACTCCGCCCCCTCTCCTTTTGCGGGCAGAGCTGTCAGAGTTGTTTACCGCCGAGGAAAGCTGCGGGCTTTGTCCCGCCCTCCCGGCAGCTCTCGTTGGCTGGAGGCAGCGGGCATCGCGGTCTGATTGGCTGGCAGAGGACGGGCTAATTTCCCACTCGCGAGGCCGCCCCCGGCGTCCCCTCGTTGGCGAAGGAGCGCGAGCAGGGTTGTTCCGATTGGCGGGGAGCGGGANGCGCGCATGGCGCGCTTCGTGCTGCACACCTGCGACTGGGGTGCGCTGGCCACGCTCTCCGCGCAGAAGGGGCTGCGCGGCCGACCGTTCGCCAACATCTTCTCCATCAGCGACGGTCCCCCCGGGCCGGCCCGCGGCAGTGGCGTCCCCTACCTGTACCTGACCGACATGGAGATCTCCGTGCAGGACCTGGAGGTGAGCGGGCACGGCCGGCCAGGCCGGGTTGTGCCTCTCCGGGGAGAGGAGCGGGTGCCCCCGCGACACCGGCTGTACCGCTGCCGTGTGCGAGCTGCAGATAGGGGCGTGACTCCCGCCGGGGAGGGCACCTTACTGGGAGGGAGTTCAGCTCGCAGGCAGGCAGGTCGCTCCCGCAGCGCCATGCTCTTCGCGGCCAGTGGCGCCTGGGGTTGGCCTTGCCGGAGTCGCTGGTCACCCCGGCGTTTTCTGGAGGCAACGTATCGGTGCTCCTTGTCTGTGCCAGGGTTGTCGCCGCGTTTGTGAGCGCTCGGGGCAGCAACTCCCAACGATCTGCAATTCTGTGTGAAAAGGACTGGAAGTTGGCAGTGTGCGGCTTGAGCAAAGAGGACTCCTACGTGGGATAGCTGGGAGTTACCGTTCACAGTGAAGGGCATGCCAAACCCCTGGGTGGGTGGATTGGCCTTGCCTCGGACTTCTTGCTTGGCCGTGGTCAAGAGAGTTGGCTGAAAGGTTAGGGAAATAAGGATCATATGCCACCCTTATTGAAGGGAGCCTTTTTCTTCTAGCAGCTATTACGGTGTTAGGAAAACAAACATACACCAAAATAGCGCAAAATTTTCAGACTTTTAACTTTTTTGTTCATTCCCTGTCACATTTTGTATTGTTACAGTAAAAGAGATAAATTGTGTATCTTAAATACTGTAGAAGGCCTAAGTTATCTCTTATAGTACATCCTTCACGAGGCTCCAGAAGAGATCCTTACCCCGATGTCACAGGGCAGAAAGGTTTGACTGTGAAGGTCACGTGTAATGCTGAGGTCTGCCAGAAGATAGTGCTGAATAATCATGAGTCATCTGTTTTTGCAGTTAAGCAACTTCCTATCTGTCAGGTGGTTGCTCAGTTCAGCAGTGTTCTGGGGTGTTTCTTTTTGAGATGAGGTCTTTCAATTAAGTTTCACATGAACTTTCTTTGCTGGGAGGTAATAAACTCCAGTACGTGACGTTCTGCAGTAGGTGATCCTGTTTTGCACCGATACTTTTCAGGCTGCGTTCACCATATTACTTTTTTGTTGTTGTTGAAAAACAATCAGATACAGATGTTTTTTAATTCTTCAAGTTAAGTGTCTTGATTAAATAATCAGGATTTTTTAAACCCAACTTTAAAAATTCACTTTAAACTTCAAAAGAGCTGACCAGTTTGGGGGCAGCAGGGAGGCCTGTTTTGATCGAGGGGGATGATAGTTAAAACAAAACCAATCAGCCAGTTTTATCAACAGTGATGAAACTCAGTTATGTTTCTGTAACCCTTTGTCCCTACCTCAGAATTGACTTAATGAACTTCACTGTATGTCCTTCTGTGATGTCCCATGTGTATGCAAATTGGGATATATCGTTATTTGGGTGTGAAATAGCTAGACTGGATCTTGAATTCGGAGTTTTAAGGAGTTCTCTGTTGTAAGGTTTGTATTCTGTCCTAACAAACTTGATCACACTTCTCAGCTGGGCCTTCCTTCAGATTTGGAGCTCATCTAAGTAGTCTTTCAGATATACTTAGGAAAAGATGGTGTTCAGCTTTGCTCTTTTTTACCAGTAATTCCAAGCTGAGTGTTGTTCCACATGCTTGTAATAATGGTGGGTATATTTGTTTTTCTCAGAAAAGTTTGTAAAGCTCTTCTCTGACTGCTTATGTTTCAGATCAATGCAAATGCCTCCTTAACTGTGTCTTTGGCACAGACTCCTTACTGCAAGAAGCACAGATACGATCCCCAGAATCCTCTCTGTGCCCACATAATCTTCTGTGGGAGTATTGTAAAGGTAAGCAGCTGAGAGTGGACACCGGACAAGATTGCATTCCTCAAATAGTATTGTATAGTGCATGGAGAAGTTAAAGGTTATAGTTTTTGTGTGAAAGTATAAGAGACATTATGTGTCATGATACCAGGAGGCTGGCTTGTAGTTCATGTGAGAAAAAGGAAGCTACCACATGATGCTTGCAGGAACCGCATTGGCATGTCATTTTAGCAAGAATTGTGGGAGGACAGTATTGTAAAAAAGAATCTCCCTCATTCCTCTAGACCCGTTTTGAAACTAAGAAGTTAAAGACAATTCTCTTGTGAATGAAGTGTGAAGGTTTTTCCGCCTCTGTTGCTCAGTTCAATTATACAGTCCGTGCAGCATGACACATGAACTTGTTAATATGTGCTTCAGCAAAGTTTTCTGTCAGCTCTGAAGTTTCAGGGACAGAAAAAGTGTATTGCATTACCGGTGCAGGAAGGAACACTGCCTGGCAGCAACAGCACCAGGTAGTTTGGTGTCCCGTAGAGGGAAATCAGAACTGTACATGTTATTCATTGAAGATTTAATACCGTTATTGAGGGTAATGATTGGGGATGAGAACTAACTGTCATTACTTATATGATAGTCTAAATTCTTAGTTGGTGTTTTCACACCTCAGATATTTGCACATTACATGACAGAAATCCTTTAATTGCTGTCATGAGTTGCTCACTGATAACAGAATTGTTTAGTTAGTTCAGCCTGTATTATAATACCCAGAGCTCTAACTTGTTGATTTAACTCTTTAACTGTTTGCACGTAGTATATTAAGTGCTGTCACACATTTCAGCTTCCCTTCTCTTGCAGATTCTTTTGTATCATCCTATTTGTGTGTGTGTGTGTGTGTGTGTTTGCATGCATCTGAACATGTTTGTATCTGTTGGTATTGGTTTGAGTGCAGGTGCACAGAAGGTAATAAAATATAAGAATTCAGCAAGAATCCGTGCTTCCCTGTTTGGTGACTTGCTGAAAAATGTATTCTTATGTTGCTGAAGTACTTCCTTGCTTATGCTTACTTCTAAAGCACCCTTTTGATTTAACATTTATATCAACTACCATGGAGTTTTTGTCTCTCACACACAGCTGTACACCACACTGGGGGAGAGTGGGCTCTGCCACAGTAATAAATCCTAGGCATAGCTAGACTGAAAAAGAGCACACTGCAGTCAGCATCGGGTCTTTATTTTGGGGTGGGTTTGTTGTTTGTTTGGTTTTTTTAAGCTAAAATTTGTCTTTGCATGACTGTATCTTACTCTAGTATTTGGCTGGTTTTTCTTTAGGTGAATGATTCGGAAGCGGGTTTAGCAAAAAAAGCACTATTCAGCCGCCACCCTGAAATGGAAAGTTGGCCTAAGGATCATAACTGGTTCTTTGCCAAGTTCAACATCACCAACATTTGGGTTCTGGACTACTTTGGTGGATTGAAAATTGTGACACCAGAAGAATATTACAGTGTCAAGCCTTAGTAAGTACTTAAGTTTTGCATGCTTAACTCTCATTCCATGAACCAGTGAAACTTGTTCACAATGTATATTGCTTGTTTCTTTCGGTTTTACACATTTATGTCTGCCTCCTCCCCCAAATAGTCTGCTGGATGCAGTGTCTCAAATCATAAGATATGTTTAAATAGGGGATCCACCTCCTTGATATCAACTACAATATCTACACAATTATCTATGGTTAACTGCACTTGTTACCTCAGCTTAAATACAGTTTCTTGGAAGGAAGGACTTCTGTGGAGTGGGCACAGTCACTGTCCTTTGAATTGATGGCAAGAGATACAATGTTTTGGTCTGATAGTTAAAAGTAGTCAGGCTATTCAGCAGTTATGAAACTGTATCAGTGGGATTGCAGCAATATGGCTTTAATATTTAAATATTTTTTAAAAAATGCTTTAGAATGTATCATCACGATATCAAGGTATAAAGAAATTGTGGTTTATTGTTTATGCAAAACTGAAGTCTTTAAAACTTTTGCATACATTTTAGCACAGTTCACAGTTAAGCGTTTAATTTCACTCTTATTCTTACTCCTTGCAGGCAGAACACCTTTGGTGATGCTGGTATACAAGTGGATTACTTTGGCTGTTTCGCGGAAGATTTCTCCTTTTTTGGATGTGTATTGCAGACCTGAATTAATACCAAAAAACCCTCAAACCACCTTGCATTGTTAATGAGTGTCTATAGCCCTTCTGAAGCAAATGTAAATCCTCACTAACTAGCACAGTTTGAATCGTATTGTATCACAAAACATTTGTGCATCAGGAAGAACTAATTTTCTTTATGTACTGGCTGTGATTCTGGAAAGATGACAGTCAGTTGACAGCCTTCATTCAGAAAAGCTGCGTTTACTGGTAACTAAAGGACCAGTCCAGTTCTAAACCTTTCAGAGCCTTAGTGAAATAATACCTGTGTGTGAGCACTTTCCAAATTTATTTTAGTTTTAGTACCTGTTTAATTAAACCTTTTATGGCAGAGCACCACAGGATGCCTCATCTGACTGTGGAATGGAAAGCATTGCTTGTGTTATGATGCCAAATGATACGTTGGGTTCACAAACTCTGTTAATAATTTTCTTTGCATGCTAATACACTCGTTTGAGTCATTTTTCTATCTTGATACCTATATCGAATGTTCTGTAGAATACGATTGTTTTTATGCAAAGTGTACACATACCTCGTGATAAGTTCTTGGTAACTCTTCAGCTGGTTATATGCTCTGACTTCTTTAAAGAAGTGAGGTGGTAATACCTAACACACCTGGCTTTAGTGTGAGGAGTAGTGGCTGGTAAATTCAAAACATTTTCTGATTCTGAAATCTTCAGCTTTTATTAGTCTGATCAAATGGCAAAGTAACAGCTTTTATTGCCCTCAGCAGCAGCACTAGGCAAATTTTTTGTTGTCTTGGAGCCTTACACAGCTGTCTTGGGTTAGTGATCAAGAAGTGAGAAAGAAAATGTATAGTATGACACAGATGATTTACAGCTTAAAGAATGAAAAGTAGTGGCAAGTGTGCATAATTAATTCTCTGCTAAAATAAGCCACACACAACCACAAAAAACAGATTAGCACCTTTTTACATCCTCTCTCATCTCCTACGTGCCAAGTTCACAAATCCCCAACAGGGATTATGAAGCATCAGGTTGATTTTTACCTAGTTTATGGAATAAAGAATGTGAGAATTTAGATTCCTTAGAGGCAAAGCCATATATAGAACAGTGAAATTAGTCTTACTGATCCGTTTTATGTTTAGTGTCATTGTATCACTATGTTTCTCAAACACTGGAATGATTTGCAAAAGCATTTTTGAGGTTAGTTACTAAGTTTTCCTTCTCTGCAAGAGGAAATAATGTACTTGTTACTGTATTAAACACATTATGTTGCACCATTTGAAAATTATTTTAGTGTGTAAAAAAAACCAAACTTTATAATATGGAAAGAACTTATGTTTAACAGACAACACTGGCATTAAAGATGAAATTGGGAAATATTTTTATACCAGGCCTAACAATTGTGGAAACTCAAATGATGTATGAAGCTCATGATGCTGGGCTTTTTTAAAAATTAAAGTATTTTTTGACAAGTGGCGTCACATGTTATTTATTGCATGTTCAAGAATGCTCTTTTCCCTCACACCATCTTTCACAGAAATACCCTCTCTTCAGAATTCTGGCTTCATTGTCATGCCAGACAATGGATTTTCTGTGTTTATTACTGTGAAATAGAACATAAAGCAGTAACAGTGGAGTTTCTGAAAATGAGTGCAAGGAAGCCTCATTTGAGTATGTCTTCTGGCTGGGGCTAAACGAATTTCTAAATGAATTTGTTACTGGGAGGCAGCTGTTCAGCCATCACCAGGACAGCAGAGCTCCATCCTGCCTAATGGTTACTTGGAATATCCCATTGATCAGTTGGGGTCAGCTGTCCCGGCTGTTTTCCCCCACAACTCCTTGTGCACTCCTAGCCACTGACTGGTGGGCAGGGTGGGAAGCAGTAAAGGCCTGGATATGGTTTAAGCAGTAAGTAAAATGTGTGTGTGTGTTACCAACATTGGTTTTATCACAGATTTAGAACATGTCTGCACACAAACTACTATGAAAAAAATCATTCAAGCCAAACTGAGTACACCACCTTTAAAAGAATCGCTTTTATTTGAGGTCTTAGTACAGAAAAAGCTTGTTTTGTTTCTGCGTGTCTTGTCAGATTTGATGTTCCCATTAGTACCAACTCCTGAATCTTTTCTGACTGGCAGAGGGATGTCTTTTTTTTAGTAACAATCCTAAACAATTTTGTAGTGCTACTCTATTTTATTGAAACAAATTTAGGTCATGCAACTCTCTACATTTGAAATCTCAGAGGACCCCAGCCAGATGTCTCTTCTGGAGAGTGGTGAACACCAGATTGGTTAAGCTACATGTCCAGAGCTAGATTTGAGGGTTAATCAGAGCACAATTATCTAGAGCTCTACCCATCCATCTCATTGGGTAAAGAGGTTTTTGGATGTTGAAATGGAATGTAAGCAGACTAGGGTGTCAATCACATCAAACATCTCTGTTTTTCTCCTTTAGTAACAGATGTGGAAATGTTAATACCACTCAGGAAAGTCATCAGCTTTTGTCTGATTTCTCCTTACCTTTTCTTCTTCCCATGCTCACATTTGGTCTATGAGGCTCATTCAGGAATTCGCTTGTGAGCATATTTCATTTTTCCTAATATCCAGAAGTAATATTGTGTCTTAGATTAGAAGAGGCCGAGGGTAAGAAGTTACTACAGCTGTAAACAATGAGTCAGCATTTTGACTTCTACCATGGCATGTGAGCGTGTTCTAAATAGTCATGGAGTCACTCTCCACACCCAGGAAGGTAAGTATCTCCATTCATAGACAAGAATCTGAGACACAGGGTGACCTTAAGCACTCCACGATGTCACAGGATGTTTTTTAGCTGGGAATCTAATGAGGATAATCTCAGCCTGTCTCTCTAACTGCGAGGTCATGTTTTTTTCTACTAATCTTGCTCAATGATGTGTTTGTGTTTCTACTTCTTGATTTTCAGTTTCTTGTGTTTTCATGTAGGTCTTGTGTCCACTAGATTCTTGCAACACGCTACATCATTACAGAATGGAGCTTTTCTATGTCGGGTGTTAGTTTAATCCTTTACCCAGTTCTATTCCAAATTAATATCTTTTCTATAGGATGTTGTACTCTTCACAATAAGACAGAGGTAGCTCAATGCGAGTATTATATTGATATAAAAAGTATTAATCACAGCCTGGCGAATTTGCTTCCGACAGGCTTATCCCGAGTAACAAACACCACAGTGAGACCACAAATGGAACAAACTGTTGCATTACCGTTGAACACTAGAGGGTACCATTGACCCGCACTCGGGCGGACGGACCACTGTCTCAGCCCGTAAATCGGTTATTGACTTCACTGTAACTCCAAGGTGCTGGCGGCATGACGTGACCATTCTTATTCCACAGTGCTTCACGTTACGAATGCTTTCCTCCATAAACATAGCAACGTGAAAAAAGAAGCGCTCATCATTTCTTTGTGTGCTTTGTAATCATTTTGTGCTATGGAGTGTTCAGAAGTAATACCCATGGAAGTGATTTAAAGCTTTTAAATTAAGAAACTTGAGTAAAGGAAAAGTAGACAGGTACAGAATGCCTCAGAACATCAACCAGAAACAACAACCTCCAGGCTCGATAGTTTTTATTTCTCTTGGTACTTACTACCAGAATCCAAATTCTGACTTACTGTCAGAATCCAAAGCAAAGGTGCTTGTTAGCATGATGATGCTTTGCTTAGGCTTATCCTTAGCTGAAGTAAAGCACCTGATTCTGACTTGTACTTTCCCACAGCTAATTAACGGTTTTGGTCGTGGGTTGTTTGAGTAGCCTCGCTCCAGCGGTTTGGGCTGCCTTGACTGTCTGCAGGTGTTTGGGTGGTGAAGCAGAGTTGGGGAAAGCTTTGAAGCTTCTCCTGCTTGCTTGGGAGTGGTGCTGGAGTTCAGGTCCTTGCTGCTTGAACGGTCTTGCTGACTTATCTCACACCTGCCTCAGCTGTGGTTGACCCGGGTTGCTGTCATCTAACCTGTTCTTGCCCAGGTACTGTGGGACCTTGTATCTTGGTGGTTGGACTGTTGCTGCTCCTGCCAGCTCCCCTGCTCGGGAGGAGCAGCTGTCCTTGGAGCTCCCTGGCACCTGCTTTTCCCAGTAGGGAAGCTCAGTCCTGGGGCAGCTTCCAGGGCTTTTTGATTTGTTTGGTTTTGTCTAGAGGCTTTCTCAGAGTTTTTGTGTTGAGTATTGCAGGGTAGTAAAAGCAGAGTGTAAGGCTCCTTCATTCTAGCTGTGGTGGTTAGCGTTCTTCATAGCCCATTTTTCTGTGGAGACAAGATCTATGTAACTGTTATCTGGATACTTGCTGCTGTCAGATTTTTTTGCCTGGTCGGATTTGGATTCGAACCAGATAGTGTGACCCTGAAGCCATAAAGTGTATATATTTATTATGACAATTGGGAGCTCAAGAGAGGAAACAAACCCCAGTTCATGTATATTTAAGGTATACAAGTCATGCTTTTTTGAAACTTGAGCTTCATTAATTGTGCTGGTTGCATCTTGTATTATTTAGTGGATGTTTTATTCAAAGGACCTGATAGCTGTAGTTATTGTTCCAAATTTTTTTTCTCTGCCTCTTCATATCCCAGGCAGAAAATCCTTAACATCTCCCCCTTGTTACTCTTTGCTTCTGATTTCTGCAGCTTACTCTGGTGTATAACTTCTCCAATTTCAACAAAAGAAATGGCATGCTTAACTGCCCCAGGTTGTGTTGATGTGTGGGGAGTCTCTCCCTCAAACTCAGGGATGTTGTTGCTGTTCCCATACATGTCTAGAGCTGTGTCATGTTATTTTTACTACTGCCACTGACTTGGATTGTAACCTTACTCATCCTGTACTCTTACTCCTCACTTTATCTATAAAAGCATAAATAGAATAAATAGTTACTAGTTGTTAGTTACTAGGATTTATGTAAAGTGTTTGTAAATCATCTCCTTACCTTTAGATGAGGAATGGGTTTAAAAAAGCAGAAACCACAAAAACCCAAGATGACTTCTGGTTGCTACAAACACTGAGTAACTTGACAAAACCATGCAGAGAGTATATATGTGCAAACATGGAGAAAAACTTTCAAGAAATACTAGGTAGTATGTATGTAAATGTATGGGAAGCATGTGTATTTATGTGAAAGCATTGAAATTACTTTGTATTTCTGTAATGTTTTATGCCAATGGAACCTGTTAAACACCACCCAGTATTAAAAAGGAACAGTTTCTAAATCAAAATGAAGCAATTGCTTAGAGATAAGAAATAGAGAAGTAACTGCACAAAATCTGCAGTATAGGATTATCAGAACCTTGTATCATTCTTTCCTGCTGTCATTTAGCCAAAATCAGTTGCCTAATGAAGCATGAATTATATTTTTAAAATGTAAGTGCTTAAATGAATTCTAGCTAATTTAGTTAAGCTTTCTCCCAGATGAGCATTTGAAAAATGCAGAGGAGGTGTATGTTTGGGATGAAGAGGACAAGAAAATAAAGGAAATTAAGATACTTGTTACAGGTCTTAAAAATCTGGCTTTGCAGTATTTTTATATTCATGAAAGATGTAACCTTACTGATCAAATATAGACTGTATGGAAATACTGAATGTGCTTCTATAATTATAAATAGCACTTAAGAATGTGTCTAGTGGTAAAATTCCAGAACTTTTCTACATAGGCTATAATCTGGGAAACTCACCTGCAGTTAACAGGTGAAAATGTTAACGATGTGAGAGAGCAGCTTGACTAGGCAAAAAGAAACATTGTGCTTGCCTGCTAGGATAGGACATAAGCAGAGGTGTCTTCAATGCATTATAAAACCCACCAACTCCAGAGCAGATTGCAAAGGCTTTGCTCAGGAGGAAAGAATTGGACATCCCACGTTCAGTAGTCTCAAAACAGCATTCAGAGAGGGTACCCTTAGTTAGTCTGTGAACGTCTCCTGTATAGGTTTCCAAAACCCAGGTTGCACTGAACATTTTCAGACGGTATCAAGAATGAAGGGGGGTGCTAGTCACAAAACACCCCCAAATAATAAAGAAGAATTGTTTCTTGTGGTGTGTTCAGGGCCTGTTCATCATCTTCCATAGGCGATGCACACTCATGGTCATGTTTGTCTTTATGGTACTGCACAGCTATCTGGTTTTTTGCTTTGGTTTTTTTCCTCTCTCTCTTTGGATGTGTCAGTGTTTCTACTTGCACAATGCAGCTGCAAGGCATAGTGTCGGTCCAGTGGTTGCTTTTTTTTCCTTGGAAAAGTGGTATTTTCACACACAGAGGGGAGCAGTTGTAGCAAGACCAACTTGTCTTGTCTCCCTGTCGGGAGCTGCAAAGCAAGACCTGTAGTTAGACCCTCTCTTCTTTCCAGCTCTCTGTTTGAAACGCTGGCAAAAGTGCAGGGCAAGGACTAATCCTCTTAGAATGCAGCAATTATCACTAAATAAGTATTAATTGCTGCATTCCGAGGGGATTAGTGCAGTGGGACCCAATTATAACAAAGCAAAGTTTCACTGTAACTGCACCACAGTGCATTGAAATGCAGTGAAGCAACGTGGGACTGTCAGTCCACAACATTTTGTCAATAAAAATTGTGGGCTTACGTCTAGCAAACAGCAGACATTTCCTTTTTGGTGTATTAAATCTACTGTGCTAATGGAATGGCATGCCTTGCTGGGGGCTGCAGCTTGCTCCCTGGAGAAAATTGCTGCTCATTTAACACCTGTTATCTTTGTGGGAAGGTCTCAAAAAGTTTTGCTACTTGTTGAGTTAGTTTTTGCACCGCAGCCACTGCTCCCTGATGGATTGGGGGCAAGGCTCTGCAGTCTGCCTGGGCTCTCCCATCTCTGCAGCCAGCCGGCTCCTCCATCAGGTGATGTAGGTATTAATTTTGCCTGCAAGTACTAACTGTATCAAATAGGCTTAGGACAACTTTTGATAGCTGGCCCTGATTCTCTGTCCCAGCAGTCTGTGGTGATGATTACAGGCAAGCTCTCTGTGGTAGCAATACATGAGCCAGAGGGCAGTGTGTAGTTATTATTTTAATCCTCAGCTTGACTGTGGTGTGGGTTTGTTTTGGGTTTTTGGTTTGTTTTTTTTTTAGTTTTCATTTATTTCCTCTTAAAACTGCAAAACTTTTTTTTTTTTTTTGGTAGTACAGTCAAAACATAACCAGTAAGTATGAAAGGGGATGCTTCTGGGAATGAATCGTCCCCTTGCATTAGAGCTGTTGCAGGATTTCTTGTGTCCAGAGAAAGAAAGGATGGGATATTGATGCACAAAACCAGCTGAATGCATACCTTGTCTATTTTACGAAGAATGTTATCCTTGCAGATAATGAGCTGCACCTTAACTAGCATTAAACAAAACTCAGTTGTACTTGGGGATCACTTCAATTCCCTGACCCATTCTGTGTCAGGAACCATAGATCAAATCTTGCTGCCTTCCCAGCACAGGTAATTCTTGAAATGTGCTTTCCTCCACATGTATGTTTAGATAAAGAGTCAAGTTTAGCTAAGAGCTTTTCTTAACCCGGCAGGAGGGTTTTATGTCTCCACGGTGGCCTTGTCTGTATTGAGAAAAATAGCTGCTGCTTCAGCTGAACTAGTGTTGGCATTCATTTCTAGTCCAGCGTTAACAAAGTTCTTATGATCTGACTGAAGTGAATAAACTGAAACCTCAGTATGGTTTAAGCTGTTGGTAGAAATGTGTGTACGGGATTGCCTAACGCACAGCGTGAACAGAAGGTGCCAAAGCTTTTCCTGTGCCATGCAGTTCCCAGAGAGGCAAGGACTAAATAGGCTGAAAAGAAAGTGATGTTCTAAGAAAATCATTCCTCATTGTGTAATTCCAAGATATATGAACACAGAAAAGCCTCTTCCTAGAGCAGAGACCACTTCTCCTTTATCTTTTTTCTGTGCTCCTTGACTGTGTGTGATTTGCATCTCCCATGCCGTGCTTGTTGTGAGAATAATTCGTAATGCAAGCATGAGTTCTCTTTTGTATACTTTTGTATTTAAATTATAATGATAAGACTGCCTTATTTCAAAAGCTGAGGGATGGGGAGGAGAGAATTTCTAGGGGCACAGTCATGCAAAGCCTTTTTCTAACTCTCCCCACACTTCTAAATTAAGTCCATATACTCTATTTCTCTGACCTTTCCCTATCTAGACATCAAAACGCACTGGCCCAGCTGCTGTTCTCCAGTGTGCCTACTGTTGTCATTAATCTCCCTTTCTTATACAGCTCTTCATTCCTTTTCTTTACCTTTGGCCTCAACTCCTTATTCAAAGTGATAATTTGCTGGCTTTCTGCCGGAGGGAGAAGCTATGATCAATAACAGGAGGAGACAAGGGTCAGCGGAATAGTGATGAGCAGTGCCATTTGCTCTTCTGAAAATACTGTTACCCAAAAATATCAATAACTAGTATGATATTATTTTAGCTTTTGGAAAAGGTGTCAGTGAGATTTAGGCAGCTTTCAGTAGGGGCAGAAACATTTTTCTTCTTACTAATTCCTTATTTCGTCCAATCTTCTGTTACGCAGGGAAGCAACAGAGAGGACTTTATCCAGCTCATGTTGGAATATAGACAGTGTACCCAAGCAGAGCCATTTCTGGGACTAATGACACCTCCTTCAGCTTCAGTGCATGGTGGCTTTTGTGGGCAGTGCTTTGCCCTTTGCCCGATGGTGATCTCATCTCCAGCCTTTCTTTGGGGTAGAAGAGCCACAAAGGAAACCCTGCCCAAGGCTGGGGGAAAGCAGAGGTTCAGCAGTGCTGTCTAGGTATCACAGAACGGCATCCAGTGCTGGGGATTTGGTACTAGTAATACCGATAATAATTTTGGTATTGGCTGGTAGTACATATATATATATATTATATATATTATAATTATCAAATAAAACATAATACTCTCATACCAGTGTATTAGCCTTCATTACACTAGACAGCAAGGTGACAAACTTCTAAGTCTCCTTCTTCCAAGAACTTCAATTTGTTTTGCTTTCAAGATATTATAAATCCTTACTTTTTATATGCACAATAACTCTTACCCTGCCAGTTGTCTTCATACTACTGGGAAATAGTATTACCAATGCTGTTCTGTACCTGCCGGGGATGCACATTCTTCTTGCTCTTTGTTTTCTAGGAATTGGAAACACAAAAAAAACCAACCCACAATTATTCATTAAGATACTTGTGCTTCCTTCCAGTCTAAGGCCTAATACTGAAATGTGTTAATAGTATTGCAATTGTAAACACATACCAATTTTCTGTTGAGTCAATTGTACTTTGATTTGGGGAGCGGGGAGGAGGCTGAGTTTTAGACTTCAGTGTGCATCCAAGCCATGTTCTCAAGCTCTTCTTGTTTAGAATTGTCTAAAATGTACTTCTTAATTCTGTTAATGGAAGTGAAAATTTTTACTTACTGCCAAATAAGAGTTGGCGTCACTGTGTCCAGTGGTATGATTTTTAATAGAAATGCCCTAATGCTTTGCTGGAAAATCATTTCTGTCCAGTATCATCTTCTCATCAAGATTTTTCTAAAACTTCAGATTTCATCTTTTTTCATTTCATCTCATTATGCTGGATTTTTTTTCTCCTTTCTATTGCCCTAAATGAATCCTTTTATTAATTGCTGCTGCTTCTTAATAATGCAAGGAGAAATGTTGAGGAGGAAGCAGCCATAGTTGCACCTTGGCTCTTCCCTTTAGTTGTTTGTTTTGTTTTTTTTTTTTTCTTATACATTTAAAAAATTCTGTGATGGCTGGTTTGAGGCTTTTTTGTTTGTTTGATTTGTGGCGGTCCTTTTTTTTGCTTGGATTTGTGTGTTGTGTTTTAGTGTGGTTTTTTTTTTTTTGTTATAGAGAAAACACACAATACTTGCCTTCCCTCCCCATAACAAGTCCTAGGAGTCCCTGATTCCTGGTTCTCTGTGAGTTCTAGTGCCTTGTTTTCCCTGCCTGCCTCAGACTTAATTTATCTGTAAAAGCTTAACTGCCCTGCCTTTAGTAAGGCTAATTTGAAAAGAACAATGAGGTCCTCAGGTAAAAACATGATTAAATTATTTAATATTGTTAACACAAATCAGTTTGTGTTCATCAAGATCATGGTGTGAACCATTCTCCAGAGTGACATTTGCTAGGCTACTGCTAAAGCGTACTTATTCTGTTGCCTGTGTGGTTATCCATGCCTGCTTATGGAGTGCTGCTTTAATACTGCCTGATTTGATCACTAGCTTGGCTTTCCAAGGAAACAGGCCGTGTGATTCCCCTGGCTCAGCCTGCTGCTTGCCACCACCCCAATCACTTTTGACCTGGGGAGGGGGCCAACATCAATCCAGTTAAACAAAGGAGACTCGCACATAACCTGTTCTACTCGTGGTTTTGTGTAGCTAGCTGCAGCAATCTTAGTAGTCCCCTCAGAGCAGAGGAAAAAAACGGCATTTTTGCTTTCACACTGTGCCACTGGGTTAGTCAGTCAGCATGTAGTTATGTTACCTGGGCCTGCCTGCCCTCTGCCTGGTCTCATAGAGACACGGGGACTTAGCAGTGCCTTGCACATTACCCTAGGTGGAGAACTTGGACCTGTGGGAAACAGCTTTGCTGGTACAGCCGCTGGGTAAACCTGCTTGGTTCTGCCTGACCAAGAACAGTGTTAATGGAGCAGCCTACAGTGTGGGGCTGTTTTCAGCCCTGTTGTTAGTTCCCAGACTGTGGCTGCCTTCAAACTCCTCATCTCGCTCCTGGGGCACACCAGTTTGCCTCAGGATCTGTTGCTAGAGGACCACTTCAAGCAGCAAGAAGGTTGAATCTTGTGGCCCATTCAGTAGGTAGGAGTGGCACGCGTAGCTAGAGGTTGCCAAGCTTTCTGTTTCAAGCCAAGCAAGGAGGCACATGCTGTGCTCTCCCACAGAGATGACACAGGTCTCTTTCCTCCCTTGTGGGCTGTGGTGACTCGGAGGACAAAATGGCTCCGGAGTTCTGCATGCACTGACACTCTTTCAAAATACAAAGATGTGGTGTGTTCACATCAAAAAGCATCTCTGTTTCATAGACGGGCATGACCGAGATAAGACAGGCAGCACCAGTTTTGCTGGTGTTTTATGTCCTGTGGAAGCCATCTGTAAGGACAGGCAGAGACCAGCTCTCCCCTACGCCAGCGACCCCATAGCCCTGAGAGTGCAGCTGCTTTCAGTTGCTCATTGTAAGGCCGTATTTCAATTAGATTTAGAAATGAACTTTATATCTTTATGTCTTTAGCCAGCTACGTGTTCAGGAGTGACTATAACTTAAAATTTCAAACTTCTTTTTGAGGTCAGGCTGAATGTGATACCACATGGCCTTTCTAGGGCACATCTAAAGATCAGCAGCTGATGACCAGCATTTCTTAGGAACCCACCCAAAAAACCATCTTGCAATGAGAAAAAAAAAAAAGGAAACCCCAAACATCAATACCAAGAACGTAAACCCCAGACCTCAGAGGCAGAGGAAGGCGCATGCTTCAGCGCCACTGCCGGCAGGTGGACTCCGCAAGCCCTCCCAGGAGGTGAGCTTCCTGTGGCACTGGCAGACGAGCAAAGCTCGTGGAGGCACCTCTTCTTCTCGTCCCACAGCTTCCCGCTCCCCAGCACCGCTGGGCCAGCAAGATGAAGTTGAGGAGGATCGCAATCTTTGCCATCCTGCAGGCACAGCTCCCAGTCTCAGGTAAGGCAGACTTTTATTTTATGAGGAGCTATTTCAGAGCTTTTGTGAGGAAAGAGCACTTTGTTTTCTGTGGTGGATTCCCCACCATTTTGGAAGCAGGAGGGTACTTGCCTGAAGATCTTGGCCACATCCATCCTCTAATTGTGACTGGAATCACGGCCGCCTATGAATGAGGTGACAGGGCTCATCTTGTTGAACTGCCCTGTTATATCGAGACCCTCTGGAGGGCAGAGAGGAGGTGGTGAGGACAGCCATGGCTGTCAGTGTGGCCTCCTCTTCCCCTGCTCTAGCGACTGCCACAGCTGAGCTGCAACTTGTAATTAAATAAGGCTCCCTTCCCTCAACTGGGAGACTTTCCTGAAATTTAAAGGGGGAAATTTGATACAATGATGAAAACTTAGTCACTTGTAATAATCTGCATGAGAGGATTTTAATTTAGTTAGACAAAATTAAAGCCACATTCCTCATAACAGCAGGTTGGGTGTTTTGTCTGAGGTAAACGACATACCAGGCAGGCTGGAAAGAGGGAGTGTAGGTGATGAAAATATGGATAGGGTGGTTACTCTTATGGATCTGCTTTCTTGCTCGTCTCGTCTAGACACAATATTAAAACAAAGTAATTTTTACTCACTTATGTTTTCCTGTGGTGCTGTATATGCTGGCCCAAATTGGGCAGAAAGGAAAGCAGCTTTGTTATGCACAAATCTTCCAAAATCATGTTCCTTCTGGGAGAGAGGAATGTTCTTAGTAGGTTCGTAGGGCAAAAGAGGAAGTAAATTGAATTTGCATCTGAAGGAGGCCCAGCCTTGGCCTAAGCTTGGAGAATTCAGCCAAACTTACCACTGTTACTTATGCTAAAGAGCCTTGGTTACTGCAACAGGCTTTATATTTGAATGTTTTCTGGAGATTAGAGAAGGGTTTTGCAGCTGCTTGCTAGTGCTGTGGGACCAGTTCTGGTGATTTTTGGAGGTTATGTTTCAGGAGGATTTTAAGCAGAATTGTATGCTTTGTGGTAGGAATGCCTTCTGCTCATCCTCCATTCAACATCTGGGGCTTCTCTCCTTTTTCAATACTTAAGAGTCCTACTTCTGATACTTAGAGTTTGTACGTTACTCTGTGTAATAGGGCTATAAAGGTATGTAAATTACTTTAGGTCAAAATGCATCTGCAAACAAAACTTTTCTGCACTTTTCTTCTTTTACTCTGTTGCAAAGTATTGGTAGCTCAGGCTACATTGTACATTTTTAGGAGAAAACTTGTATTGAAAAATAGTACAGTTTGCAGATGGGTAAAGGTAGCCCCATAGGGGTCTCTGGAGTAAAGCTCCAGAGGGGTACTCAGATTCACAAAAAATACATGGGATCAAATTTTGAATAGACTACCATTGCCATTCACTGTGGATTTGAGAGGAAGTATTTTTGACTGGATATAGTTCAGTCTGTAATAGTTCAAAGAGTAGTAGTGTTTAGCCTAAGAGCATAGGTAGAACGAAAGAAATGTAGCACAAAATTAATGGAGTTTTTGATACATTATTGATGCAAAATACACAGTAACAAATATGTAAAATCACTGAGTTCAAAGATGAGACCAGACAAATGAGTTTCGGCTCAGAGTTATGAACAAAAGCAAAGATCTGCTGCTGCCTGGAGTGTTTCCAGGTCTTCCTAGATTGAAGTAAATGTGTTTTTTCCCCATAATAAAATAAGATCAGAGTTTAGAAACAAAGATTCAGTAAGATGCATACCATTTTACGGTGAATTAATTACACTTCAGTATAATTCATTTTGTCCTTATTTTTCAAATGTTCAATTGAAAGATGATACCAAGGCTGAGACTGATGAACTTTTTAAAACTTTCATTTTGATCTTCCAAATACTGAAGTAAATCTCAGGCCTGAGAGGAATTTGTTTTAAGATAAGTAATTTTAGAGAAGGGCCACAAATTCTGATGCAGATTTTGAATTATTGACACCAGACCACAAATTCCAGAGGCTCCAACTTGACTTTCAAGCAGTTAAAGAGGGAAGTCATATAATATACTTGTTTAGTTTTCCATGTTTCCCTCTTCAAGCCTACAAAGTGTGCCTGTGTAAGTTTAGCTGAGGTTCTCCTGTAACCCCTCTGCTATAATTATGTTAAAATAAATAATCCAAATTTCTGAGCATATTATTTTATTAATCACATTGTTTGTTGGTACATAAGAATGTGATATTTGTGTAGAAGTCTTCTAACAATCAAAATGGCAAACTTCTTAATCTAATTTACAGGGTTTGTAGTCTGAACTATGACAGGTTTCCATAGCAGTACTGTGGGAAATATTGCAAAATTGCTTTTTTATTTTTAAGGCTGATGAGATTATGTTTTTACTTGTACAGAAATGCCACAAATGTGTATATGTGCAAGAGTTCATCAAGGACAGCCTTTCCCTGTTTTTTCACATCTTCATAAAATCACTTTTCTCGGAATCGGCTGCTAAACAGAATTGGACAGTATCCTGTTTTTTGCTAACTCTGTGGAAACTAAAACATGTCACCCTTTAGCAGTTATTACTTGCATAGTTTATTTTCACAATATTTTACTCTTCTGCATAACTCTTTTCTGCACATTGGACACCATGATACTGGAAAGTTTTTTTTTTAGATCTGATCATGGACAGGAAGATAATGTGGACAGTTAATAGGTCTTAAGGTTCATTTTTTCCTTCCTTTTCATCAGATGACTTAGCAGGTCCACAGGCTACAAGATTCATAAACTAAAATTTGTTTAAAATCCTCTGTGGGAAACCTAGACAAGAAATACAGACTATTTTGGCTACCTACCCCGTGTCCTTATGCATTGTGTCTTAAATTCTCCTAGCTTAATCTGGGTTACACCCGAGGGGGGGGGAAATGTAAAGGGAAATAAAAGATGTATAATAAAGCCCTTTCTCCTGTCTGTTCACAAAGATTCATTAATAATTCATGTAAAAATATATGAAGTGGCACACGAGCAACTGGAACACAACATACGCAAATGTAACCTTTCTTTGCAAAAGGACATTTGTTGAGCTCTTGCAGTTCTATATTCAGTTCTGTAACGCTTGTTAGAGAGTAAGTGCTTTCTATCTGAACTCTTCCAAGTAAAATTCCTAATGAATGAGGTAACAAGTTAATGATTGTGTTACTTATGGCTTTTTGTGTATGCTAGGTGGGAAGTATATACAAAATAGAAATGGCTATCTGAAAACATATTCCTCCTGCGTAAGTGTGTCCTTAATTAAGACCATGTTGATAAAAAGCTGAAGTGGGGGAAAAATAGAAGGTTTGCTAACACCTCAAAGGGGATGAGAAATTGATTTATGAATGAACATTCATGTGAAGAATGCTTTTGACAGCCATTTTCTGTTATTCACACAAATTGAATTGTGACTAACACCATGAGTAAACCTGTAAGCAAGGAAAAAAAGATAAAATATTTTTCCAGTCTCTTAGCTATATCCAAACTTCCTTTAAAATAGAAAGAAAAAACTTGCTTGCATAATCGTAGATAACCATCGAATTCCTTCCTCCAATTCGGCATATATTTGAATGTCGATATTATATGTAGAACTGTTAAGATGCATCAGCTATTCTGGCAAGAAAATACGGTATACTTTTAGGGTGGCATGAATTAAAGATACAATTTCTTGAGGGTGTGTAAAATATTTGGGCATGTAAAATATCCTGTTATCGATATCTGCTTTGTCCGTGTGCATGCGTACGCATAAACATATTGTTGATTTTTACTGTTCTACTGATACGTCTCCGGTCAACAGGTAAATTAAGATTTCACTGCTGTTTTGTTTTATCATTAAGAGAACAATTTATGCTGTTGGGGAAGGTGAGAGAAGCTGGAATTTTCCAGATTTTTCTGATTTGCCACTGCCGTATAATGTAATGTTTTGAATATTGATTTCTTAATTAAGTTCTGCTTCTTTAAAAAATACATAGTAATTTTAGCTTTTAAAATATGGCAATCAAGGCGGGATTTTTTTACCAGGAAAGCAATAAAGGCATTTAACTTCTCTTCATCCTATGCAACTAATCTATAACTTCGTATATACCAGATAAAATGTGCAGGCAAATGAAAATACAATTTTGCAGTTCTTTGGTTTACTCACTCACATGCACAAATCTCAGGAGAGAGTGGAAATGCGTGTGTTTAGCCATAAACAACCCATCTTCACAAAAGTTACTTACCGATGCCTAGTTCTTTCAGTCCTTTGTCAATTTAGCTATTAAAAATAGAAGTGAAAGCATCTAGACCCTAAGCCTCTGAGATCACAAGCACTGGTGTCCATGAAAGTTCTGTTTAAGGGATAGGAGCCGTGTTAATTTTTGAATTGTATAGATCAGAAATATTTGAATCCCTACAAGTTTCCTAGGAAAAAAACCTGCCAAAATTTGGAGGTGCCATTATGTATTTTATTCTTAGTACATTGTTACATGTCCATCGAGTCTTACCTGAGGAAAGCAGAAAATTTGGAGGTTTCCATCTCCATGTGCTTTTGGTATGTACAATATGTTTAAATGTCTTTGTAAGGTCAGATAATACAGAGGTGAAATGTATGCCAAATTAGAATTTGATGGAAGCTGGCAAGTGGGAAAAGGTTGGAAAATCTTCGATAGCATGAACAGTAGTAGGAGACACTGAGTAAGTCTAGAGGGTGGTTAGTTGTCATTACTTCTGGGGTTTCTTTTTTTAAAAGAAATCTTACCATATATGATTTACTGAACATTCAAGTTCTTGATGCAGGTGAAAATCTTAACTTTCCCCATAAATAAACTTTTCTAGTTTCCTAGTAAAGTTTTCTAGTTTGTAAAGGAAATCTTGAAAATTCAAGCCTGCGTGACTCCAGAAAAGGGGAGTGTGGGGGGGGGGGGGTGAATCAGCTGTAACTGTCATTTATATTTTTATAAGGCTGTATTTGGTGGGTGATAGGCCTGCCTGCCTCAGGGTGCTGCAATGCTTGTGGTTGGCAAGCACTGAAAATAATTTCCTGGTCAAAAAGAGAAGCACATCGTGCACTTAAAATGAAGATTTCCTGAGAGTCCCAAAAATTTAGCTGTAAAAACTAATTAACAAATTGTATTATAAAAAAAGTCAGAATAACGAACTGAAACACTTTTCTAATAGGGTAAGATAGTATATCCAGGAAATTAATGAGGAATTACTAATTTGGGTGGTGTTTTATTTCTTTTATGTAAGCATCTGTTGGCTGTTGAATTAAGGAAAGAGGTATGTGACTAAAGAAATGCCTCCTCTGGTTGTTCATCCAAATTTTATAATGAGTTTGTTCCAGGAAGGAGAATGGGTGTTTTGCATTCGCTTCACTCAGAACATCGTTGTCATCATCCTGTCAGCCAAACCTCAAACAAGCACAGCCAAATATTTATTAAAATGCTTCCCAAATATTAAATCCATATGTATGTATTGTACATTCATTCTAATTCCCCATGGTTTATAAGTTGTCACAAAGCAGAGTGGGGCTCAGGATTGGCAGAAGAGTAAAATGTCCATCTAGTAATTATTAGACGGGTGAGAGCAAGTCCTTGCACTTGCACGGACTCTGTAAATGGATTGAAGTGCGTTGTGCAGGAGCAGGGCACAGACTGATGAAAAATGTCTGCAAAATACTTGGTCTTAATTAGTTAATACAGAAACTCAAACTAAAAACTAACATAATAATTTATTGTCGGATCACTCTGAAACAAGAATTTGGTATAGTGTGACAGCATCACTTTTTAAATGCTCTTGGCAAACATAACTTCAGTGAAAGAGGTCAACTTCCTACGATTAGATACTGCACATTCACAGTGACCAAATGTTTTTGTCATTCAAAAATAGCTGAATGGCCTGACATCTTTAAAAGTTGTGCATAAACTGGGCTGGGATCCTACAGCTCACAGTTAATGCACAGAATTTTATATCTTTGCAAAGAAAAATGTTGACTCCTGTCATATTACTATAATAATCTTTTTTGGTTGCGTAACAGCAAGCTTCAGCCGGAGAACTCAACATCAAATCTTTGGTGGGAGAATTAATTTCTGTATGTCTCTGCTATGTGTTGTAGCAGCTTACGTTGTTTCCCGTCCAGCCATGTAAAACCAATTGCAAGAAAGAAGTCTTAGTGGAATTGTGTGGAGTCATGTCCTTTCCTTTCTCTCCATTTCTCTCTCCATAATGTGAATTTGTACAGTATTGGCTCTTACCCAAGTAAGGTACCTGCATTACAAGCATGCTTTTCTGAAGATTAAAAAGCAGAATAAATTCTTGCAAGTTGTTATAAGAATCATGTTCTGAAGGAAAGGAGACAGGATATCTGAGAGAAGAAGAAGAGAGAAATCTATATAATTCATATCTTGCAAAAAAAGTCTACATAAACTAAATATATTTTCTAAGAAGCAAGCAAAAAGTTTTGTGAATTATTCTGAGTGCAGTTGCTCTGTTCATAAATTTCTTGTAGGAAGTTATCTTCTTTTGATAATTTTAAAGAGAACAGTATTTCAATTCTACAGTTCTCTAACAATTTCCTGCTAATTTTCAGGATTTATTTGCTATTTTATGGCTTATTACCTATAGGTATGATACTCGGCTGAGTTAGGGTGCACAGGTGAAGTCAGTCTTGAAATCTTTGTCACAGTAGACTAGAATCTATTAAGACAATTTATAATAAAATATTTTCAGGACAGATGTGTATGAAGTAAGTATGCATTTTTCTGGTTTTTTTTTTAATTGGGTTTTTTTTTTAATTTTCACATTTCTCAGGTAATGGAAAAAATCTTGCTATTGGTTTGGCACTTAATAGTCTGTTGGAATTTGAAGTTATAAATTAAATGACAAATGCAAATACAACCACATAAAAACTAACTGAATTTGGAGGTTTGTACAAGTGATAGATTTGACCTAATGCTTGTTTGTTACCTGCATTTCCCTCCCCTCCTGCCCCCCCCCNAAACTCTTGATGTTTTAAATGTAAAACTGACCATTTGTAATATAAGCATGACTATACCCAGTGGACCAGAGAAGATAAGCAAGGTTAACCCATCTGAATTTCAAGCAAAGTCTAACACTATTCCAGTTGCATTAAAAAATAAGCATCTAATAAATGTTATAGAGGAGTTCTGGAGTTTTCTGGAGATGCTCAGAATTCACATCTAGAGTGGGGGTGCAAAACTGCCAAATCATTTCAGTAGTATTAGTTCTATTTATGCTTTCGATAGGACCCAGCCTCACTTGAGTAGGGTGGCGATGGGAGCTTTGCCTACATGTGCTCACCATGCTGTGGATGAGCAGAACTATGTGCTGAGTGCCAGCACTCATGGCATGCTGCTGTAACCTGGTCCCTGTGGATCAAGGCGCAGATGGGCGGCTGTGGACTACCCGTGAGCTGTAGAGTGAACTCACTTGTAAAGCCCAGACTGCTGCATGGAGCAATTGTATTTTCATCCCCAGTTTTGACAAATGGCCTCTACTTGCTGCATCTAGCTCACTATGTTTTGCTGAGAATATGGATTTCCTTCTCCATTGCAAATTAGGAATAATTTCATTGAAAATAACACAACATCATCCATTTTCTTTATACAGAAAGTTTGTGGGAAAACTCAGTGTAATTTGTTTTGAGGCAACTACCTCCTAGATGATTAGCAATTCTCTTAGATGAGATCCAAAGTTCTGGTGAGGACTGCGTATAATTTCAAAATTATGGTGTGTTCCTGAAAGTTCAAAAATAACTAAAGATCTTCAAGAGTTTTCTTTTAGACGAGGCTCTTGAAGGAAAACAAAACAAAACAAAACCTCAAAAAATACAAAAAGATATGTGTACTGAGGCCATTACTTGACTCTTTTTATAAGGGTGCATTTTCATCACATCTCAGAGTCTCTCTTTGACTTCAGTGTTAAAAAAACAGGAGATTCTCACATAATTACTTGTCACTAGAAGAAGCTTTAATTCACCTTGTTTTGGATTCTCTCAAATTTCAGACGTATCTAGTATTAATGTGAACTAGATAGAACTGGAATTTTATCTTCTATTCATGCAGCTAAATTAATGTCTTTTCTTCTGATAACTCAGATGTTATTTTATTACTTCACTCAAAACCCAGCAGTGACATAATGCATTTGTTGCTGCTGTTAGCTACATCTCTACTGAATAAAAGGTAGCTGCAGATTTTCAGGCTTGAAACTTTTCTTTTTTTATAACACTCTTAAAGAATTTAGAGCTATGAACCTTCAGCCCTATCTTATTGTAACATCTTTTCCAAGGTGTTTTTATCTGATTTTTATCTTTCTCAGCTGCAAAGAAGTAGCTAACAGGTTTGCTCTCTTTCTCTCTTGCTCTTCTTTTTACATCTTGGGCCAAATGTCTACTTGTTAGACACGACGGCTATCTTAGAAAGAATATCAAGATGTTGCTTAAAGGGAAGCAACATTATGCAAAACTTTGCAAGATTATAAACACCCACCCACCCCCTCATTTTCCACTGGGGTAAACCAAATCCAAAGTATATTTGTGAGACACCAAAGTCTGTGAGCAATTAGTGTTGTGTGTTTTGGAAGAGGGAAACCCAGATTCAAGTCCTTACACTGTCTGACTCAGAGCAAGAGATTGAATGGGACTCCCCCATGCCAAGCCACTTGAGATACACTCGCTGGTTTTGATGAAAAATTCTAATGGGAATCTAGAAACATTCCATGATTAATATGCCATCAGAATTTGTACTGGGAAGGGTTTCAGATGAACAAGTGCTATCTAGATATACCTGTACAAGCAAAACCAAAATAAATCTCAACTTCGGTTGTGGTATTTTACAGAGTCAGTTTAATCCTTTGCAGTCAATTAATGGAGTATGTGTGTCTTTTCTTCTACAGAAGTTTCAGTGTTGTTGCCTGTTTGAAAAGCCTTTACTTAAGGTCAGTGCATCAGAGTGAAGTGTGTATATAAGAGTTTCCCCATCCATCCTTGCAAAAATTATTATGCTCTCTGTAGTAGCGACTGTATTTCAGCGCAGTCAGAATCCCTAAGCAGGCTCCTGTGTGTGACTGTCTGTAAAATGGGGCACAGAGGTGAGTGGTGCTCTTTGCTTATACATGGGTATATAAGAGTAACACCAGTATGAGGATTTATAATATAGCCTTATCTGTTGATGATTCTGTCACTTCTGACATCATGTGTAATTATACAGCACCAAAAGACTACTGAACCTTAAGGGAATGCAGGGATCTGAGGGAGTCTGCAACATGAAGTACGACCAGAGACAGCAATCTGAGAAAGCTCAGCACACGTGCTGACCTTTCTCAAAAAGAAGGGTTATCTGGAGCCAAAACAGGGTTTCAGGTATGTAAAAAGATTTGGCAAGTACCTTCACCTCCAGGCGTGCTGTCTACATGCTGTAACAGTAATGTAGGGATAGTATTTGATTATTGTCAAACTTTCCACTTCTAATTAAACAGCATTTTAGTAAATGCCGCTTATTTAAACATACCTAAACTAGCTTTAAATTGGCTATCTCATTTAGGCTGCTCCCCAGTGGTGTCAGCAGTTTTACATCAGGCAAACTGCTTGGGCATTTATGGAACTGCTCAGCTAGTTTTTTGCAGCTTGCACAAATTTCTGAAGGAAGTGTGCTATCAGCTAGTTGAAAACCAATTAAGTGATGTTTTTCTGAGCCGCTGCTGCCTCTATAATGACTGCAGCATATATAAAAGTTTTGGAAAGTTTCTCATTCTGTGCCTTTGGCCTCATTGAGTCTTCATCTCCTTTGAAGTTTCAAGACCCTAATGTAATAAAACAATAGTAGTGTTCAGCTTTGTGCATAGTTAGAAAGCATCTTCTAGCCAAGGAAAAGTGCACTATACTATTTAGCTTTTGTTTGTCTATTTGCATATATAAATGATTTTGAAAAGTGGTTTATTGAAGTCTGCAGTTAAATATTTATTTCTTAAAGAAGTTTTGTTTTGTGGTTTTAATTTTCGGTGTCTTTTTCTGTTTAATCTCTCATTATCTTGTTTTTACTGTAGTTCTGTTTGCTTTTAAAGCATCTTCTGATGCTTTTTAAACTACAGGATTATGAAGATTACTATTTCGGTATTAAGAAAAATCAATATGAATAGAATGTAAAGGTTTCAAATTGGAAAGTTTGAACTTTGAGATCTTATCTGAAGAATTTATTGATAATTCTGACAATTCCCATCATTTTCACTGTGCTATAAAGTTTTTCTTGTCTTAGTGAAATATTATTTTTTTATATATATATACATATATATATAAATCAAGAAAATAGAAAAATGAGACCATGGGATTTGTATTCCTAATTATTTCTGATTTAACTTTAGAAAGTCACTGGAATGGGGGTGGGCTTTCCAATAAGCCAGTACCCAAAATTAATGACAAAGAAAACCACTCCGTTAACTTTTTTGTTGGGGTTTTTCAAACTTTAATTTGCTCATCTGGCTGTTGATATTCAAATAATATTTAGTGTTCACATACATGGTCCTGAAGACTACATGCTATTTTAGTGTTTGATTAATCAACAAAGAGACTTGTTTGCCTATTTGATGATGGTGTGTTAAAACTGAGATCTATCAAGTATCTTTTAGATTCCCCAGTGTAATGTAGTTTATATATAAGAAATTAAAATAGTGGCTGTGCCTAAATTGCTGCCACATTCACACTGACCATTACTGCTTGCAGAACAACCTTTGCTTGCATTGTGAAAATGGCTGACTTTTTCCCTTCCTTCTCTTTAAAAAACCTTTATCAGTCTCAATTCACTTGAACTGGTGGTGAGACAAACAAGAAAGTAAAAGCTCTGTTACGGACATTCTGTTAGTCTTACTGCAGTGGAAAGAGAGAGGGGACAAAATAGCGTCCTGTGTTGACTGTGTTGTTTCTTGAGCTCTTTAGAAAATGTGCTTGAGAGATGAAGAACATTTATTGTGCTCCACTCAATGCATGCTTACTGTCCCTGTCCATGCCAGCACAGCTCTAAACGTGATGGCGTTTAAGCTGGTTGGTGCCCAAGTGTTATTGTTTGGAGACAGCCGTATTGGGATCGCAAACGTATGTGAACAATTATTCTAGCCGCCTTTCACTCCCATGAGAACACCTATTCTAGGGCCTGTTGATAGTAGTATCTAAATATCTCATTTAGACTAATTAAAGCATACGTTATTTTTAATGGAAGCAGTTGTCGTTATTTCTGTGGATGTTGAAGTTCAGCTCTCAGCTGTCTGTCTTCCTGTAACTGCATGCCGCTTTTCTCCCAGGTAGCTCCTGGCTACTGAGGACTTGCCCTACATATTAACTATTAACCAGGAATCAAGGCAAGGACTTCCTCTGGGGATTGGCTGCAGTTTATTTGCTCAGCGTATGCAGCCTCTCTTGCCTCGGGCGCTGAATAGAGCACCTCGGTCTTGAACTCCCCGGTCTTTGGCTTCTGAGATGCGAAGATGCCTAAGGGGAGCTATACTTCAGCAGAGCTTTTGTTTGGGGTGTTTCGGTTTATACGGGGTAATATCTGTAATGTGGCTTGGAAAATGCTCAGTGCATGGCACTTACCTATTCTCTGTGTTGTACCTGAGAACCAGAGGGGTGTGAGCTTGCCTAAAAGCTACTTCAGTATTCTCCTCCAAAGCCTTTCAGTCTTGGGGTCTCAGCTGCAGAGAGATGAGGGAACGTGTGAAATATTTGGCAACAGAGCCCTAAAGGCAAGTGGCACTTTGAATGGAGTTTACCTATAACTCTATAAAACATTGCCTCTTCAACATCTTTAGATCTTTGCTATGGGACCAAAAGACAGTTTGCCAAGGAGACCTTCCTCAGTCCGTTGTTCTTATTGATATATTTTATAGGTACACAAGAATACCTAATGTTTAAGCAAGCATATTGCAGATATTTCTGCTATAAAGGTTAACAGCTAGCTACAAACACAGGTGCTATAGATACTGCTCAAAGTGTATGTGTAGAGAGCAGGACAAAACTGTGCATGTAATTGTAAGCATGTATTACAAGCAGGTCTGTGCAAGCCCATTAAGTTCAAATGTGTCATTTGGTATTTTGGCATGAAAATGTGTTTTGCTTTCATTACTGAAGCATTTCTAAATGTGGGTTTAGTAAGGATCACAGACAATCTTTAGCAAGTGTTTGTTTACTGCTATATGCCTGAATATTAGAACTACAAAATCTGTTAATAATCTTTTTTTTTTTATCATAAAACCATCAGTTTTCTGTGAGTAAATGAATTTCTACTACTATATACATGCAGCCCAAGGAAGGGGAATAATGGATTTATTTTTTTTTTAAGCTTGACATTACTATTTCAGAGGCAGTGAGTAGCTGCTGGGACTGTTTCTGTCCTACTGCCTTTCACTTGCCGAGTACTACTAGGTTTTTGCATTTTATAAGTAAGAGGTGTGAGTACATCTTTCTAGTTATTTACTTTCCCATCAGTGACACATCTGATATTTATTATCTCAGATTGATATTAAATGGCTTGAAAATTCAAAGAGAAATTAGGAAATACACAAATGCGTTGTTATAATAATACCTTTTAAAATTTTGTAATATTTATCTCTCTCTGACCATACTATGTGCATATCCCTGGATGTTCTCTTGCCAACACATATGTAATGTCTTGCCTGAGTCCAGTGCACATCATCCATTCCCAAGTATCCTTCCAACCTGGCATGCAGGTTGTCATGAACTTACAACCTAGTTTCTACTTGAAGTCACTTCTTGAGTGAGCTACACAAACTTATCTCTTTTGATGATCTAGGTATGTATTAAAGATCCAGACGTCCTGACCCGGCTTCCAAGTTGCAATTTCAATATTTATTCAGTCAGTTAGTTTCCAAGTGCCTTACTCACCCTTTCTTGGAAAAAAAGTCTTGTAGAGTCTATTTGCGGTGTTATTTTTCATTCCTCTTATTTATTCTCTTGTTATCTTCTAATAGAAATCTGAAATTACATTAACTGACCAATTTCCTTTCTAATTCACACAAGAGGAGTAGTTTCAATAAAAACTGCTACTTCGAGGTGTACAAGTATTAGAATGATATACATGTCTTAACTAAACCACAGAAGTTTTTGCTTGGATAACACAAATGTTAATGGAAAGTGAAATACGTTTGACAACATCCAGTTTGCCCTGACCTGTGATGCATAATGTTAACATACTTCTTGAAAAATAAGATCAGGTGCAGTTCAGTTTTCTAATATAAAAAAGGCTTTATGCCTGTCACCTTTTAGAATTACATTATTGGCTTTAAAATATTGAATTTGTTGAATAACAAGAGCCTGCGAAGAGTAACACCTTTTAATATTATTTGAGAGAAATGTATCATTTTCCTGATATAAGAAAGCTTTGCGAGAGAACAAAATTCTCTCGGTCTCTGTATATGGTCAGATTTGTTTTATTATCCCTGAAGGACAGATTGGGAAATGAAAATACAAAGAATCAAAACAGTTTTTCTCAAACTTAATAGTGGAAGAATTTAGTACAGAAGAATGAAAAGCTTGTTACTGAGGATAAAATGATCATTTGACCTGCTCACTGACTCTTCTGATTCAGATGATGTTCATACATTCTAGTGAAGTACATTCAGTAAAGTGTGTGTTTTAGATGAGAGGAATCTCTGAACGTGGTTATGTAAGCAATTAATTTCTTCCTCTAAAACTGTGCCTAAGCCTTCCTGACATATTTCTGTCTCCAATTGTTCTTCTCTTTGGTGCAGTAGTAGGGTTTTTTATTATTGTTCATGTGTCCCACTCTACAATATAATGCTGTATTTCAGGAGCAATTTATTTTAAGCAGTGAAAATAATAAAGGAAAAGTAACCGGTTACAACTACTGCTTCAGGAGAATTTAAAACCGAGAGTGGAGGAAGGAATAGTACAGATCTTGTTAATGGAATTGGGAGACACAAGATTTGCACACACACACGTGCACACACACCCCATCATATATTCCGTTCATACACAGGCTCTTGAAGCTGTCAGTGGTATGAAAAGAGCAATAGCAGTCACAACTAAATTTAAAGAGAAGGCTTTTCAGCAGCATTCTTGCGTGGATTTATCAAACAATAATAGGCATGAATATATTTAATTTGTGAATTTTTATTGTTGATGACCTTTGTTGACCAGCTAATAATCATGAACATAATGCAGCTTTGTGACACGTAGGCTCTAAAATTTACATCAAAACCCAGTTTTCTGTGTCATAACAAGTCTGAAGTCTGTAGCATAGCAATAACTGCCTCTGCAGTTACTATTAAATATAAATGACTTGTCCATTGAATTCAAAATGGAAAAAAGATATAATGAGGGTTTTTTTCTGTGCTTATTTTGATGGTGCTTCTGTCATAAAATTAAATATTTTTATTGAAGATATCTAGGCATTTGATCACAACCATGGCTATTCTGTCAACTCCGGAAAGGTGTTGATGGGTTGGTAACCTTAGAGAAGAAAGAAGTCATGACAGGAAACCATTAAACCAGCACCACACATCTACTTGGCTGTATGTATAAGACTGAGACATACTGGGTTACAGGAAGGGAGACAAGTCCAATTTATTGTGCCATCTGATAAGGGAAGAGAGAGTAGGGTGATGCCCTGCCATAAGGAAATATACTTTTGATGTGTCTCTCTTTTTTTGTCCAGAGAGCTTATTCACATTACTTACCCCAAAGCATAGGCTGTCACGACAATCACTTTCCTTCTCCACTGCTGGACTAGTGCTGGTGGGTTGCTTGTGTGCGGTCATGGAAGGGCAGAGCCTTTAGCATGGTGGTGTTTAATGTGTGAGATGTCACGTTCATACCCAGCATCATGTATCAGAAACTGAGGGAGTATTGTGCCCAGTCTTAGTCTAGGTTGGCTGCACCAGACTTTTGACTGTGATGAGCACCTCAACAAGTATCAGTGTTGGAATATGAATGGGACGTCTCCTAAAAGCTTCACTGGAGATGGACTATTTTGTGAAAGCAGGAAGAAGTCACGGTGCAAAATCGGTGAAGCTGTGCTGCAAAATCAGATTTTTGGTAGTTGTCATTGCAGTGTGGCTAACACGTTTTGGTCTTGCAATGTAGACAGGGCTGAATTGTGTCTTCACCTTGTCCCTGAATTGTGTGATAGCTTTTGTTTTTGGCTGGGTTGTAACACTATTTGGGAATGTGGCTTGACACCACCTATACTGCAGAATAAACTGTGTTCCTAGCAGTGTTGAGCAACTATCACCTCATGAGTGCCTTCTCCTCCCCCAGTGTAGACCTTTTTTAATATTTTAATGATTTAGCACTCACCACTAATCACGTCACTTTCATTAATCTAATGATTTCTTAGAAACCTGAAGTACTTTGTAAGCATGAATAGGTCCTCGCACTACTCTTCTGAAGTAGTAAGTTCCTGTAATTTCTATTCTAATGGAGGTAAATCAAGGCACAGAATGGTTAATTGTCTTTCAGAAAGTCTCTGGTAAAGCCAGCAATGGAACTGCCAGTTGCTTTAGCCATTAGCTGTGGTATGGTTCCATGTCTAAATTCATGATGGATTAATAGTATGGAAAACTAGGCTGGTGTGGTCAAGAAACCTTTTATCAGAAGTATATTTCAGGACCTTTGATTATGAGTTTTCAGTCAAAGCATGGGGAAGTTGTTTCATGTTGCTATTTGTGAACAAAAACACCGATATAAATAGAAACCCATGTTAAGAAAAACTATCTCCATATAAGCTGTCACAGCAAGAATGAGAAGGACTGGAAAACAAGTGCAATGCTGAAGCATGTAGTGGATGAGCTTTAAGATACTTTACATACCTTTGCAACCACCAAATTAAAATTTAAAAATCATTGGCCAAAGCAAAGTCTGCTTGACAGAAAATAAATGCCACATCCAGCATGCATAGGCCCAGACGTAGCAGTCTGCCATAGAATGTGGCAGGAAGAAAATCCATTCTTGCTTTCTAACAGGATGCTGGGGCTGATGAAAGGTTATTAAACAGAATGTTGAATCCAAAAGGATAAGTTCAAGAAGCATAGGCATAAGGAATGAATGAGACTAGCATTTAGTTTAAGATGGGCACTGGGAGAGGGAAGTCTTATTAGATACCAGATACAAGATTTGAGACTGGTTGCTAAAAATATTAATAGCTTTCTGTGATACTACTCTTGTTACTGGGAATGCTGAAAACATGCTGGAAATCTGAAGAGTAAGGCAGCTGGGTTTCTCTTAAGCAACTGTCTGTTGGATGGAAGCGGCAAAGTTAGCTTTTCCTTGAAAGAGCTGGACACCAACAGCTGATGTTAGAAAGGGGGTCAAGATGAATAACCACCGAAAAACCTGCCGTGAATGTGTTCTTCTGTAGCAAAATGACAGATCGTGTTATGGCCAGAGGGAAAACTCTTTGCTTTGAGTCTGTTTTTTTCTCTTGAAATGGCAATACTGCAACTGCTGTATTAAATTCAAAGCTTCTGTGGAAGGAAAGTGTATCAACCCACCTTCTTGATTTATTTCTGGCAAGGTTTTAATAGAGAAATAAATTTTCTTTTTGTTTCAAGCAAAATACATATGAAAAGCAATAATAAGGTCTTGAGTTCCCAGGGGATTGCTATGCTATTGGATAGTGCCTCACTAAGCTAACCTAGGATTAGTGCCGAGTAGCAGACCCTCGGCAAGATTGCTACTGGTCTTCACAAAGCACCAGGATGATGCACATTTGACTAGCTTAAAATGTTAGCATCTAGAACTGAAAAAGTATGTAAATTTAAAAGAGCAGGGTTTTTCCAAGATGTTGAGAAGGAGTGGGGAGAGTAGGAGGCAGAGGAGCCACCGTAAATTTTCTCTGGGCCTAGAGGCTGAAAATGTTTTGAATTCTTCCCCTTTAGACTTTGCCAGTCTAAGTTAATGGCAAGAACCAGAGGAGCTTTCAGGAGCACTCTGCGTAGGTATAGAAAACGAAAACATGGTAAGGCCACAGTCTTCAAATTCATATGAGTAAGTTCAATAATGTAACAAGGGCCTGAAGTTGTGATAGTAATTCCCTTCTTATACAGGAAAAATGCGCCATCTCTCCATACTGGCTGTCATATGATGCTGTCACTTATTTTTCCCATTTGTGGTGTTTTTGAATCCGGGACTGTCGCTGGTTTGCCACATGAATGTCAAACAGTCACCACCTCTTTCTGTACCTGTGCCTCTTACCAGCCTTCATCACTTGTTTATTTGGTTTCTGATTGTGTAGCAGCTCATACAGCCCAGAAAATAATGTGCTAGTTGAAGCTAGGATTAAACTGAAACACAGGTCTTTGCACGATTGAGGTACCTGCAGTCTTTTGGGGACAATTGCCGTGTTTAAGCAGGTGCACTTGTACCAACACAAACAGTATTATCCAAAACTGTGATGCTTGGGGGCTGGGGCCCACAAGACTACTTAATGATATCCAATAGCAATTGAGCCTTCTTCCTGCCATTTGATGGGCACTGAACATTCATCGCTGAGCAAAACACACAACCACTGTAGTAAGGCAGGTTGCTACTGGGAGCTTCACGTGAAGGTCAGATGAATAGCCCAGTCCCTCTCTCAGAAGCCTGTAGGCAATTTGAAGGGTGCTTGCTTAGTATGTTTGTGGCTTTGCTTTTGTTGTAAATTTTCTGTCCATCCCCAGAGTCTTGCAAGAGTGTCTCGGAAACTACGTCTCTTCCACTGCTGACTTGTTTAGGGCCAGAGAGTTGTTTCAACACTGAGGCTGACCACTTTTGTTTTCAGTGTCTTTTGTGCACAGCCTCCAAAACACACAAGTTTCAGGCAGCTTTCCCCTCAATTGAGCAGAAAATGTTAGTGCTGCTGATCTCTGTGACAGAGCAATGTGTGACAAATTACCTTGTCATTTCAATCAAAGCCACCCACACTTGTGATTAGATTTATCCAGGGTTAACCATTCATTACGCACCAACCTGGGCTGCCCGGGGTAGCTGTTTTTCTTAATCTCTTGTCATAACTGTTGTAGGTTGGAGGCGGGAATGAAAGCACCTGCTGGCTGAAGTGACAGCTTTATTCTAGGAGCTGGGGACTCAGCTGAAAGAAAAAAAAAAAAACAAATGGGGACATGAATTACTGGGTATGCAGTTCAAAAGGATAATGCATTTTCTAGAATTAAGAGTTTGTTTAAAAGAAATTATATAGCAGCTCTCCTCCTACTTCCTATATACTGGCTTTTGCACATATTTTTCTGTGTTCCTCTTGTTTTCTTCTCCCACGTGAAACTGCTTTTTAGGGTAGCAGTGTGGGCTTTTTTCTGTTTTAATTGCAATATATTCAACAAAACTCATTACTAATTCTTGTGTTGGTTTTGTTTACAATTACAGACATAGAAGAAAAGATAATAAGGAATAATCCATTTCACATTGTAACAGCCCAACTCCAAATGCATTTTGGTTTTAATTCTGTCATGTCTCGGTATGTTAACTGTCTCTGGATTGTACACTTATTTTTCTTCATCTTGTCTCCAAAGTATTAGGGTAACACACTTCAGTGCCTTATCTCTAGGAAGAAGGAATCTTGTTATGTGTCTGATACTGACTTGCTTTGCCTCCTACTTAGCCTACAGCTAAGTGGAAATAAAGGTATTTATTTATTTATCTATTATTAAGTACTGTGCTATTTGCAGTAAAAAGCCAGGTTATCCCCCTGGGAGACAGCTACTCCAAGTAGCTAAGGGAGGAAAGGATAATTAGAATTTTTTTTTTTTCTTCTCAGCCACTGGAAATAAAATGGCTGTATCTGAGTTATTTTGAATAAATACTCTACATTAGTAGATAAAAATCACTACAAGTACATTAGACCTTCGACTGAATTTTAGTAGTATGTTGAAGTGCTAGGTATAGTGCACGTGTATTATTTTTCTTTTATAACTTAAACCACCTAAATTCTTGCAATATTGTCAACTACTTGCTGCTACTGCATAATTGTTCATGACTCAAACATCCTAAGCAATTTCAGTGACACAAGCTTCAAAATAATATAACCTAGTACAGAACATTTTCTTATATCCTCCTAGTCTGGCCAACCCCATATAGATTTAAGGTAATACATTTGTATAGTTATATATGATAGTATCTGTATGTATTATAAACCTATTTGCATTATATTTAGCATATTATTGATATATATATAATATCTAAATGTGCTTCATGCTAAAACCGAGTGTATTCTAATATTGCTGAAACCAAGAGGATACAGCATGCATCTCAATGCTGTGGTCTGGGCCAAGTCTTTATGATTATGGCCCTTAAAATAAGGGCTGCTTTTCATACAGAAAAGCAACGCTAGTCACCTGACACGCGTCTTTCGGTGCTCTGAATGACAGGACTTCAATCAGGGAAGTTTCTCCTTCCATGTAGAAATACAGTAAGTAGACTGGAATAATTTTTAGGAAGGCCCTAAATATTTTCTGTCAGCTACCAGGTTTGTTCAGAGCCTAGTATGGCATGACAGATGTAGGCAGAGAGGTTTTAGAGCTGTTTGTTTCACATGGGCCATCAGGCACCTGTGTGTAACTCAGCCCTGTTACATTTCTGGCATGTCGGACAGACCTCCTCCCCGTGCAGTGTGAAAATGCTTTGGGGCTTCCAGGAAAAGGGTAAACCAAAGCTGTGGAATACTGCTTCTGTGCAGATGTCCTGCAAAAAAACCAAAATCCAACTAAAGCGCCAAGAGAGACTGTTACATCTCCTCCCTTTAACCAGAAGAGAGCTTTTAAGGACTGTTTGGGAAGAAGCAAAGGAAAACAGAGCAAGTCCAAGGAATTCTATAGTATGTTTATCAAGAAAAGAGAATCAGAAGCCACCCCATGTGAGGGGTGGCAGGACAGTTTACATAGACGGTGGGTGTCATCAGACGCTCATTAAATTATTTATAAGGTGGTGGCAGCTGATTTGTTTGGCCTGATGTTGTGGAGTCTCCTTCTCTGGAGACACTCAAGACCAATCTGGACACATTCCTGCAGGATATAGTCTAGGTGATCCTGCTCAGGCAGCGGGGCTGGACTAGATGATCTTTTGCAGTCCCTTCCAACGCCCAACATTCTGTGATTCTGTGACACTGTTGAGGGGCTTGGACATTTCAGTGGGATAAATATGAGCAGCAAGACCTCCGTGGTTACTCAGAATCAGGCCTTCTGTGGTTACACAGGATTATGTGGTTACCAATGTCCTGTTTTGAGTTTGATTATAATTTATTATTTTATGATTTAAAGTTTGAGAGCTTTTCTGTAAGGTGCATGTGAAGGGGGGTGGGGAGACAAAGAGGAAGATAAAATGATGGGGAGGGGAAAACAAGGCAAATATTCCATAAAAGGTTAAACTACCTGCATTCACAGCAGAGGTGGGAACAAAAGGGAAAGCATCAGGGGATAAGCAGCAAAGCATAAGATGAAGGGGAGAATTGTAGATATGATGGCTCAGTAACATACCTTTATATCATCCTTGGATCCTAGGAAGGCAAGCTGTGGTTCAGAGACAAGATGCAATTCAAACACTGCTTTGATTGTGACCCCTAAGGTAAAGGTAGAAATGACCTTCCTAAAATTTTGCTGACATAGATGAGGATGAGCTCAAAATCCTAGAGAGTCGTCTAAGAGATTGTGGTGGCTGAATCTCACACAGCATGAAGCTGTGATAGCAGTACCGCCTTACCTTGCAGGTAAGTATGTAGGTGTGGACAAACATCTACATTGTCCATTTTGACTGTCAATACTAGGATTTGTTTTCTTCCCCTTTAAACACTTTCTGTCCTCAAATATTTCAATTACTTATGCATTTATTGTCCGTAAATTATCCTTACTATTCACTCACTGACTGCTGACCGGCCAGCTAAAATGGGGATTGAATGGTTATCGGGTTGGTCCTGTGTATGACAGAAGAAAGAACAGAGAACATGCTACTACTGTTTCAAGAGCAAAAAGAGCAGTGGTCAATTGCAAATCATTTTACCTTGTAGTAAGATAAAATGCAAAGTATCTTTACCAGAGATTGATTAGGAGAATAGCTAAACTGACCACTCAGTAAAGGATTATTACTTCATATATGTTTTTTGGTGGGTTTCTCTGTATCTTTTCTCATTGTGCTACATGGAACAGAGAGGAGGGAGTTTAGTATAGGTATTGTAAAGGGCACAGTGAAGTGGCTGGCAAGGAAGTATCAGTAGGGCATGCTGAATGAGAAACGTTTTGTCTGATGAGATGATTAGTGAGAACCTTTACAAAATTATCTGGGTATTACTATTTAATAGCATAGTTAATAACAGTGGCAGGATAAGTAGGAGTGTGAATAAATTTGCTGATGTCACAAGATACAAATGTGTCTTCAACAAAGAAGCAGACTGAATATCAGACAGGATTTAATGGGCTTGTACAAATAAATGAAACCTAGAAGTCCAGGAGGGTGGATGTGCTGAGGGAACATGTAACAGATTTCTGCCCTACATTAGAGGCTTGTCAGTTGAACATGTTACTCGAGGAAAAGGATTGGTATGTTGATTGCTTGCAGTAGCATCAAAGTGAGCAGGGAGTGAAGTGTCATAAAAAGATTCCAGGATATATTAAAAGCTATATGTGCCATAAACTGCAATAATATTTATGGCACTGCATAAAACACTTAATATAAAACTTTGTAGTTTGTTTTGATCTCTCAAATACAAGAAGAAGCAATTAAAGTGGAATGGATATGGGAAATAGCTATTAGAAATATCAGGAAAATGTGAAGAGAATGATCACTTCTGCAACAAGTGTTTTGTAAACTCAGAAGAGGATTAAGCTAAAGAGTGTGTCCTTTTCCCTGGTAGCACTGTCCATGTAAAGGCTTTCTCACCCCTGTGCTATGCCTTTGTCTGCAGAGCCTGAGGACCAAGGCAATGCAGCAGATGAAGGTCAAGCACAGCGATGGGCAGCTTGGAGTCAAAGGGAGCAGAGACAGCTGCTTATTGAGATGACATCACTATACAAAAGAAGATTAGGAGAGCTCTGCTTCTATATAAAGCTAAAAATTAAATAAATAGGGTGGGACCAAACCACATTAGTTTAAAATTAAAGTTTAATTCAGTGAAAGTGGAAATTAGATGACCCCTTGTGTCCCTTAGAGCCACTCAGGTTCTGAGCCTGCCAGGGAGCAGGGGAACTAAACTGTGAATGTGAGCACATAATTGTCTTACATAAGAACATGACTTGTGTTCTTGCACCTCTGGGGTGAGGTTATAGGGCACATTCTTGAATTATGTGCATAATAACTCATCCAATGTGTTTATTAACAGAACATAGCCAGCTTATTTCCCTGCAAATTATGCCTTTAGAATTAATAGAACAGGAGTAAACTGATTAGCTCGTGGGTTCTCTTACCTCCTGTCGGCATGTGAGGAAGAATTAGATGTAAACTGCTATTTGAAGTCCGGAAGAAGTTTGTACCAACTCTATTGATGCTTGAGTTCACCAACTGCTGTGTGAAGTTATAACTTTTTAAACTTGAAGTCTTGCAGCACCTTGTATCTTTAGGCACGTTTTGCTTGGTGGCAAGGCATTTCCATCGGTGTAATTCGGATACGGCAGAAACCTCATGCTTGTTCCTTGAATGTGCTGCTTCTGCCTTGGTATACAAAAGAGATGGCTGTTTACTTTCTGAAACAAAAACAGGAAAGTGAATTTTAGTGTTTCCCTCACTTCAAACCTACTGCCAGTTTAGCCTGGATTTTATGCCATACTCAGTGTTTCGCCTAATGGTTTTGATTGGCCACATCAAGCATTAATTTGCTTTTGATGTACTTTAATACATGTAGAAAGGAACTCATGATATCAAATAAGAATCACTTAATATAATGAGATTGGGTCTTGTTGCTTGAGCGTGCTCCTAAATTCAGAGTGAGCCTTAGTCAAAAGCAGCCTGTGGGAAATTTTGTTTTCTTCTTCCTCGCACCTCCCATCCACCTCCCCAACCCTTCCTCCATTCCTTTTCAGTGCTGAAGGTGTGATAGGTTTACAGGAAAACATGACTTTTGAAAGGAAGCTGACAGGTGAAAGATGGTTTTTTAATTTTGTGTCAGAGATTGACGCTAATGCCTGCCTTGCTATCTGCATAACTGAACTCAGTCTTGCAAGCCTATCTAACTTGTCCTGTTTCTTACAGAATTGTCAGTATGTCAGATCTTCTCAAGTATCCTGTGCTTTTGTTTTAGTTTAAATTTTAATGCAATCTAATTATTTATATAATTCTGTTTTGTTTTAAAGTGTGTAGAGTTGGCAGTTTGACAGCTGTTTCCACCATGTCCTACCTAAATTTGTCAGTAGCTGTATGACTGCCCGCTTCTACAAGTGTTTTCTGCCATTCTGTAGCAGGTGTGTGAGTCCTCAATGCTTACGCAGTCTCAGGAATTGCTGAATGCTTATTAATGGTCACCTGCATTGTCTCCTCTTGACCTCACTGCACCCTGTGGTTCTTTATCTGAAACTTGCAGTCGTGCTGATGATCTGGAAAGCTTCTCTGCAGTGGGAAGGGGGTACTGGCAAAGAAGTTGACTGTAAGACTTACGTGGAAGAGCTGTTCAGTAAACATCTTTGAGTGCTGGAGCATCACTGCATTGTGACTGTAGGGTGCAGCTTGGGCAGTGGAACATATGTAGCTGCAGGGCGGGGACTGAAAACCAGTAAAAGCAAAACCCACGTAGTCAGAAAGAGGATGACTTCTGTGAACTTGTGTGTTTCCGCGTGTGAGGCTGACTCCCGTGGAGTCCGCTCTAGCTTTTTATCGTAAACGGTAGCACACAGCTGAGCCGGTGCTTGCCAGACAGACGTAAGCCACAGAACACTCAGGCTGACTTGTTGGTAAACCAAACGGGTCAAGTCTGCAGTTTGCTAGGCCTCTGTCACTTGTTTCTATTTGTGAAGACTAGTGTTAGGGTTCTGTACAGGAGAGAGAAAGGTGCCCTATGTCCCAGCCAAGAACCTTGTTGACTAAACCAGAGAGGTTTCTAAGTAAAAGTTCTATCCTCGCCACTCAGTAGCTGAATTTGACTCAATTGAAAATTCAGGCTGTTACAAAGTTTCACATATAATTGTAGTGAATTAAACTAGTAGTTAATTAAAGTGCTGATCGTTGCATACCAGTATAGCATAACCAGCAAGGAGATGTTACTGAATTATACCAGAACAAAAGATTCCAAAGTAGTGAAACTTAAAACTCACTTTATGGAGTTAATTGGAAATCCTTTTTATCTGTTTTGGGTTTGGTTTGGATTTTGGGTTTTTTTTCTATTTGTTGTTTTGTTTTGTTGTTGTTTTCTAGACTTTCCTTCTAACAGCCAGAAGATTCTTTGATTTAGAAAAGACATATTGATTAAAGACTTCGTGAGAATTAAAAATGGTTTTATGGTTTTGTTTTTAATTCTGAAATATCAGGAAACCAAACCTAAAATTATAACAACAAAAACTATTTTGGTTTTAATTTTCAGAAAGAAAATGCTTGTAAGCTGTGATTGTAGCTGTGACCAAATAGGTACCTTGAGCTATTGTACTCCATGAACATTTAAGCAAAGACAGATCTTTTTCTTTTTTTATTTTTCTTTTTTGATAATTCCATGGATACAAGTTAGCAGTGTGAAGTATTAAAACCAGGGGTTTGCAATCTATTTATGCTGTAAGATCTTGTTTCTTAAAAATAAATGCAACTGCAGTGTTAGCAATGAAACCATCATTTTTATTTATAGCACATTGATAAACATAGCTCGAACTTCTTATCATGCAAACTCAACTAACAGTCTGGGGCACCATAAGGTATGAATTTCCATCTCTAGAGTGACTTAGAGCACATATACTATTTTCTTCAAAGTGCACCGGGGCAAAATAATTCAGCTTTTCAGCTTTTTTGGGTGAGTTATCAGGTTCATCTCAAGGTTGAAAAGGATGTTCAAGCAGGCAATTAACTTACTCGTTTAAGTTAGAGCTTCAGTTTGCTGCTTTGAAGAGGACATAATGTGAGCCACAGGCAGTTACTCTTATAGCATAAATGAACATGTCAAGTATGAAATTCTTATTTCTGCAAAGAAAAATATGCTTGTGCTAATGTGGTATAAATACCAAGCATGGCATATGTGCTTTACATTAAGAAAATGGAGTAATAGTGTGCTGGGCTGTGGGCTTTTTTGTTTAAGAAAACTATGTTTTAAAGTCTCTTCTGTCTACTCTCCTGTTAACAAGTTAGTCCTTTTTATTACAAATGTTAACAGACTAGTTTATGCACTTCATCTTCTCTTCTGGCACACTGTAACTAAACTCTAATGTCTGAGGCTCTGCTATCTGTCAAGGCAGTTCTGGCTAGAGTAGGGGTGTGTTTTGAAGGACAGCTTCAACATGCTCTCCTACAAAGATTTTAGATGTTGCATACTGATTACTTTCTTAGCATCTGTGACTCTGGTGACTGGGCTTAACAAGTATCCAGGAGCTAGGGATGTCAAAAATAAACTCAAAGAGAAGGGAGGATACAAGTGGGTTTATAGTTGTTTTCTACATGCAGTTGAGATATTAAATATGACTCTCCAAATAGCACTGCAAAAATATATATATGCCATATAGATACCATATGCTGAGTTCATTTATTGATACGATTTTCTTTAGTCTTGGAAGAATAAACATGTGACCTGTCAGTAATTTCTCACCTGTCTCAAGAAAGCGATGGTTTTTTTATTTCTTCAAACCTTGGTTGCTGAGGTTCATGTGATTGCCTGTATCTTCAGGTTTTCCTTCAGAAAAAATGCACATATTCTTTTTTAACTCCTCAATGACAGAAAAACTTGAACGTGTGGATGGCAAAGAGTCTGCTTAGACAGAAAATGGAGGATGCTGCTCTTCTTTGTCAGGATCTTGGGTGGGAGTAGTTTGTAGTATATCTGATTGCCTGTGATAGATTGTTAACTATGTAATAGTGAGTCAGACAGGGGTAGCACACAGGTGTGAGTACTACAGTGCGCATGTTGCTTTAAGCATTGGTATTGTCCCTGGCATGGACTAACTGGCACTCTGGGAGCACTGACAAAGCCTAGACTGTATGCAAGAAAACATCACTCTCTTGCCCAACCACTGATGGTTTTTGGCCATGGAGAACAGTCTGGTCCCTCTTTGTGAGGGGTACCCTTACTGTTCACCTTGGGCAAAGCTGTCCACTGGCTATATGAGCATGTTCAGGGATGCTTCTTAAGCTGGAGGCAGGGCTTTCCCACTGCTAGGGGTGATTTACACTAGAAGGAATAGGACAGAGGGATGACTAACGCTAGCGAGACTAGGACAGAAAATGCTGAATAGATTAACTAGTTTAATTTTCCGCTGTTTTGTCTGTATTGCTTAGGTCTCTTCCTTTAAATACAGGAGTCAAATTATAAATGAATCTGCAGTGACTTTCCACTCAAGTGGAAAATATGTTATTGTCTGTTTTTATGAATCCATTAAAAGCTGCTTACTCTTCTTTTCCATGGCTACTCTCTGACACTCTCTCCTGCTATTATCCAGCTTTTTATTACCCTTCCCCAGACTCCTTCCACTCCCCTCCTCCCAGACACTGGTGTGAAAGGAGGCAAGAGTGATACAGCAGTAAAGCCAGGCTGGGTGGACGCCAAAGGAGGTTTCGTGCTAGTGATGGGCATATTCTTCCAGCACAGCCCGGGGGGAAGGGACTCTGCAGAAGGAAACCCCTGGGGTGGTGGGAGACCTGTGCTATAAGACCCTGTTTCAAAGGTGGTACAGCTTCCTCTGTGCTGCAGTCCCTGGCACCCTTCTGTTTGTGAGGGGGAACGGCAAGGAGTGTCTCCTGCAGGCAGGCAAAGCAGGGCAGGTGAACTCAACCTTCTTTTCCTTTCATGCATGCCTCTGCCCTACTGAAAGTCACTGGTGTTACACGAGTGATTTGTTTAGCTCAGCATTCTCCCTTCCCTGGTCTGTAACCCACCAAGGCAATGAAAAGAAATGCCTGAGGTGAGTGGATGTAGATAAATCTGTATATATGCACATACATGGATACACCACACGCACCTCAGCTGTGTGCATATATATATATATGTCCACATACACCCTGGTATATGGTACTGCATGTGCATTTATCTAGAAGGGAAAAACTGTGAGCACATTGCACCCAAATGAAGAGAAAATGGCAATGAGCAAACACAAAAGTTTGAGGCAGTCATTTATACTGAATGGTATTACTGATTTAGCCAAGTCCTACAGCTCTGGAAGAAAGCATTGCAGTAGAATCCTATTATGTCTCTGTACTTCTTTCTGTATATCTATCACTGGCTTATCAATAGTCACTTAGAAGCAGAATGCTCTGAGGCAACAAAAATGCAAAATCATGGAGAAAACACAAAACCAGTGTTGAATTGAAGATATTTATCAAAAGTTCAGTACAGATTTTGATTACTCCAACTCCACAATGTGTTTGGAATTAAGATGTTCAACCTTCTTGCATAAGCAGAAAACCTTCAAATACAAATATTTTGTGATGCCTTTGTATTTCCCATTGCAGCTAATGCCAGAAGCTCTGTGAGAAGTGCTGGATTCTGTGGTCACCTTAGAATTGTTATTTCTTATGAGAAAAGTAGAGCCTAACCTCATAAGACTTGAATAAACATCCAGAAGTTTAAATTCTGACTTCTGAATGACAGAAGCTGTGTCTTGTTGCTTGCTCACGGGAGCCAATATAGTATACTCCAGACACCGCAAATAGGGTTTTCCTGCCCTTTGACACAGTAACTTGACTTATTTTTCCCTAAATAGATAAAGTTAATTATTCAGATTGAAACCTGCCTGTTGCTCATTATGAAGGAGTGGGAGTTGGCAAGAAATATTCAGAAAATTCAGGTTGCTATTCTGGGTGTCTCTGACACAAATTCTATCTCCATTTTCTTCTATCAGAGGTTTGTCTGTATGGATGTGAATTTGTTTTTCCCTCTGGCAATTTCATTTCTCAATTCTAGAGTCAAAGCTGCATTCTGAAAAGAGATCTGTATTTTGCCTTTTATAAAAAAATAGAATAAAAAAAAAGATAAAAGAAAAAAAATAACCACCTTGTAGCCTCCCTTTTCTGTCTTAACCCATCAGGCAGCATTTGAATTCATGTTGCCCTGTTGTAACCTAAGCATAGCTGTGCAACACAGGATCTTTTAGTGCAGTTTTCCAAGCTCCCAGAATGTGCCAGGAGTCAAATCCTTCAGCGCCAGGCAGCAGGGATGTTAGATGTCAAAATGTTTGGTGTTCTCTGCTGAGCTCTCTGGGTGTCCCCATTTAATGGATGAATGCAACAACCCCTGAGAAGACAGCCATGGTTTGAAAACAAACAACCCACCCCATGACACCATCATCTTGCTTGAGGAGGGAAAAAGAAAAAAAAGCAAGCGCGTTGGTGTATGAGATCGCATCATATACGTATTGCCTTCAGGGTGTCGAACAGGGTTTCTTTGGAGCCAGATACTTCAAAGAAAACCCAGTCCCTGCGTATGCTGCACCGTGCTGTGTAGTGGGGTTGGCACTATGCCTAGGCTTGTTTGGTTGAAAACCTATGCAGTCTTTCTCCAGGGTCTGACACTTAGCAGACATGGAACGTCAATCAGACATTACTGCTGCTTCTCGTGTCCATGGGGTCACCTATCCAATCATTCATGGTGTTCCTCAGAGGATCTCTTGCTTGCTCCAAGCTCTTTAAAGCTCTAAGGTGCAGAAAAGAATGCCTGTGACTCAGATTTAAGGAAAATACTATGTAGGTGTTGCCCTGCTTTAATCAAGCGCTACTTATTGTATTCCCTCCCGTAAAAAGGCTGGAAAGCCGTGAAATTACAAAGCCTTCTCCGTCACTTACTTGATTTTGAGGTAACAGTTTCTAGCTTGGTTACAGCAGCTTTCAGCTACTCTGAGCAAGTAAGTGCTTTCTCAGACGCACCTGGTATTGCCTGTCTTTGCTAGCACAAGTCTCAGATGTGTGTTTGCTGGGGCGGGTGTGTAGGGGGGTAGATTCGTATCAGTCTAAGGGAAGCATAATATCTTGCTTTGAGGCTTCAAAGGGACTGGGGTGTGCGTGAGTGACTGAGGGACCATGAGCCCTGTTTTGTTGCTGCAGCTTGTAAGTGAAAGGGACTCAGTGGGCATGGATGTTGCGGTTGCTGTCAGACAGCCAAATGCGGCCCCCCGTGATTCTCTCAGCTCATGGGAACAAATCTGTGTAAAAAGGATGTTGGAGATGTTTCGTGATCAGCTTCATAGCTGGGCGTTGCTGCCAGAAATCGGTCGCCTTGAACACGGAAGAAAGGTCGAAGAAATTGGATAGGAAAAAAACCACCACACCTGACCTGACCAATATGAAGGTGTCCCAAGAGACAAAGAGGATGGAGGTTTCTAAAAGAAGCCAGCTTGTGTTGTGGTGCTGCAACACAGCGCAGCAGGTTGTGTGGTGCTGGAGGTGAGCAGACCCAGGGAGCAGGCTCCCTCCCTTGCTGACCTATTGGCAGGTGAAAGTAAACCAGAAAAATTTCAGGCTATCTGCCAGGCAAACAGCTCCTGAGGAGTTCCTGAAATGGCCTGGCAGGTCTGACACTGGTGTGATGCAGCATGACATGGAGAGCTGCTCTCTCTCTGGTAAACGGTGGGGGATTTTCTGAGGCTGCACTGGCAAGCAGCAGCAAGATGTTGGCGCAAGAAAGCGTGTTGGGCTTTCTGAAAGTGTGGCATTGAGCTCTGATTGGCATGGTCCTCAGTGAAGCACATATCTGATCCTTGCTGATCAAAGTACAGCCTATCTAGGATAGAAAAGAAAGGTAAAGAGAGTGTCGTGGAGTATCTGTGGAGAAGAGAACATCATTGTTAATGAAATCTGATAAAAGGACAATTAGTGGTCAGGATGGAAAGCTGTAACATAGAGGTGAGCACGTTGGACAGATATAAAAAATGTGATTTATCTGTCTGCAAAGGATAATAAAGTAGTCATTCTCTACTTAACTATGGCTGTAAAGCTGTTATTGAAGCTAGCAGGGAGAGTGTCTAGTGTACAATGCCCCGGGGGGCAGCAAGCATAAAAGGGTGTCCTTGGTTGATGTCATGGCTCTGCGTTTTCTTTCCCTCTGCGCTACCCTGATCAGCACTGAGAATGTCATTAAACTGCAAGTGCTTTTTCATGCCTAGAAGTTCTATTTTGTCTAACTTTTTTTTTCTGTGCAGAGTAATTTAAAGAATAGGAGAAACACTGAACAGTCTTTAAGTAACTGTAGAAAATAATTTCATGAAGTCAGTTTAAGAGTTTTCTGTCCTTTTCCACTGTTAAGCTGTCTGCATAAAATGCACTTTCTTGGCTTTTTGAACAAGCACTTGGGAAGTTTGTGCATCAGTTGTTTGGTAGGATCATTCCGATTTTAATATATTATAGTCACATCAATGCTTGTTCTCTAGATTTCAGTTACTGTGTACCCTGTTATAAAGTATATTTTTTAATAAAGCCAGACATGATTTTGCTGAATCTGCTAGGGTTCTTCTCTTTTGACTTAGAGTTGTGCCTTTCTGATTTGAGGAACTTGGATACAAATGACCAGGAGAGCAATGCCAAATTCTCTGTAATATTACAAGCAGCACATGGAGCTCACTTCTTTCATTTTTACTTCTCTACCAAATAATAAGAATAAAATACAGATCTTGACCAAAAACCAGTATACTAACTTCGCTTTGTCAGTTGGAAAGTAATAGCACTAAGGAGTAATTATTGAACACAATGGCAAATACATGTTTCCATGAAAATGCTGGCGTCATCAACCACACCAGAAAAAGCACAAAACATTTCTGTGGTAGTTAGAGTCGGTCAGGGTTTCTGGAAGTCAAAGGAAAAGACGAGTTGACCCACATCTGTTAACAACTGAGATTAGAGCTTTTATTATCAATTTCAGCACTGATAGGTAACTGCATGGATGGTAAACGTTAAGCTACTCGTACACTAGTAGAACCTGATCATTCATCTATCCTGAGTTGCAGAAGACCAATATGATCCCAATTAGAAGCTAGTCTGTGCAAACAAATGCAGTCCCTTTGCTAGAGCTGCTCTAATCTGCAATTGATAGAGGAGTATATTTCATTTCTTAAAATATAATTTACTGATACTTCATAAAACCTGAATGTACAGCTAACTTTATAATATGGGGATTAGGGGCTTTTTTTTGCTTTTGTGGGTTTTTTTTTTTTTTTTTTTTTTTTTTTCTTAGCCATCCAGGTGTACTTTGAATGCAAACTGGTTGCACATGAATTCTAATTATGCCTGATGTCAGGTATTGAGCTATTCTGCAGGTAGTGTAACCAGAAGCAGAATTTAATGTGATCTCTTAAAATCTGTGGAAATACTCTATGTGAACAGCCTATCCAGAGAGTATTTCTGTGTCAGTCAGTTGTAAATTTTAAGTGAAACAGAATATTTGATGTGACACTATTTAGTTTAACCTAGGTTATAAATTTCACAAAAACTTGTGATTTGTTTACAGCTCCTAAAGAGTACTTCATAATTTGGTTGAAGGTTTTTTTTAAAGTTGTTGTTTTGGTTCAGTTTTTTCCTTATATGTTACCAACATTTTAATAGTTAGTGCTAGAACTATGATAGGAAAAAGAGCACAAATATTGCTTCCAAGGTGGTAAACTATGTCTTAGAACCACAGGGCTTGGATTACCGATTGTAGCACAGTAATAAAATACCTGAACAGACACTTTCCCTGTCTCAGTTGGTCGAACCTTTTCTTTTTTAGGGACTTCAACTATTCTGATCACAAACTCATAAGACCAAGGTACATAGCAATGGAGCACTGAAGGAGAACGAGGCTTATAGCAGGGAAATTTGGATTTAGGGGGCTCACAGTACAGGTCTGGTAAAATAAATTATCTATACAGTTTTGTTTGCAGTTTCTCTGGTAAAACGATGTTCAGGGTTTTCTTCAACATATGAAATACAATGTATTTGTTTAATTCAAAATCATATTTGCTCTGTAGCTGTAACTAAAACTGTATGTGTGTATTTAATTGAAGTAAGATGCCAGAGTGAATGCCATCATATCCGAGAAACTGCAGGTGACTGCATGGAATCTGTTAGGTAATGAATTTCTGTACATTGTCAACCCAAAAAATGACTGACAGAGCAAATACACGGTGAATTTTTCCCACTGTTTTTTGTGAGTCAGTTTTATATTCTAATCAATAGCAGGCAGATCGGGTTACAAATGCAGACTTCTTTTGCTTCAGGAGCAGAGTTTTCTCTTAGACCATTGCATCTTGTGCATGAGCTGTGCTCTTCCTTAGTAAAATTTTTCTGAGAGTTAGAGTTAGTCCTTGTAATGGACTTTGAGTAAACCATTACTATTTTTTGTTGATAAAACAGAAATACAGCTTTGAGGTGTGTTTCTATAAAAATAAGGCTGTTTGAAGCGAAGGGTTTAGAGGCGGCTATTTTCTTCTGACTTCTGATGTGTAGGCATGTGAAAATGAATCACAGAAGACGAAATTGTAAAGTTACTCTGAAAGCAGGGAAAATACAGTAAATCCAAGGAAAAGAGTAACAAAAATAAATATTTTCCAGGAATAAAAGTATCATAACTCCCCAAACTTAAATTTGTTACAGTAAGTAACGGTCTTTTTTTTTTTTTTTTGCATAATGAATTTTGTGTTAGAAAAAATATTTGCATCTACCTTCAATTTATTACTTAGTGCTATATGTTTCTTGTGTGTCCTCAAAGGTATGTGTGTGTCCGCTTTGGGACTAAAGTTATTCTTAATTAATTAAATGGTCTTTGCTAATGGTAATGCAGTGTGGAGAATGAATGCACCCAGTTGCAGAATCTGGTCTTTAGTGAGAAGAGAATTGGGCCATTTATTTACATTCACTTGTGTTTCTTCCACCATTTGTATACAATGAAACTCCTCTTGAATGCTGCTGGCTTGAATAGCTTTATTTTTGGAGGGCCTGTAAAACCAGGGTAACTTCTCCAAACAGTTTTCAAGGGATAGATTGAAACAACTAATGTGCACCTAATGGCTAATGTGGTGGGATAATGCTTTGCTCAATAGAATTCATTCCACGCTTGCATATACAAGGAACTCCTGGAGGCACGAATGATGTTACTGCAAAGCATCTCGAGGTAGTATTTGTCGCCTTCCCACTTCCCCTCTATCATATAAGGAATACCTAGTAGATCCAGATGCAAATGAGTTATAGAATAATCAAAGCTAATCTAAAAAAAAAAAAATTTGTATTAAGCGAGAACAGTGATTTGTTTTACACAAGAGGACACGTTATCTGGGCACCTCAGCTTTTTGTTAGGTATCTTAAATAGAGCAATATAGAATAAAAAGATCTGTTTAAGTGTGAGAATTTTCATCCATTTTAGAAGCAGCATTAAGCCCTTACAAGAAACGTGGTTTACGAGATTGACAAGCAATTAGATCAGCGCAGTGATAGCGCAATGCGTAATTCTACACTTAAAATATTAGTCGGAGTGAGCAAAATCAGAGAGAACAGAATATCCTATTTTAAGTGTCTGTTTCAGATATGTGCTCTAAAACTTGAAGGTATAAAGAGAGAAAAAAAACCCTATCTGTTACGATCTGTGAGAGCTACCTGTCCCATTTTCATGCACAGAATAAATACAAAGCATTTCAGTGCTCTAGAAGTATCTATGATGATCCTCTGGGAAAACAAAACAAAATCCAGTTGTAAACAATAATGCAGGGTTTCTGTGTGTGGTGTTTCTGGGAAATCTTTTCCTGAAAAATCCCAAAGAAAACCATAGGGTAAATTCAGTGCTGTAGATGAAATTAGTTTGCCTCACTGATGGATAGCTTGCCTCCCCAGGTTCCCTATGCTGATTTACATGACCTAGGCAGAGCTTTTCTGAAAAGGGCCCCCTCTTGTTTCTATATGCTTTACAAAGTATACTGTATATGTACTACATAAATAAGTAAGATCAGCATTTTCGCTTACAGCAATATGTGCATTCTCACCAGCCTTGTTTCTTAATGAGATCAACCCTGTGTGGTCACTGTCTTTATCAGTTGGCATATTTCCACCGAATTTAGGAGAGGGGTTAAGGTTTCAATAGGCAATTAAGTTTTCCCAGGTTTCATCAGGACTGATGGCAGGACGGAGGAGGCAATTCAAGGCAGCACGTGCATGGCAGCAGCACGAGCTCAGCAGGGACCTGTTTGCTTTAGGCTGCCCTTGGACAGCTGATGGACATTCACAGCAATTGCTATGGCTGGGCAAGGCTAGAGTTGTGTGACCTGCAGAGAAGTGAAGATGCAAGAAGGTTTAAGGCATTTTCAGAGGTGCTGGAATTTATATTATGTATATTATATTATTGTAGGAATAAAAAGGAGAAAGGAAAGGAGCAAAGATTTCCATGAGGGGATATGAAACAGAACAGAAATTAGTATGATGAGTGATTTTGGTAGCTTTTTCCCCGCTGTATTAACTTTATGCATGTATAATTCAACTTGTTCTTGGTTTAATTCAACTACAGATCAGCCTCTGAAATCCCACCTCTGAAATCACCATATGTACTTGACAGTATAAAAATAAGAGTTTCTGCAGGGTTCGTTTTGGCAGACTGATGTCAAACTCTAGTACTAACTCTGGTGGATTGACTGTTACTGCAGAATATTGCATCTTTTTTTTTCCTTTACAAAAAAGATCTGCAAAAATCCCAGTGTGTTAATGTTGAATTAATTTCTTCTGCCTCTCTGAAACCAGCATGTTTAAGAACGATATGAAATCCCAGGGACTTCAGTGTGTTCCTGTTGTCATCCCTTCCTTTTTCAGCACGCAGAACATGAGCCAGGCACTGCATCATGAAATGTTTGCAGGGATCCATAGAGATTTCCAGGGTAGGGGGAGCACAGAACCTGGCCAGTGCTTTTCAGACAAACTGACCCAGAGCATTGCTATAGGTCACCAAAGATTTGTGCACTATTGTCTGTCATTATCACTAGCAAATGAACTCTGAAGCTGAGTCTCTTTTAGAAAAGGATTTCATGTAATAGGTCTGTGATGTAAGTTTAAATGCAGGTGGCTACCTAGACTGTCAATAACATATAAGACTGACAAATTTAAAACTGAAAACAAAAAAAGGTTTTCCATAAAGCCTAAAATCCTGAGGATATTTTGCCTTATAAAAATGCAATATCAATAACCAACTTATACATCAACAGAAACTGTGTTTGTTTTTTTTAAATGCTTTTTTTTTTTTTACTAGCCCTGCACTACTATATTTTTAAATTTGGTGTTCTTACTATTTTTAGATAGATTTGCCTGGAACCACTCATATTGCCTTTCAGCACAGTAGTTATTATCCCAGAAGAATAACTGGAAAAAATATAGTTCATACAATAGAAATTAACTACCAGAATAGACATCAGCCATGACTGGAAACTTAATATTTGCAAAAGTCATTTGATGGCAAACAGATAACTGTAAATGCTTCTCATTTGATAGCGGTAATGTATAGACTTATTTTTAATGCATGCATTGAATTAACTTGATAAATATTAATATTTGTTGCATGCACTGTAGATAGAGGTAAAGCACAACTGTTAATTTTTATCTTGGTCACAAACACTGACATAGGAAGATCTGAACTCTTACAGTAAATGTTCTGGGAATTTTCTTTGTGATGAGAGCTTGGCGACCTTTTTCTTTCCTTGTTCTGTTTTCTTCACTAGTCTGTCTCTCCACAGAGAAGCAATAAAGAAGGTGCTAACCCCTGGTGCCTGAGACTTTGAGAGCACTTCAATGTATTTGCCACTTAAAATCTTACTTAAAATCTTTACTTCTTTTACGGGAGGCAAAATAAAGGTACTGCATGAAGTCATTAATAAGGAAATTCTTTCCTCCGATTACCCTCACCCCACCACAGGAATGCATTGCTTTTAAACAGTCCTTCCTTCAGCCAATATCTATATATAGGCTCTTCATATTTGCCATTTCCTACCTATGTAGAAAAGGTATGTCTCAAAATACGGCTCTATTTTTCTTCTCCTGTAATGCAGTCGGAGTTGAAGTTTTCTGAGATCGCGTGTAGTCCCTCCGGTAGCTTGTAATAAGACAGTGGTGAGGCATGCCAGTTGCAGTTGCATTGCTTGACAGAGAAGCACAGGCCTCTCCAGGGAGGTGTCAATGGGGGCACGAAACCGTGGCCCTGTGCCCCACTCACAGCTTTGTGACATTGTGATGCCCTTCCTTTCTAGCAGTGCTTTACTTTGCAACAACATTTTACATGTGTATTTGCTGCATCCTATGAAAATGTGAATCCTCCCAAGTTAGAGGAAGAACATTTCAGAGGCAGGAGAAGCAATTCCTTCCTTTGTCACGCAGAATTGGTGAGGATCCGTGGAGTTAAAGTTTGTTCCAAAACCTTTTGCCGAAGGGCTCCGTCAAGGACCAGGTGGGGTTTGTTGTGGTATTTCCGTTTTGCAATAGCTCGTCCACTGGCTCTTGTTTTGAGACCCGTGAAATGCTTCATGTTCAGAGTGGTGTTTTCACTGTGGAATATTCCCCAGTGGCAGTAAATTATTGATCAGCTTTGGCGAACGATGCTGCAAAGAGACTATGCAGGCAGTTCATATTGAACCAAGCCCTTAATCAGTCTTTCTCTCTACTCAGTACGTATCTGCTGGGTTTTGCCTGTGCATCTTCTAGCAGAGGCAGGACATGAGAAACATGGCTCTCTTAAGTGGGTCAGTAGCAGGGGAATGAAGGCCTGCTCTGAAACCTCTCCTGTCAGAAAAGAAGATGCTGGGAGACCAAAGGTAGTGAGCTACCTTTTATTGTCTCACTCTCCCTCCCTGATATGTAGCTACTACAACATATGGAGCCTAAGCCGTTGGTATAACCTTCCTGCCTGATAACCTGAGGCCACCACTGCCTCTGTAAGATGATTTAACTGTTTCTATGCTTGACACCGATCTTAACTAGTAATTTCTTCACTCTCAGAAGCCTTCTTGCAAGTGGATGCCTATACAAGGACTGCAATGACAACATCTTGAGACTTTGCAAGTTTTAAAATGTTCTGCTCCCAGTTGTCCTGCTGGATCAGCTAAAGTAGACCTTCCAAGCAACCTTTCTGCAGCTTTGCATATGCCTAACTTCCTTATGATATTAATCCGATGAAAAATATTATATGAGGAATGGCCGGTTTGAGATGAAACCTATTCTTAATAAACAGCCTTCTCTAACTTCTGGTGAAATCAGTGGTGTGGAGAATGAATTCACCCAGTTGCAGAATCTGGTCTTTAGTGGGAAGGGAACTGGGCCATTTATTTAAACTCACTTGTGTTTCTTCCACAGCTTGGATGTGATAAAACTCCTCTTGGGTGATATCCACCCACCTGGATTTTGCAAAATGTTGCTATTGGCTTGACCTAAAAAGTGGAATGGATTCATTATTGAAGGTTTGGTGCCCTTCTTGACACCATCTTTTTTTTTGGCACATGTTAGATCTGCTGCTGCCAGTGAGCTTATGTGGAAATTGGTCCTGGAAAAATGAAAGGAAAACTGGTTTCATCCCAGTAGCATGGGCTGTGATGAGCCACTCTGAATGTCACAACTTTGATTGGACATCAGGGATGGCTCCTGTAATTGTTGCTGCTTTGGTCCCTGTTGGCTGCAACACAAGGAATTGCTCATGGGCTGACCAACATCTGCAAATAGCCTCGGGGCTGCAATTCTCCCTCCAGCACCTCGCCCTTAGCCCGAGTTGTTCCAATGGAAGTGTTTCTGACTTGTCTTCTCTGCTTGTAGCTGATCAAGAGAATTCCAATTGAGCTTAGCTGGAGGCAAAACAGCCTTGTTAGTTCTTCTGTTTGGTTTGTGCATCTCTGCACTTACAGTTTAACATGAGCTTGAAATCAGAGTAGTCCCTTCCTGCACTAACAGTGAGACAAGATGAAAACGCACTGGTAAATTCATGCTTGCTGACTGGCTCCAAATATTTTGTGCACAGATATTTCTCCTGCTTTATGACCCAGCTAGTAGAAAGCCATTTCCCACCGATAGTGATAGCCAGCATAAGCTTAATGACTTCTGGAAATCTGAAGCTAGGACAAAAGGCAACGGAATATGCCTTATAAACCACCCAGGTGGGAACCATTCTACATGTTTTCAGAATATTGGGTTACAGGAGCCGTTGGCCATGAGCTATCTGCAAGCTGTTTAGCATAACCATCCTTCCACTGCTTTTTGTAAAGTCTAACTTAAAAGTGCTAATTTAAAGTGATGGGGAAACGCCTGGAGTGTCTGTGAGGTGCTCACTGAACAGAGAAACACATCTGATTGTGATAACAGCAACTCATGTTTGACTTTGTGTCTCTTTCTTCAGCATGTAGGCTCTTTGGGATTCCTGTGAGCCACGACTGTAGACTGAATTCTTTCCAGTAGTTCTCCATGTGCATTGGGTTGTGGAAGCTAAACATGAAAAGGTCATCTAATAGCAAAACAGTCTGGGGTGTGTTACTGTTGTGGGATGCATAGGCAGAATCACAGAGTCACAGAACATTAGGAGTTGGAAGGGACCTTGGAAGATGATCTAGTCCAACCCCCTGCCCAAGCAGGATCATCTAGGTTAGATCACACAGGAACACGTTCAGATTGGTCTTGAATGTCTCCAGAGAAGGAGACTCCACAACCTCTCTGGGCAGCCTGTCCCAGTAATGTCACCCTCACAGTGAAAAGGTTCCTCCTTATATTAAGATGGAACTTCCTATGTTCCAGCTTGGACCCATTGCTCCTTGTCCTATCACTGACCAACACTGAGAAGAGCCTGGATGCGTCCTTCTGACACTCACCCTTAACATTTATAAACATTAATGAGGTCACCCCTCAGTGTCCTCTTCTCCAAGCTAAAGAGACCCAGCTCCCTCAGCCTGTCCTCATAAGGAAGGTGTTCCACTCCATCATCTTGGTGAGAACTGGTAGGGAAAGGGGGAAGTGACCTAGAAACAACCATTTGAATAATAAGCCTTGCCTCTTGGGACACTTAACACAAGATTAGATTAGACAATAGAAAGTTTACAGCAGGGAGCATCTTTTGCATTAACTAGATAAAATTCTGCATAAAGATGGGTGTAGTAAAAGCACAAGGTGCCAAACTGAAAACACCTATGAAAGCTGAAAGAGCTGCACAGCTTGCCTCTGTCCCTTGGTGGAGATCCAGGTTCTGCAGTCACCCTAGGTGTGGCTTGCTGCCCCTGGGACGCAGCATCAGGTCTGCTTCAGGAAAGCCCTTTGCACCAAGTTCCTGTAAAACTGAGAAGTGAAAGCAGTTGCTCTTTCTGAGAATGACTGTTTTGGTGAAGTGAGGAGTCCCCTTCCAGAGATGAACAGTGCAATCCACTCCTTTCTGTTTCTGACGAGGCTGTGGAGGACTTGGGTGGCAAAAGATTACCTTATTTAATGACATGTTAAAAGTTCGTCTTCACCTTCAAACTGGAAATGTAGACAGGTCACTTACTGGTGTTTGCTCCATACACCAGCTCCTCTTTCCACAAATCAGACTGCTGTTTGAGATCTTCTTGTCTTGCTCCTGTTACAGCACCCTGGACTTATTTTAGAGTCTTTATTCCACATTGTGCTAGAACATGTTTGATCCTTTGTGGCATTATAATCTTCTTCTTTTGAACCTACTTCTACCTAAATAAATCAGAAGGAAACTTGCATTATTTGAATTTTGTGATAGTGCCTCTCTGGAAGGGACCCTAGAGGTAGTGTGAAGGGCTCTTGAGCATCCTAAAGCATCATAACTCAACCTCATGTTTTCATAGTGCTAGCATCCTTTGGCATAAAAAAAGTGGAAGTTAATGAATTAAAATGCATTCCTTTTTTTTTTTTTTTTATAATACAATTATTCTGGCTGCCTAATGTCTGAGATTGCTGGTATGATCAGGGTTCAGGTTACAATTTGTTCCTTGGCTTTCAAGCTGAGGACAACAGCAAGCCACGGTGCTTCATGGGCACAAGCTGTGCTCTTGTCAGTGCTGTGTTTCATAAAAACATGATGGTTTATCGGTGACAAATACAAGATTCTCTGCTTGGCATGAAAGGAACTGGTGGTAAGGAAGAAAACCCCAGCCCAACAGCAATGTAAATAGATTTTATCTTTCCTCCCAAGACAAGCAACTGGTATGAAAATCCAAACCTGGAAATGTTTTTAGTCGGCAAACTCAGTGGAGTTTTCTTGTGGTGGAGTTACTTCATCTTCCTGTATTAGGAGCCTACTGTCTTTCCTTGGGAGTTCTGCTTTTGCATATAGGGTAGTGGGGATTTTTTATGTTGAAAGTGTTGCTTGGCTCTGTGATTTTAATATAATTTAATGATCAGCAGGACTACCTTTAGTCTCTACATGAAGGGTGAAGGTTCCTGAGTTCACCTAGTTAGATGCAAGGGATGCCTGTCCCCTCACTCGTTCCTGTTAACTGGTTAACCTGCACTTCAGACCTGTCTTTACGCCATGCCTGGTATAATTCAGTTCTTTTCTTCCCTCAGTTGTTTCTGCTCAGATTTTTCCACCAATGTGGTCAAATACTGTCATGGAGGAATCTCTTCCTTGTGTGAAGAGAGGAGGGTTTGGCTTCTGCTTCTTCAGTCTTGGAGCATCTCAGTTTTGTTTATTATTTATATCTATCAGTAAAAACCATGTAAAAACCATATCCTGAATTTTATTTATTTATATTTTTTCTTTATGAACAGGATTATATTTCTTAATTTTAGGTGGCTTTTAGCTGTTTACTCCAGGCTTTCTTTTCAGATGCAAGCCTGTACACACTTGAAGCTAAGTGCTATGTGAGTCCCTCATCTCTCTTCCCTTTTGCTACTTTGGGTGCAGCATCTTGCTTTCAGACAGCGGTAGGGAGGTAAGACCCATCACACCCTACCTCTCCTTGCCATTGACCTCCATAGAGAAGATTCTGTGGATGCCTGATGTGTGGCACAGTGGCAGTGGAACGTGCGGGTGTGAAAGTCTGTCCCCAGGTGGGGGGTATCTGGAAACACCAACGTGCAGCAAGAGGGTTTGGGGAGATAAGGGGCAGAAGTGACATGAATTACATACTGTGACTGTGAGCCCATTGGATTGCTGCTGGTGGAGGATGGTGGCTTCTGAGAAATGCCACCTTCACCCCGGCATGGAGCTGAGGCAGCTCGCTGCTGTTGGGAGATGGTGCAGCAGTTTCTACCTTTGAACACCTTTGGATGTAACCACAGTTGCATCAATACATCTCTTGTGCTGGGATTGGGCTTCACTGAGAAATTCCATTGTAGAGAAGAGAAAACATCACTTATACCATAACCGTGTTACTGAATTTTGGTAATCCCTAAAAATAAAACTCTTAAATGAATCACTTAATGAGGGCCATAGGAGAGAGAAAATGTTATGGTGGAGAGATTTGATCTGAATTTGCAAGTAATTTAGCTGTTTCAGTCTGTATTTCTTAGATCAGGCTTCCCGGTAACAGTTTAACTCAATCCAGATGCACACTACAACTGTCAGAGGGGTAAAATCCTATTTAAAAACAGCGTGTTTCAAGGCTCCCGGCCGCGTTTCAGTGGTTTCCCTCACCAGAGCCCTGCTGGGACTGGCTGCCTTGAGCAGGCAGCGGGGCCAGGGCAGCCTCCAGGTGCAGCATGTGCCAGTCATGCCGTGGTTTGGAGCAGGGGGAGTGTGTCTGGACATGGGGTTCGGGACTCCCTGGCTGCAGGAGTGCATGAAGGCAGGTGAATGGAGACAAACCCGCCTACAGGAAAAGTGCTGCTGGGCCTGAGCCAGGGGATTGAAGCTGTTCTCCGAAACTGAGGCGGGGGTCTGCAGCACCGGCCCCCAGGCTTCCTCTGCTGGGGCTGCTGCTGGTCTGTTGCTGGAGAGTTTATTCTCACTCGCTTCTTGGTGTTAATTGTGTTGGGGTTTTTTCCTTTCTGCCCCCTTCACCCCTTTAAAATGTTGTGGGGGGTTGTTGTTGCTGGAGTGAGTGTGGAGCAGGACGGGGAAGGTGTGCAGGCCCGGGGTCCTGGCATGTGTGTGCACAGACCTGCCGCAGCACGAGGGAGTGCCTGGGCATACAGGCTTGGGAAGGTGGACGTGCTGGGGAGAAACTTCTTGGCAGCAGAAGCGCAGCTTGGGAACAAGTCCCAGATGTGGCATCAGGTACCTGGGGGTTGAGAAGGGCTGGCAGCCTGGTCACAAACACAGTGGTGCTCCCTTACTGGCTCTGCCTCATTCCTGCGGCCTTGAGTGCTGTGCTGTCCTTGCTCAGTCGGGTCAGTTCCTCGTACAAAGCTGGCCCTTGTTCCATAGCTTCTACTGCACTAACTCCTAACAAAGAAAGAAGTAATCACCTAATGCTGTGAGTAGCATAGTTTGTTTGTTTCTGGATTTCCTTAACATCCTGGTAATCTCAAGTAAATGTCATCCCTGCTGTGCCATGGGAGATCTAACTGTGCAGCTACTTGCACAGGAGCATGTAGTGAGTGGGAGTGCAAACTGTCTAATTGGTGTTCCTTCGGAGCTTGCTTCCTTCCCCAGAAAGAGCACTGCTCTGACCTCATCCTTAAGCCCTTGTGTGTTTGTGTACCTAGATGTCGGCTTGCGATTCAACTCCTTTCCGATGCCTGGGCAGAGATGCTGCTGTCTGAACCACGTTCAGTCAGTAAGCATCACGGAACTTACACCGCACTGCAACTGTAGTCCCCGCTGCTCTGTGACCCCACTGTGCCCTGTGGCTTTAAAACCAGATGTATTTTCAGCGAATCACAGCAGGGTCAGGGTGGGAAGGGACCTCTGGAGATCATCTAGTCCAACCCCCCACACCAGAGCAGGATCACCTGCAGCACGCTGCACAGGATCACATCCAGGTGGGTCTTGAGTATCTCCAGAGAAGGAGACTCCCCAGCCGCTGCGCACAGCCTGTTTTACTGTACTGCTGACATTTGGACTGGTAAAACACTAATAAATGATTACTGCAAATCAGAGAATCACGTGGGTTGGAAAAGACCTTTAAGACCATCGAGTCCAACCACAGCCTAACTCTGCCTAGTCCACCTCTAGATCATGTCCTTCAGCACCTCATCTATTCACCTTTTAAATACCTCCAGGGATGGTGACTCCAGCACTTCCCTCAGCAGCCCGTTCCAATGCCTGACAACCCTTTCAGTAAAGAAATTCTTCCTGATGTCCAACCTAAATCTCCCCTGGTGCAGTTTGTGACCATTTCGTCCTATTGCTTGTTACCCAAGAGAAGAGACCAACCCCACCTTTCTAGACCCTCCTTTCAGGTACTTGCAGAGAGTGATAAGGTCTCCCCTGAGCCTCCTTTTCTCCAGACTAAAAAGCCCCAGCTCCCTCAGCTGCTCCTCATAGGACTTGTGCTCCAGACTTCACCAGCCTCATCACCCTTCTCTGGAACATTGTCCCCGTTCTGGTAGGCCCTGGGTAACCAGCAAGGTTAACACAATAGCAGTTATCAGTGAAGGTTTATTATCTGCTTCATTTGGTAAGTCATCCAAGTGTGACTGCTCTCACAGGCCTGGCAGGCTTGGCTCTGCCCAGCTCCCATCACCTGTTCTTCAGCCCATCCCCTGCAGTGGTGTGACCTTGGCCTCAGCCCCACCAAACCGTGGCTCAGGGCTGGTAAGGTGCTAAATATATTGTTGCATTTTGGTGGTGTCCCAGGGACTGGGCTTCTCTTTGTGCAAATACTGAAAAGGCAGTAACCCCTCCTTTAGCAATTTAAACCTAGTTACTGATGCTGTTCACATGGAGGGGTGCTAGCTGTTTTAATTGCTATTTGTTCATTATGCTTCGTATCTCTCTGACCTTTGCTCAATAGACTCAAATCTTCTGTCTTTTTCTCTCTCTCGCTTTCTAATCCGGTAAGGTGTTGCAAAGGTTATTATTTAGAAAGTGCTTTGTACCTTTTTCTTTTTACTTTTTTTTTTTCTCCAGAATGCAGAAATCAAACATACTAAGGAAGGAAAAGACATGAACTAAATAATTTTCTTGGTTTGTTTCTAAAAGTTGGACTTTATCATTGTCTCAATACATATTTTTGCTGGAAACATCACAGCCAGCCTATGGGGAGTGGGATTTCCCCCACTGAACAGCTTTAATCCGTTAGCTGGGGTGCCAGAGGCCAGGCTGCCGCAGACAAGCACCATGTTGGTACTTGGGCAGCTCCACAAAGTCAGACGTGGCTGTCCATGGCTCACATGGATCTACAGCTAAGCTCTCTTGGCTTCTCCTCCACAGTCCTCTATGTCTCCAGCTTGAGCTTGTCCTGGTTTGGGAAGTTTGTTAATGCTGGAGAAATACCGGACTTGAGAAGACAGTGTGAACGTGCCCTGTTTTGGTACGGGAAGAGGGAAGTCAGGGCAAGCATCCCCCAAAGCCTTCTTCAGTGGTATCTCAGGCTTCCTGGCTCCATGCTGGTCTTCTTACCTTCCTTACATCTGGGTGTAGAGCTGGAAAACCCTGAGCTGCCTCTGGACACATCCAGCTCGGGGCCAGGACATGCTGGAACAGACTGCTGCACTGCAGGAGAGCAACTGAATCACTGCTAGAAACGAATGGCATCTGGATGCTGTACAGCTGTATTCCCCAGTGCTGCGTTTTAGCTGCCAAGTCTAATGTGGTTCAGGCTGGTTTTGTGTTGAACCAGCTCTGGCATAAAACATTTTCTGTTTAGAGGAAAAGCTCTAGGAAACCAATCTCAGGTCGCTTGCTGGTTTAATAGGCAATGTCAGACAAATGGCAATCTCTCCGTCTCCATTTACCCGTGAATATGAGGTTTTATAATACCAAAAAACCACAGTGAAGGTTACTGCTTATAAAGTACTTTGAGCCTTACTTCTTCATTAGCAGAAATAAGGGGGAGGGGGAAGGAAATCATCTAGGATCCTAATCTTAATTCATTTCCCCGGACTTGTTCCTAAGCACATGATTAAAAAAAAAGAAAGCAAGCAAGCTCCTAGCTCAGGCAAGCAAAGAACATTTCTGTTTGGAAACGTGCTTTTCTCTGGCTGTGTTAGGCTCTCTGTGGGAGCAGTGACTGTGCCATCATCTGCTTAAGAATTTACAAGCACTTTACCAAGTGCCCAAACACGACCTTTCAGTTGTGCTTTATACAAATAGCACGCTTGAGCAGTGTGCTGGGCCGCCTTCACTAGCTCTGTTTCTGCGAAGGAGACTTCCTCACGGGGCTGGGCGTGTCTTGCCCGCATGGCACCGGCCAGCCTCTTCTGAGGAAGCCGTCTGAGTGCCCCGGTGAGCAAGGGAGAGGTCCCGGTGAGCAGAACCGTCCGGCTCTCAGCCCTGGAGTAACTCAGCACCTTGCAGCTGCATGGAGTGGTTTAGCTGCCCTCCATCACATCCGGGTAATAAGACTCACCACACTTTCTTCACCCGAGGAAGAAGATTGAATCCTATTAATTCTTGTCAATTTGCCTTCATCGAAGGGCTTCACGGGCTCTGGTAGTTCTTGTGCTGTGTAAAAAAAATTGGAGTGAGTTCAAGACAGATATCTCAGATACTTTTTTAAGTAGGGTGGGATTTTTTGTTTGGTTTGTTGTTTTGCAGGGTTTTTTCTGATAAAAATAACACAGCTTTTTTTCTTTAGAGTTGGACCTGGAACTGCATATTGGATCTGTAGTTACCTAACCTTCTTGATGTTTTCAATATTAATTTAGGGGGTTTTTTTTAGCAAATGTGTGAACTTCCTACATGTTTATGAATTGATAAAGTGGCAGTTCCACTGGTTTTAGCTGCTGAAGAACAAGTGTCACTGTACCCTGCTTGATGCAGTCAGGGTATAAACGTATATGATGTTGACTAGGAAATGAACATTAGCATCTTCTGAATAACAATTTTGTTGACTTCTCAAGGCAGTCAACAAAACTCAGGTAACTTTTTCTCCCATGGAAAAGTTAATGCTTCTTTTAAACAAATAAAATATAAATGTGTTTTCGTAAGGATCTGTTTAACAAGAGGCAGCCAGTTGAAGTTTCTGCACAGGGAAATTAGGTTTAAAACGTTCCTCAAACCAAAAGTACATCAGGATGTCTCACAGGTATCTCATGGATGTTGGGCTTAAGTCTGTCTCTTTTGCCCATGGACCCCTTCTCATGATTAGTGGTCTCTCCAACATCCCACACGGGGAGCCCAAGAGGACCCTCACAAAGAAAGTACTGTGGCTTTATGGTTACAATGTATAACCTGGGATATGGGAGATGCACCTTCAAATTCCTCTTCTGAATAAAGATGTCATCCTGGTTCTCTAGCTCACTTGGTAGTGTCAACCTTTCTTTACATTTAACACAAAGTTTTGTTCTGAGATGATGAAGGAGCCCCCAACCAGGCCCAGTGATGAGTCCTACAGAAGATGCGCCTGGGTTTTCTTTGAAAACACATCTGCAGCATTAGCAATCCTTGGTTATCTCCATGCAGTTCCTGAGCTCGCTCCTTCACCTGTGCCTGTGAGCTACAGGGAGCACAGCCTGGACACTGTGGGTGGGAAACTCCAGCTAAAATGTCTGGTGTTGGTTGAGGGAGGGTGCAACCATTTCCATCCTTGAAAATATTCTAACTCAGCTGGCTGAGGTCCTGGACAGCCTGGTTTGGCCAACCCTGCTAGAAAGAGAGTTGGACCTACAATGGTCTTTCTGACCTAATTAATATTGTGATTCTTATTCTCCTTTGCAATTGGAGGGACATGCCCTCCCGCTGGATGTTTTTTCATGGAGTGCCATACAGCACCGCCATGTTGATGCCATCAAGCACTCAGCAATACAAATGGCCTTGATGGTTGACCTATCTGATGTTTCTGTGCAGATACTGTACCAGTTCTTGGACTGACAGACCCAAGGCTCTGCTACATACTGGATGGGTTCCTCTTCATTTACGCAGTCATCATAACAGCTCTTTTTGTGAAAGCAAAGGTCAGTCTATCCAAACACTGATGCATTTGGCTTTGGGGCTGTAAAAAGGTTGGGCTTGGCTGGAAAGCTGGGGTGGAGAGGAAGCAGCTCTCTTAGAATAAGACCTTTTAATTATTTATCTCTCTCTCTCTCTCTCTCTCTTTTTTCTTTTTCTAAATTTTTCTTCCTTTTCTGGTGCTAGCTCTGGGGGAGTTCCTTCTGGGGGCTCATAGGTGGGAGGGAAGAGAGTGTATGAGACTATTTTGATGCTACAGTTATGGATGCAGTCAGGGATTCTGGGTATTGTAGCTGGGCCATGCCTGATCAACAGTGATGTGGTTTGCTGTGCTCGAGATCTTGCCTCACTTCTTGCCATGTCGGGGCTGAGATTTCCAGCTGGAACCCTGACATGGTGATGGTGTGCTGCTGCTGGTGCCTCTCTGGCTCTTCTGTGGGGTCACTTCTCAGGACTGCAAAGCCAGTGCTGAACCCAGAGGGAAGAAAGATGGAGGGATCACAGAATCACTAGGTTGGAAAAGGCTAGATGGAGGAGATGAGCAGAACTCGGTAACAGCACGGGAGAAACGCTTTTTTTGTTGCTAGTGTAAATCCTGACTGCAGAGCAAATGGCTGCTGTGGGGCTGGAAGCCTTTTTGAGGCTGCTGGAGGGCCGAGCCACTGGGGCGGTCAGAGCGTGCGCTGTACCTGCCATCAGGACCTGCACACCTCGCCTGGTGTGGGGCGAGAGGGCGTGATAGTTAAAGAGGACTTGGAAAAGCATCCGAGGAGAAGAATGGACATGGCCCAAGGACCTGCCACGGCCGTGGAGCACTCGCCAGCTGCTCTTCCTTCCCCACCCAGAGCGTGTCTTAAGCGTGCTGTGGGGGGCAGAAATGTGTGTGGTTTCTCCTGCCAGGACTCCCTGCAGGGCCAGAGCTGGAAATTGCTCCTGGTCGGAGGCAGCAGCTGGAAATTGCTCCTGGTCGGAGGCTGCAGTCCTCACCCTTAGGTCTGGAGCTGGTGCCGTGCAGTGTTCGGCTGCAGCAAGTGAGCAGGGACGCAGCAGAAGGGAGGGGAAAGCCGTACCTGCGGTTTGTGCTGGAGTCTTGCAGCCGAACGCTGCAGAGGCGTTGCAGCTCAAACGCCACCATGAAGCACCAAGGGGCAAAGTTTTCTGAGGGGACTCTGTCTTGTCCCAAACTTAGGACTTATAAATCTCACCAGCTGTGACATATCTTTCACCTCACCTCCTGGCCAAAGGAGTTGTTTGTGGAGGCTTTTGTCCAGGACATGCCCTGTCTCTCTTGCGAGCTTTTTACTGATGGAGCACACTGCCAACACCTAGGCTCTGCTGCAAGAAACATGGTCCTACCAAAGGGTCACAGATGACAATGGCATGTTTGTGGAGGAAGGGGTGGAGTACGTACCTCGTAATTGCTACAAATATGATTTAAAAAAACAAAGTCGAGTTTACCCTATGCCTAAATACAAAACTAGCTAGAAGGTTGCTTTGCATGAAGCCTTCAGCCTATGGCAATAACTCAAGAAGGCTGAAGCAATGCAGAGTGTAGTTTGAAGCTGGTTTGTCAGAAGACTAGAACACAAAGTAGCTGCTCTCATTGACCCAAAACTGCCCCATTTACCTGAAAGTTTGGCTTAGCTGTTGGCTGCTTGTAGATCTTCTGAGGAGCTGAGACAAATCCTTCACCTCAGAAATCCTTCACCTCCTTGTTAACTGACACTCATGCCAACTTACCGTGGTGGCACCACAGCCCTGCAAGTCAGGTGCTGCTCCTGAGGGGCACAGGGATGCCCAGCACCTTCTGAGGCTGAGGACACCCAGGAACTGGGTAGGCACCACTTTTAATAGATGACTGGAGTCTCGGGAGTGCTTTTGGTTGCTAGGAGCCCCCAATAGCCAGTTTTTGTGAACACAGGCTGCAGTTAATGGTTTTATAGCTCAATGGGGCTGCTTCCAATAGCTCCAGGGTTATGATATGTAAGGGATGGGAATGCAAAAGCAGTAAAGAGGAAAAAAAACCCAAAAGCCCAAAACAACCCAACCCAGATGCTTCAAGTAGCAGTGAGCTGGTTTTACTTGCTATTAAAATGACATGGCTGCTGCGAGCAACCTCGTGTGCAGATGAAAGTGCTGGTACAGCAGGGGCTTGTGCCACCTGTAGGCCCATCGCTGCCATGGGTGGTGGGCTCCCTCTGAGGAGAGGGATTTGTAGGGGAGAGGGATTTATAGGAGAGTGAGTGAAAGGGCTGAAGGGAGCCACGGTCTTAGCTCTCATGGTGCGGTCTCTCTTTCAGCTTAGCCAGACCTCGGAACCACAGCTGCCCCCGGGACAAGATGACGTGTATAACGTAAGTAACTACTGGGTTTTGTTTGCTCCCAATCTGCTCCCCTGCCAGCCCCTGTGGAGCACTTCAGGAGAGCAGATCAGGAAAGCTGTGGATGATCTAGCTCATGAAAGCCCTGTACCCAAGCGTGGAGCGGGGAGGGAAAACCTGACAGGAGCGGCTCCTGCTGTCGCTAGCTGGACAAGCGGGCTGCAGTCTCCTGATCTGATCACAGCCAGACTGTTCCAGGCAGCGCTCCGTGTGCTGCACTGTGCAACCGCGATGCCGGTGTCGTTTGGTGTGGGCTGGAGGAAGGGCAAACACCTGGGAATGCTGCGCTGCTGGTCCCGGGCCACTGTAGCTCTTGTGTCACCGAGCGTGTGGAGCCTGAGTGAGCTATCAGCCCTGTTGTGCCTGGGCATTACCTGTTGCCCCGCAGCGAGACCCGTTGTACCAGATGATGCCAGAGGCACACCTCTCGCCGTGCCCGGATGTCACCAGCATCTGCTGGCTCTCCAGGCAGTGAAAGAGATTGGAGACAAGATCCTGTCCAGCTAAACTACTCACTCATGGCAGCATTAAGCTGCAGCTATTTTTTCTATGTCTAGTTGTGTCTCTTTTGATTTTTTTCTCTCACACTTTTGACCATAGCCACATCCTGTGACGAGTGCTGCTGCTTAACTGTGTAACGTAGGAACGCCAGTGGGTTTTTCTCTAATGCTTTAAGAAGTGTTGCCGGTCACCCGTTCGGCAGCGCTGTCAGCTGTGTTATTCTGATGGGAAAGCCCTCCTTTGCCCTCTTCCAAGGTGACCTTGCCCACACAAGATACGTGTCGCACACAGAATTCCTACAGTCAATTGCTGCATGTTTAGACAAGCAGTTCTGGAAGAAAAACAAAAAAAAAAATGAAGCTCGTGGATCTTCACCCACCAGCAGGACAGAAAGCACGACAGGCAGCACTCTTCCCTCTCACATGCTTTCATTTTTGGCTCGTTTCCACTTCGAAAAGGCTCTGAGTGCACTGGCTGCAGCCTCGTGCTGCACAAACCACTCAGTGTGACTTCCAGGGCTGAAGGACGGATGTTCCTCTGGCATTAAGGGGTAAAAGAATTTCTGGCTCTGTTACAATACTCCTGAAGTTGGACAGTGGGTTTCCTTCCCTTTCCCACATTAAGATCCATTTTCTCTTGGTCATAAAGTCTGTCACTGCCTTTCACTTTCTCTCCTCAGAAACTGTCGCGTGGACGCAGAGACGAATACGATGTGCTGGGGACGAAGCGAGGTGCAGACCCTGAGGTGGGCGGGAGACACCAGGTAACTTCCTCCCACATGTGCAACTTTTTTTTTCTTTTTCCTTTTAATCTGGTTCCTTCCTTCTCATGTCTAACCGCTGCTCAGACATGCAGGGTTTCATCGTGTGCTTGCAAAGCATCAGCAGCGCCTTCCTGGAGAGGGAACGGCAAAAATCTGTGTAGTAACTCGGGTGGCTGGCAAGAGTCAACCTTCACCCACTCCTCCCCTTTGATCTTTACCCCTCGTGGCCCCTGTCACTCTGCTGAGAGCTCGCAGCCACCCAGAATAGGAAGTGACACCCAGCCGTGGGGCGGATGTGGAGCAGGCAGGGCAGGAGTGGGTGTTTCACCGGAGCTCGCTGCATGTGATGCCGCCAAACAAGCGCCATCAAAGTAAAGCGGCTGCCAAAGCAACTGTTGCTGCTGCAGGGCCCAGGAGTTTCAAAATGCAAAAGGGAGGGGAAACCTTCTGCATCGGTGTGTGGGGCTTGCCTCCAGGTGACAGCTGGAGAGCAAGGGAGATGGAGCACGGAGGAGCTAGGTTTTATCAATTGTTAAAATGCAATTCATTTTCCAGAGAACAGGTTGTCTTAACAGAGCTGTGTGAGTGGAGGCGAGATGGGCTCTCATGGGTACGGCACGTGTGTGGAGCTGTGGCTGTGCCTCGAGGCAGACACACGGGCACGAGGAAGGGTTTGGGAGTGGTGGTAGTGCAACATGTGGGCACTACCCAAACAACTTTCTCCTTTTGTTTTACAGCAGAGGAGAAAGAACCCGCAGGACACAGTCTACACTGTGAGTACAGAGAACTGGGGGGCGAGGAGAGGGAGGGATGGCTGGGAAGAGGCCTTTCTACTTCACAGGAGACACTTCCCCCCACACTCTATTTCACCTTAACAGCCATTTTCAAAGACTTCTCTTCCCTTCTAGCCCCTCTCCCCGACACACACCTATTTTCAGGAAAGTTCCTGCTCCCTTCTCCATGCCAGGAGGAAAAACCTTGTCAGATGGAAAAGAATTTGGATCACGATGCCAGCTGCTCCCTTTACACTATCCATTAGCGACTAACCAACCCTCACACCCTGGGGCAGGTGCCCCATGGTATTTTGTGTGCTTGTCCTCCAGCCTCTCCGACCAAGGCCAAAGGCCCAGGCATCCAGGGACGGCTGCTCAGGAGCCTCTTGACTTATTTGATTTAGCTCTGTGCTCCAAAGGATAGGCATGTGCATGCTAAAGTTCATGTCTCAACTGGCATCTTTCTGGGTGTTTGGTGCTTGCCGAGAAACCAGCTTGTTCCCAAGACTGGCCTTCATGGTTATTGACTCAGTGCTCTGATCATAGCTGGCCGTGAGCTCTTCGGCACCACGTGAGCTCCTCTCGCTCTTAACCTTCACCCTGCGGTGTTCGATATCCCTTTTCTCTGGGCCTGAGCTGCACATTTGGGTTTGTCTCCTCAACAAACTCTGCTTCAAGATTTTCTTTGATTGATGAGCTTTGATTGTAGCATCTGGCAACAGTCTAGATAAATGCCTTGGCTGAGGGTAGAGTTTTATTCCTTTAAGTGTCTGGAGATGACAAAGCAGATTTGACCAGATTTGTAGCATCTACTTAAATGCTCATCGGTCAAGTCCCACCCCTGTCCCTCCTTGGGAATATACTGAAGCTGTGAAGGCAAGGCAGACCTGAGACACAGGCTTAGCATGCCGTCACCCAGGGGCTGGCTTGGCTTCTCTAGGACCACGCTGACTTTCTCTCTCTCTGCCCACAGTCACTGCAGAAGGACAAGATGGGCGAGGCGTACAGTGAAATCGGAATGAAGGGAGAGGTGAGTCTTGCCTGGGATGAAAGGTTCTTTGTTGTCCTTCCCTTCCAGAGCAGTGGCCCTGGTGGCAGTAGGAGGAGGTCCCGCTGCTGACAGCTGAGAGCAGGTCCCTGTTTCTAGTGGGAACCCCCGGGTGCTTGGTGCGGCACTAAGGCGTGTACCAAGGTGTAGCGCTGCAGCAGCCATGAACCAAGGTGGCGATCCACCAGGAACCTTTGCCCCATCAGCATTAGAAACCAGTGGCAGCCATGGGCAGGTTCAACAATGTCAAGGGGAAAGAAACATTTCAACTTTTGGGCAGAGAAACTGTGGCTGCTGCCCCAGCTGAGAAGACAGAGGGTAGGACATGGGTGAGGAGTAGCTGAAGGAAATGCAGTGTCTGTGGGCCAGCACCTCACAGGGGGTGAGCGTGCTCCTCCACAGCATGTCAGAGCTGGGTGTTCACAGCTTCCCCTCTGCGGGCAGATCTGTGTTACAGGCCCAGGGCAGCATTCGCAAGCTCCTCCTGGTGCCTGTCCTCAGACAAGCGGGGAGGGGGTCAGTCTCCTTCCCCCACGCTCACGTCCATCACGAGGAACAGATCAGGGAAGTCTTCGGCTCGCAGCACACGTGTAGTTCTAGCTCTGGGGGCGGGAAGCTTGTGTTGAAAAAACAACCGGCTGGGGACTGTTTATGGCAAAACAAAACATTGTGGTCAGGTTTATGTTATGTCAGTGTCTCAGCTACAACCTTTCATTTGCCTCTGAGAAGTGGGTGGGTGGGGGAAAGGGCATTTCAAAACAGAGTTTAGGGCCGAGAAATGCTGACATTTAATCTCCTCCCCCTTTTTATTATTCTAATGTCCACCTTCCACATTCCAGCCCAGTTACCAGCGAGGCCGTGGGGTCTCGCCGTGTTTTTCCGACAGCTGCTGCTGCTGGGGCCGGGCGCACAGAACGAACACCTGCCTCTGTCCAGACATGCCATCATCTGACAGAGTGCTGCCGGCTGCACGCTGCAGGCACGCACTGCTCCTCAGGAGCTGCTTGGGCTGACAGCGCTCTGTGGCCAGGGGCAGTTACGCACAGCCACGTGCTGTCCCCATCCAGGGGCGAGCCCAGGTTCTGGCCCAGAATTGGCACCTTGGGCACAACTTGACAGCTCTCCGCCCACCCCTCCGGGAACGCAGCAGCAAGTGGGTCCAACCACGAGGTCTGAGGGACCTTGTTTGTGTGTTCTGCTTGTGCCATGACAGTCCTGGTACCAATTTTACTGACTCCTGTGTGACTCTGTCCTCAGACAGCCTCACCTGAAGGGCCCTTGAACATCGAGACAGGTTACCAGGTGCATGCTGGGAGCTTTCCTTACCTGCCCATGGCTTCCCAGGGGACGGCAGAGTCCCTCAGACACCAGCTGCTGTGCAGTGACCTAAAAAACACATCCCTGCTTTTTGTGGGCACGCTTTCTGCACATGAAACAGTCAGTGGCTGTAGGAACATCGCCAAATCTCTGTGCATACAGTAAGTCAAAGAAATAGCAGCTTTATAACAGCCTGACAGAGAAGTACATCTGCAAACCAAACTAATTTCCTTTTTATTTCCAGTCCTCACTCTTTTCTCCTCCCACAGCCCTTGCAGCCTGTCTGGACTGGCTCAGACGTGGCCCGTGCTTTCCCTCCTGCACAGAGGGTGTCCAGGCCAAATGCAGCTGTGGGCCCTCAGGACAGGGTGGGGGTAATCAGGGGTTTCTTTCCTTTCCCATAATGGGAAAAGCACCCACTAATCTATGCTTCCTTTTCTCTCTCAAAGCAGCAGAGGCGGCGAGGCAAAGGGAATGATGGAGTCTACCAGGTAGGCAACACATCCGGCACCTGCTCCCCCTCTTCTGTCCTCAGGGCTTAACAGCAGCCTCCAGTTATCTCCCGCACTGTGAAGCAATGGATGATGCAGGACAGTTCCTCGGCCTCAGGGCAGAGCTGCTGGTACTTGGCAGCCGCTGCTCTAAGTACAGCTGTCAGCAGCACGTGTGGATCAGCTCTGGTCGGCCAGGATGCTGCAGCCCGGCCGCTTGGGACGGTGTGTGTGGCTCTGCCTCCGACACGTCCATTGCTTGAATGGAAACTGTCCCCTCTGGACAGCACCTCCAGCCCACTGCTGCATTAGTACTGCCTCCTTGGGGGCTGCCACTTGTAGTTGTTCCAGAACACACTTCACTCCCGTAGGAGCCCAAACACTGACGCTGGCACCTCAAACTGACAGCATAAAACCCATAGTAAGGAGTTGTGCTGATGCGGCACAGGTCAGGTGCTTTTCCTGTGGGGAGCCTTGGTTGTAGCTGATGGCACCTTGCTTCAAACCTGCTCTGTGCCAGCCTCAGGTGGCTGAGAAGCAGCCCTGCCTTCCCACGGACCCAGCGTGCCCCTGAATATTCACAGCGGAGGAGTGATGGGGAGTCAGAAGTTTAGCAAGTTCCCTCAGCAAGTACCCGATGACACAGAGCTGGGAGGAGTGGTGGACACACAGGAATGCTGCACTGCCATTCAGTGAGACCTGGACAGGCTGTAGAGCTGGGCAGTGAGGAACCAGATGAGCTTCAGTAACAGCAAGTGTAGGGTCTGGCACCGTGGAAGGAACAACCACAGGTATCAATACAGGCTGGGGCATGACCTGCTGGAGAGGAGCTCTGTGGAGAAGGACCTGGGTCCTGGTGGATGACAGGTTGGCCATGAGCCAGCAGTGCGCCCTGGTGGCCAAGAAGGCCAATGGGATCCTGGGGTGCACTAAGAGGAGCATAGCCAGCAGGTGGAAAATGATCCTCCCCCTCTGCCCTGGTCAGGCCTCACCTGGAGTCCTGTGTCCAGTTCTGGGCTCCCCGGTACAAAAAAGACAGGGATCTCCTGGAAAGAGTCCAGCAGACGCCACAAGGATGATGAAGGGCCTGGAGCGTCTTCCCTATGAAGGAAGTCTGAGTGAGCTGGGGCTGTTCAGCCTTGATAAGACTGAGAGAGGATCTCATCAATGTTGATAAATATCTGAAGTGTGAGAGACAAAGGGAACTGGCCAACCTCTTTTCAGTGGCCTGTGGGGACAGGACAAGGGGCAACTGTCACAAGTTGGAGCACAGGAAGTTCCGCTCCAATGTGAGGAAGAACTTCTTCATGGTAAGGGTGCCAGAGCACTGGATCAGGCTGCCCTGGGGGGTTGTGGAGTCTCCTTCTCTGGAGATATTCAAGACTCGTCTGGACGCCAACCTGTGTGACCTGTTCTAGGGAACCTGCTTTGGCGGGGGCTGGACTCAATGATCTCTGGAGGTCCCTTCCAACTCCTACAATTCTGTGACTCTCTGATTCTGTAAACTGCAGCGTGAGCCTCAAGCGTTAGATGTGGAAGGACTGGGAGTGGTTACTGACGAGAGGGAGGAACTGCGCGTTTTAAACAGGCCAGGCCACGCCACAGCCTGGACGCTGACCTGTGCGACCTGTTATAGGGAACCTGCTTGGGCAGGGGGTTGGACTCGATGATCTCTCGAGCCCATCCCCTACAATCCTGTGATTCTACCAAGCCCTCCCTCTCAGGATCCCTGTTACCTCAGCTCAGGCAGTCTCCTGAGCTGACCTGCAGTTCCACCCCACCGTCTGCTGCCCCACTCTTGGAGCAGTCGGTTCCGTGGCTGCAGCAGGGATCTGCAAGGCACATGTCACAGCTGCCCTGCCCGCGCTGGGGCAGCCTGGCAGGAGGCGGGGAGTGCCGCGCTGCAGGACAGGGAGGAAGGGATGCTTCCCAGGGTGTGTGGCCACCTGAAGCCCTGCTACCAACTTACTGGGAGCTGCCTCTGCCTCACAGGGGAAAGGCAGAGGACAGAGCTTGTGATTTGAGGTCCATTTGTTTAGTTAGCAGACAGTGGTCACCCTGGCATTAATTAGCTCTTAATGGGCAATAGCATGCGGCCACCCCACAACCGATAGGATGAGCTGCTCTCGTCACATGCTCATAGCAGTTATGCAGGTTGCATCTCACCTCCAGGTAAGTGACAGCTCTTGACACCTTACAAGACTAAGGGAATGCTCGTGGACAAAAGCCTCTGTGGGAACAAAATGAATTACAACTTAGAACTGCACTTACAGAGCCCCCGCGGTCCCGTTTGTGACCAGTCAGCTGGGAAGGACAGAGTCCTCGCCCTGGTACCTCACCTGGTTTTCTCTTTTCCAGGGACTCAGCACAGCGACCAAGGACACTTACGCTGCTCTGCAAATGCACACCCTGCCCCCCCGCTAAGTGGGCATCGTGCTGGGGCTGGGCACGGCGGGAGGTGCCCACCTGCTTTCAGGAGGGGAGGAGAGGATGCCCATTTCATCCAAACCAAGTGCTGCCTGTTTTCGCCATGCCACAGCCCGACTTTGGCTGGCATGCGGAAGGACTGGAACCTGGACTGGGTCAGGCCCTTCTCCCTTGCCTCCTGAATCGCGTCCCTGCAAGCTTCAGCTAGCCCAGTGTACATACCTGTACAGTTGTTCCCGGTAATTGTGACCGTTAGGCCCGTTTTTGTGATGTCGGCGGTGTGGGGCCAGAGCACCCCTGCTGCCATGGCTGTGTCTGTAGCTCTGTCTTTGCCTTCCGGGGGGCATCGAGACATGTAATTACAGTTTCACTGCATTAGGGCTGTAGTTACCCCCTGTGGTATTTATCTTTAGGCTGCCTGACTCGGGCCAGCTTCTCCTTTTGCTTTAAACTTACTTAAAACGGCTTCAGCGGGGACTTTCTCCTTTCTCTTTGATGTAAGAAGTGACGAGATGTTACTGCAGTGAAGGACAGAGGTGAAGTGCTGGCCTTGGGCACTAAGCTCCAGCGGAAGGAGGAGCAATGGCACTGCCCCTCACCCAGCATCTGGAGCTGAACGTGAGCCGGGTAACCTGCCCAAGAGGCTTCTCAGAAGGCAGAAATCGGACCCATTACAATGAAAACAAGGGGACGGGACTCTGGGCCGGCGACTAATGCTACGGGAACAGCCAAGAAAATTCACCCAGTGCCTGAAGGGCTTGGCTGAAGCAGCTGCCCAGAGCCTTAGCACCATTTACCGGGGAGCCTGGTCAGCAGCGACAGGTGTAGGAGGTGGAGTGGGACGTCTAAGGGCAGAAACAGACCCAAACTGTCACTCCCGGGCAACAGCCACGGCACAACAGCCAGCGTGACTGTGGCTTCCAAACCCCTCTGTCATCAGGTTACCGTTAGAAGATGATGCAGGTATCACTCCAAAGAGCTGTTTGTTCATTAACTGCAATGCATTTTTGATGACTTAATAAAGTTAGCATCAAAGACCCCTGTGTGCGTCCGCACGGCAAACAGCTAGGGATGGTACAAGCTCATGAGCTGGACCTACATATTCCCAGCAGCACTTGCCCAGGCAAGCGCCATTCTGACAGGACCTCCTAAACACAGCCTGGGAGGTGGGATGGGGTGTTGGAGAAGTGCTGTGAGCCCAGGTAGCAACGGGACTTTGGGGGCAGAGCAACATCACCTGAGAGTGACTTGGCAAGGACGCCAGTCGTGCAGTCCAACAGGTACGTTAACCTGGGGCAGGAGCTGACTGGCTCTCCCTGCCTGCCCCAACAGAGCTAGACAGAGCTACGGTGAGACTGGGGGAGCAGGAGCTGCAGTGTGGGCCCAGCCTGGGGCAGGGGGTGGGGTTACGTGTTCGTTTTCTCAGGGACGGGGTAGCAGCAGGAAAACCTGCTGAGATTGCTGCTCCATCACGGCTGCACCCAACGTCTTCAGCAGTAACCGGGCAGCTGCAGCAGGTGCTTGTGGCTTTTGAGGCGTATTTCAAAGACCTGAAATTGGGGCGGGGGGAATAATAAATGACCTGAGACATCCCATGCACAGCCATGAGCATCCCTGGCAAAGGATTCCCTAGATCCCTTCTGTGACAACAAGAACCACCTGCGAGAAGCTGTCGGTACCTCCAACCACCTGAGCTCCACAGGGAAGCTGCCACAGCGCAGCGCTCCTGTTCTCGATGTGTGAACAGAGAGAACTGAAAGCAGCTTGTGAAAAGTGCACAACAAAGTCACGGTAACCAGATTTGCACAGTGCAGAAGGCAGAAGTTTCAGCAGTCATAAAACACCAACCACTAAGCACCGGGGAGGAAATGCCTAGAAAACAACCCCCCCCCTCCCGAAACTTATCACCTTTCCACTCTTTACGTAAACCGGGTCCCAATTCCGATACACTTCCAAGGGCTGTTTCGGGCACACTCACCGTGGGCGTCTCTGCCTTCAGCAGGCACCTGGAGTCGGTTTTCTGCCGAGGCGCTGGCTGCACACACACGGAACAGAGAGCCCCAGGGCTCTCCCCATCTCCACCAGCTGTGGCACGAGGGAACAAGCTGGGGTCGCGGGGTGCGGCACCAGGAAGGGGCGCTTGGCCTTCCCGCGGCACAGTCAACAAACGCCAAACAAGCACGTACGTGTTAAAACACTTGGAAAATGGTTTAATGATGTTTACAACAGAAATGAACTGTACAATTACAGTAAGTTTAATATATATAAAAAATTACAGCAGACAAATGCATCTACACAAAAAATCTACCTTTTCATTCTGATTTACTGTAATCTACACAATCTCTCAATGCCCACAGCTATCTGTAGGCAACCACTGGGAAAATAATAATAATAATAATTAATAATAATAATAATAATAAAGGACATCTTTAAAGAGACAGCATTTCACCTTCCTCCTCACCCCTAGTGTGATCAGCAAGGTTTTGAAATGTGTGGGACTCTCACATTTCAGTCTCGAGGGAAAAAATAAAAAAGCTTGGGTTGCGCTTGGGTCCAGGGATCTCTATGTGGCCCGGGATCTCGGGTGTTCCGCTGCCGCCCTGAAGTGCGGAGATGCCGCGTATGGGGAAGGGCGGGAGGAAGGGGCCTCCCCCTGCCTGGGTAAATCAGGCAGCCGCACAGGGAGAGCCGTGAAACCGTTAAGACTGAACGTTTCTCTTCTTTAGAAGCGAAGCAGAAAGAGACTGCCCAGACGCTACCGACATTCACAAACTGCCGCCTCTCTGAAACCTACCGCCGGATTTTGAAGAAGGGGCTGGTGTCCCAGACGGTTCTTCGTACAACGGGTGAGCTTTGTGAACGAACCCACTCGTGGTTTGGTTTGGGTTGTGTTTTTTTTGTTTGTTTTTGTTTTTTTAAAAAAGAAAATTTAAGCTACTTCCTCTTTGGCCCAAAGAAAGAGTGGAAACCCCTTTACGCCGAGAAAGAACCTCGGGTAGGTGGGGAAAGAAAACCCGAAAGAACATGCTGTCTCTTTAAAAAGAAAGAAAGAATCCCAGTTGGGAGCGGCCGTCAGTGAAAAATGTGATCCAAATTGGCGGTCTGGTGGAAATTCCTCATGGAATATTATGTACAGTTTAAAAACCCTTAGTTGGTTTTCTTTTTATTATTTATGAACACCTAGGCAGTGAAAACTGTTATGTTAATACATACATAGACACACCCAAAACATACAAAAATACTATTATTTCAAACTACTAAGAATAGGACAAGTTCAGTTATCTCCATGCTATGACTTTAAGAGCATTACACTGAAACAAACAAGAATTTAAACGACAATTTTTTAATATCCCAGAAATATACCAAAATATACATCTAAGCTTTGGAATTACTGAGGTTAGACTAATGCAAGTGCTGGGTAATCGTACTTAATACACAAGTCTAAGGTTCTGCAGGAAAGAAATTATCTTTGGTATCTGCATCAGGCTAATAATATTAACATTTGGATTTTGCTTTGGGATAGAGCTTGTATGACCCTAGAACCAAACACCCCCCAATCAACTGAGATTAAAAAGATCCATGTAAAAAGTTCCTCCATTTGCAACCCCCCCCAAAAGTTAAAAAGTCACAGGCATCTACCTAGCATAAAAGGTTGAGAAATACAATGCATAGTTGCACAGTGGTGCTGCAAAAAGAAAAGAAATCTAGAAAAAAAGGAACTAGAGGAGAAATGAAAAGCTGCTTCTTCTTCTTTCAGGGATTTCTCACAACAGGACAGCCTTTTCCAAGCAGTGACGGGGGAGGGGGGAAGCTCAGAAGTGCACCTCAGCGTGTATTAATCAACGTCACCCAGCCCCCAGAGGGTTAAAGCACCCAGCAGAGCAGCCAATCCTGCACCCAAGTCTTCAGCTCCTCAACCCACCTGCGAAGCGCCCCACCCAGCCCCACTGCCCCCTTCCCAGTGCCCCGGGTATCGCCCCTGGGGTGGCGGGTTTCTTCCCGGGGCAGTTTGGGAGGCCGGGCCCTGGGGCAGTGTCCCATTGCCCTGGGGCAGCCCCTCTGAGAGACCCTCGGAGGGGCCTGGCCTCACAGGTGGGCTTGGTGCTGAAGACGCCCTTTGTCTTTGGTTTGTTTGTTTGTTTTGAGTTTATACAATCATTAGGAAATCTTTGGTTTTGGCTGGAAATTTTAAAAGAACAAAACAAAACAAAGAAACCGCCCCCTCCCGACTTATAGCAGCCACCGTGACCTGACAAAGCTTCTCTTTCCCATGGGGGTAGGGGAACTACATTCAAATAAAGATGGACCGGGTTAAGGGCGCAGCTTCTGGCCAGGCTGGGGAGCGGGGAAGGGATACAGGATTGTCAAATAATAAAGAAGAAAATTAAATATTTGGAGATTTTTTTCTTTTTTTTTTCCTTTTCTTTTTTTTTCCTTTTTTTTTTTTTTTTGGTCATGTTAAAAAGTGAGTAGTGTGTATGCAGCACTGGGCTGAGAGCGCCTCGGGGCCCTGGAGTTGAGCACAGCCCTGGGGCAGCTGCCCCAGGGAGAGGAAAGGTTTGTGTGTGTGTGGGGGGGGTGGCCCTTTTCGGAGGGGAGCGGAGAGGAGGGGATATTCACAGACTAATCAAGAGGACCCTTTGTAACCAAAGAAAATAAGATAAGATTGCAATTTGCCCTCACTTTGCAGTAGCTTTTAAGCAGCGACATTCAGAGGCGTTAGGGGGTCACTCCCCAGGTTGCAGGTCACGGGGTGCTATAGGCCAGAGTTCAGTGTTAATCAAAGGAGGGAGGGCAGACTTGGCAACTCTGTAGGGTTTGGAGAAAGTTAAAGCAAGTTACTCAGTTACGAGTTAGAATGAGGTATACGACAGCTCCTGTACCTGTGGCGGTTAAACACCCCACACCTACTCACACCTAGCCTTAGACACTACCACCGAGGAAGGAAATGGAACAACGGCACTGGTGGGGATGAAGAAGCTACTGCCCCCGGGTCCTTCCCGCACACCGCTGGCACGCGCATCACCCCACGGGGACTAGCGCTGCTCCAGACCTCTTCAAACCACCCGCGGGCAGCTCCGCAGCAATCCCTTTCCCTTCTTCCCCGTCTCGCAGGGAGGCCCAGTCCAGCTCCCTGGGAACCTGTGGGGAGCAGCGCTGATCTCCCACTTCCTCACTGCGCTCCCCCCTCGGACTCGCTCGGCTGCAGGGAGCACCGGGGGCCCAGAGGCTGCCACGTGGGCAGCGGACAGGGGAAGAACCGAAGGTTTTGTCTCAACTGCCCTCTTCTCAGGACACTGTCACCTGTGCTCTCGTTCCTAAACTGTTTCTCAACGGGGGTGTGTGTGCAATCTCCACGACTTGCCCCCTGGGCATGCCATTCCCACTAGGATTCCTTCCAGACAGTACTCTCAGGTTCCTACGGCACCGCAACACGCCAGCTCCGTCCGCATGCCGACAACGCTATCGTGCTCAGGGAACAGGGCTTACATAGCAGCTGCTGCTGCTGCTGCTGCTGCTGCTGCTGCTGCTGCTGCTGCTGCTGCTGCGTGCGTCCGCAAAGGCAGTGTGAATCCTCAAGCGAGGCCTACGACAGGTAGGAGAACTCAGGAGGAGAGGGCAAGCAAACGTGACAAATTAAGTATCTTACGGCTCCATGTAAAGCTCCGCCGGGGCAGCGTTCCCAGGCGGACCGACACAGTTTTAAGACAGATCAGCGTTTTGGTCTGAGCTACTCGACAATGTCCTGTCTGGTAGAGAGATAAGGCAGAGGGGTGTGTTCCAGTTCTGGGGCTGAGCCTCAGCAGCAGGAACGCCAAAGGGGATCACCTTCCCTCGCCTCCCACAAGCTGTTTCATTTCCTTCCTCAGATTTGTTTTCCTTAAAGCACACCTTGTTTACCACTTCTTTTGTTCCAAGTGCTCTTTTCTTTTGAGAAGTCATTTCTTCAATATCCCTATTACCTACCTATAAATCTAACTAGCTCTTTGAAAAGTCACACAATATTAATACCACTTTTACATAATGTCAGAACAACAAATCTATTAGTAAAGCTTTCAGTGAAGTTCTGCAACCCGATTGGCGTCCGGAGGAGGAGCAGATGGACAACCCACCTCTCCCCCTGCCTCCCTCTCTCCCTTTCTTCACAAGCGCTCCCGAGCTCACCAATGAAACACCTCAGCCCAACAGCACGATACATCAACATGGACGAGGCTACTTTGGGGAGCAAAGAAGGGAGTCTCCAAGGTCCCTGCCTCGAGAGAAACGACCACGCGCAAAAGCTGTTCAAGAGACTCTGACCTTGGACTACACTGCTTCCACATTCGAAGGAAAGAAACAGTTTTCCCTGACTGTATCCCAACATCAGCCTAAGACCTGCAGCGCTGGGCGAGCCCCGCACGCCCCACATCTTCACAGAGCTGAAGCAACTCTGTGCAGAACAGGGGGGAGCACCCATGAGGGACGAGGTCCCTACAGGAAGGGACACTGACCCAAAGCTCAACAAACACCACCTCCCCGCTCCCCCCCCAGCTTTTCCTCTTACCTGCTCTGAGTACAGCAGAGCTGACAACTTTATCAGTGCCTTTGGTTCCCTACGAGGCCACTGGGAATTCCCCCGCACCCGTGGAGAGGAGCTCCTTTAGAAACCCACCTCTCCACCACCACACGCAGCCAGGCCCACACACGCATTTGCACACAGCCCCACGCACACCCCTCCCTCCCCCGCTGCCCCACTCCGACGGCCTCGAAGGGAAACGCGAAGGGAGCCCCGGGGGGGTTCAGAGGGAGGGGGCTGTGACACCCTCCCAAGGCAATAACCACTCTCTCTTCTCTTGGGCTGCTGCCACCACCGGGACACCAAGGCGTATGCCAGGAGAGGGACCTGCTCCCTCACCAACAGCCCCGGCTGCTCCTCTCACAGGATGTCAAGCCGCTGGGGCGTCCCAGCCAGGCGTCAGGAGCAGGCTAGCTCTCACTTCTCAGTTTGGTTTTTTCTTTCATAGTTTTTGGTCTAGACAGGATTAGCATTGCTATTAGAAAAGGAAGTGTGTAAAAAGTTTTCCACCTATTATCAAGCACTACAAGCCCTACATTCAGTAACAAGACAAGGGGGATAAAAGGAACCTGTTTCACTTTTGCTCTCCCAGATAAGATTAAGATGCAACAACCATTCTTCTCCCTCCCCCCCCGACGTTGACGGACCCAGTTCGGCTCTGGAGCAACCCAACTAACCACAGGGGATTTACCCCGCCGAGGCCGATTCCAACACCATCACAGCCACCTCCTTCACCCCCAGCCTCCCGGACACACGCCGCCTCGTCTTTCAGACATGCGCCGCCTCGTCTTTCAGATCCCAGCGAAGGGCGAGGAAAGGCCAAGAGGGAGGGAAGCGTGCGCACACTCTAAAGGACCCTGAACAGCAACCCAATCAGTAACCTGCATGCCACCACGTGCCGTGCTGCAGATTAGACCACAGATAAACCAACCAAACAACAATCCCAAACCCAGGAGCGACAAAATGTTTCCTTTGGCAAGACAGATATAAGGAAAAAAATTCATGAGCAAACATTTTCCTTCTAACACAGTCAAACCCCCTTTTCTGCCCCCGACATCCACCCACTCCCACCCGACCCTATAAAGTTGTAACCTATAAACAGGATCTCAAATACATACAGCATAATCATGTTTATCAATCATAATAAACATCAGTTCAACTAAACTCTACAGCTAGAATTATCTCCACTATTTATAAAGTTTGCTTTTCTCTTCTGATTTTTTCAGTTTAAAACCAGTTCTGCGACAATGCTAAGCTATGCTGAGGTATTTTATGAAGGTGCCAGAAGCCAGCTGCTACCCAAGAGTATTGTTCTCAGAGCTGTATGGTGCTACCTTTTGCTGAGGGAAGATGGGGAAGGAACAAGGAGGGAGAGGGGGGGAGGCGGGAAGGGGCCCAGATTATTCCAGTTCTTAGCAGGCGTGGAGCTAAAAGCAGCCCCGAGACAAAGGCCAGTAGTAAATTCGGCTCCAGGGATTTGGTCACAAAAGAAGTACCTGATAGGTTCTACATCCCGACTGTAGCTGTCTACTCAACTGAAAGGCATCTCTGCCCTTCTCCCACAGTTAAATTATTTGCGTTTCCAGTGCAGATAGTTTCCTAGTGCCCTCCAACAGCATCCCATGGGGTAAAAGCTGAGAGCACGTGCCCATGCGAGGGTGTCCCAGAAGGAGCAGCAGACAGATCCAATGAAGACCGGTAAGCTGAAGAAAGATCAAGTCCGTTCTCATGTGTTACCGTGTGTTTGTCGGATGACATGTGGGTACAGGAACCGCCCCTTCCATTGTCCGGAGAGCACTGTAAGCACTTGCGCTGGCAGACAGGGAACCAGGTGCTGTGCAGGTGACAGGGCAAAAGATACCAACATTTTAAGAAGCTGCAAACCACGAGTCAGTAGCTTTATGACAAAGCCTCCTCTGTCAAAAACCTTTCAAGTATTTTTGGGGTCTCCTCAGTAGAAAGAAGAGGCTGGCAGCAAGGGGAGCAAGACTGTATGACTGCAAAGAGCAGAACCTCCACAGATATGGAATTCTGTATTGCTATAGTAGTTTGGAAGGGAATTCAGAAGAGGGATATGAAGGAATTTGGAGGTGGCTGTGTGAGGACTGACAAGCATAAACCCGTCGGGGNGCAGGCAGCGGGTTAGCTCACTCCTTTGGTATCACTCCGCTCCAGGCAAGAGTCATGAGTATAGGTGTACCCAGACACAGTCAGACCTCTTCAGGCAGAAAAGCAACAGTGACTCTTCATGCTCAGTTACCGTGGCAGCAGGTGGGTCTACATTTTAAACTGCTGGTTTAAAACCAAGTATCACTGAAAGTTTGGATCAAACACGCTATTTTGTCTGCCCCAAAACACTCTAACAACCTTGAGAAGCTACTTGTCTCTCTCCAGGATGATTCTGTAAAACAAACTTTTACCTAAGCAAATATCAGCAGATATCTCCAGTAAAGCAATTATTGGTTTGGGTTGGTGTCTGCATTATGGTTCCAGCTGTAATGGGCCACTTACAGCAACGCAAGAGGGAATTTTGATTTAAAGAACATTGCTCTGCAGGAAGGTGCGGAGAGTTAAGGAATTAGCCTCAACTGCCGAAACATGTGCCGAGCCAAAGCACACCGTGAGGCTTGCAGGGGTGATATCTGAACATATATACATATATAATAAAGAACGAACCCAAACATTAGGTTATAGTTTAAAGAGAAGTAAAGAGAAAGGCATTTTCTATTACTCAGCCAGTCGTTGGCATGGATGCACACGGAGAATGTTCTGTAACATACTTTGGTAACAGCCATTTTCTTACTGCCCCCTGAGCAAAGCTGGTTATTTCTCTGTGTGTGTGTGTTTGGTTTCCTTTAAATAAATAAATAAGAAAATAATTACACTAAAAGATTTTGGCAAGATACTGAGAGATCAGAAGTATAAAATTCATGCTGACAGATAATGCTCACTGTAAAGTACGTGAAATTAAGATAAGGGATAAAAGTCGAGGCAGCGAATCGCTCTTGCTCAGATGAAAAGCTATCACTTTCTCCTGTGTTAAGATCAGCAGATAGCTTCTCCGCTCAGTGTTAGCATCTCCCTGATTAACCTAAAAGGTGCAACAAATCACAAGCTGTAACTCCAAATGCATCAGGAGCTATACCGTTTTCACTGAAAATCTCCTTGTCAGCCTGCGCGTTTAAAGATAAAACTCACACTCGAAGCCTCTGATGCCCTAAAAGGTCTATAATTCAAGCCATCAGAATGCGTGTCTTCCTCTTAATGGTCTGGCATTTTGGTTTCCTCTCGCTAGCACTCCAACAGAAGTACTGAGTAACAGCAGCAGCACATGCCTGTATGAAGAGCCAACTAACTTCTAAGTATGCTCTCCTTGCTGGTCAGCCATGCACAGATTTCCCATTCATGGTAAAGTGACTCTTTCAATGCAACTTAACTCGTGTTTCGACAGCTAATTATTGAAGCAGAGCATCTTAAGAAGCAGCAGAATGATGATGTGTCACTACAGGTTACCCGCAGAGAAACAAAAACCAAAGTAACACTGACCTATGGGCTGGGGAAAAACCCCATCTCTCAAAACCCAGGTACTTGTGTGCGTAAGACCGATCTTGTGAGCACACGCACGCGTGCACACGCCACCTCAGAGCGACAGGATAACGCGTACTTAGACTAACGCACGCTGCACAGTAACTCGGGAACAAAATAAATCCTCTTAAGGGGATTTAAATAGACAGATGTGACTCTTGTAAGCAGCCGTATCTGCGTGTACTGCCTATGAGCTGCTCATGAATCACTCACAGCGACTGCAGAGAGCGGCGTTCTGAGGAGATCAAGTGTGCTGAAGTCAAGCTGGAATACATTTTTCTAACATCAGAAAAACTTTCATCGCCAGCCTACACCACCTCACGTTTCCTAAATTGCTCTTCTAGACCTCCGGGGCATATGTGTATTTGTGTCGCTGTAAATCTCTTGCTTTCTGAGCTAACTGTCCTTGGCTATGATGAGAGAGTTTTTCACCTTCTCTTCTCCTGCGTATGTCCTTTGGCACGCTCGCGACTATGAAAAGCAACTCGCACATCTTTAAATCCAGAGACACGGAGCTCAGAAAAAGACATGCTATTATGCTTTTTGCTTCTTTTTAAATGCACTCTGAAATTCCTTCTGGTCCTGGCTGACAAATCAATACAGGAGCAAATGTCCCAGCATACAGCTAGACGACTGTCTAGGAATGAACACCACAGAGAATAACTTTGAAAAAAGAATAGCAAGGATTTAAGCCTGAGAGCATGGAACAGAAAATCCTCTCTGTTCAACGTATGAACCCATTGATAGTGGAATCCGAGATGTAACTTTGCACCGCTGAAGGAAAAAAACCCAAATTTGTTTGCTAAATAAATGTCCCTGGTCTCTCAGCAAGTCTGTGACAGTGCATGCCCCAGCGTCTGCTGGGACAGTAATTCTCTGCTTTCAACACCCGTGAGCTCAGACCATGATCCTATTTACTAGGTCTGCATACGACTTAACCGGTTGTCTCTTTTCAGAGACATCCGTTTTGGCTGTCAGCGTGACTGTGACAGCAAGAAGAACCTTCTGCTAGACTGCAGTGCATGACCTCACACCAGTCTCACAGTCCGAAGGAGGGCATGGCCTCTCACTAGGCAGGCACGCACCCGCTGCCAACCCTGCTTCCCCCTTTCACCCCGACGCTGGGGGTAGCCAGCATCCACGAGACAGAACACTGCCAGGGATGAAAGGCTGGCTCTAGGGGAGACGGTCAGGCCTTGGCATGGGTCAGGACAATGAACCGGAGCACATCAGTGACGGACACCGTGAGATATGTGCTTTTGGGGTGTTACCTCAGCTTCCAGAAGCAAAACCAAGCCCTTTCCAGATATGTGATGCCTCCGAGTTCTTGGTTTCTCTCAGAACGAGACTTGCTAAGAAATTCCCTGGAATCTGGGCCCCAGAGAGGGTGATGGGATAGAGAGGAGGAGGGTAAGGGGGTATAAGGTGCTCACACCAAAGCCATGTGACCAATGCAAAGGTAGTCAGGAAAAAAAGCAGATTTTTATAATAAATAAACCATCTAAGCTGCATTAGTGTTCCAGATATGTACTCAACAAGACCCTCTCCCAGCCACAAACCAGCGAGAATGGGACATGAAAACTCACTCAGACAGCTAATGCCACAGTCTCTTTGAACTGTGGAGAGAGGATTTTCCGCTGATTTAAGGCCCACCTAAACTTCTTTGTGTTTCCTAGATATACGCAAGGACTGTGCCCTCCCACCCCACCACAAACCCCTTTGGGATTAGAGGATACATCGGAGAAAAGACCGATAGTATCCCTCCTTTAAAAAAAAAAAAAAAAGCTTCCTGATAAATCCTGTTTTTGCACAGGCGTGAAAGTAAGTGGGAACTTTCAGAGCCGGGAACGAACGCTATAGCTGCAGTTTTCCCCATCCTCTTACTTCACTCAAAACAAGTCCCAGGGACTTGCATTCCTTTGGTAGAAACTGTAGTCTGTGCTGTGGTCTCCAGACCAACATAGCAGGCGACTGCATCTCCTCTCCCCCTCCGCCCTGCCTCCCTGAAGCTCACCCAGCTATTCCTTTTGCTGCTCCGAAGCGGCTGCTGTGGGCCATTTCCATTGCCGCAGCCTTATTCGTAGCCCTAAAAGTCTCCCGCACAGCCTGAAGTCATAGAGATGCATCAAAATCACATGGATTTATCCACACTGGTGGGATGAGGGTGGGACCTGTTGGATTAACAATCCTCTGACATTGCCATTCTATTTACACACCAAACAAAAGAAAACAAAATCAAGTTAAGAGTCTGCCCCAAGGATAACACAAATTACCAACCAACCAAAAAAAAAAAAAGATTAAAAACAAGCAGCAACTTTTATATAAAATTAATAAAAACAAAAGACAAATGAAAAAGAAATTGTCAGTAGCATCTATCGCCTCTCTGCATCTGAACTGCACTTATACAAACTAGTCCATTAGTACAGCAGCTTGCTAGAAATTGACTTTGGTTCAAGCTTAGTTTTTAAAAAAATAAAACAAAAAAATCAAAAACACATTAGAAACGGTGGACGGACATTTGTTAGTTTCCCTGCTTGCAGTTCACTAGTCTTGAAGTTTTAGGGATAACCGTTTTAAATATTCAGTAAAACAGGAAGGTGGAGAGTTAGAGATGAACAGAACAAAACATGGCGGTGGGGAAGAGATAAGGGGTTCTGCCACTTGAGTGCAAACGCAAATCCCACATGCTCGGGTCACAAACCGAAGCATATGTAGAGTTTAAAGTTGCTGCCTTCTGGATCTTGGATGAGAAGCTCCAGGATCCCCCTGAATCATCAACAAAATGAACATAGCTGCATCAGCTCATTGTTTGAGGACACTCCGGTGACAAAAGAAAAGGGGGTGGTGGGAAAGGGACTCTTTTAATACCCTCGCTAGCTAAAAGTAATTTAGTTTTATACACATGGCAGAAACCTTTACATCCATCGGGAACGGAAAGTTCAAAGTGAACTGCATTGCAGTGATCCAGTCTTCTCTTTCTAAACATCTTTTTTTTTTGGTTCAGATACTAGATTGTATATTTAAGAATATACAGTTCTAACTTCTGTACAGTTCGTTACTCTTCCTCATCCATGGAAATGTCCTTTGCTATATGGATCAGAGTCAGCCTTGAGAAAAGATCGCAACAGTGGCAGGCAAGCCCTGGGGCTCCGGTCAGAGATGCTTATTGCCGGCTTTACACAGCTATGGCACAGAGGTCACCCACCCAGGCAGGCAGGTGCAAGGCCCCAGAGCCAGCTCTGGCGTGCTGGCGCAGACCACGGCAGCTTCTGCTCTCCTACGGCTGGCCTCTGTGTTTTGCAGCCAGCAGCGCTTTCTCACACCAGTGTTTTTCTGAGCACAAGGTGGGAGAACCTGACCTTTGGAAATCTCATCCCAATTCACATGGCGGGAACCGTAAATGCTGCTTTACATGCTGCCAATTAGCTGGGATGACTTGACACCTCCTAAAGGTGGGTGTGTGCTCTTAACAGCACAATCAAATGGACAGAACAGAAGATCCACTGGCATGTCACACGATCACACGATCTCCAGTGAGCCATGCACGCAGCGCATGAGAGCAGAATCAGGCCGTTTTGTCTAAATAATGGTGGTGAGGCAGTTCGGAATTAATTCCTACCTCTGTTCGAAAAGCACAGACTGGCCCAGAAGCTCACACACACAGTGATCTCTACTGCTACTCTGAGCTTCCTGCGCACGTGCTGAACAGAAATTCTTCTGACCCCTATAGGTAACCGTTAGGCAAATTCAAGGATGAGGAAACTGTTCAGAACGTTCCCAGAAGATTAATTAGGACAGAAAGTCTACTTGTGCTCCATTCTCCCTCTCCACCCTCCCACCCTCCCCCCATGGTGTGGGAGCTCGCTGAAAATAATCCAGGAGCAAAAGACAAACGCGTCCAAACTATATATATAAAAATAATAATAATCATAATAATAATAATAGAGATACACCAGTAATACAGGCCTGCCTAAACTGTACCAGTTAAGAAAGGAACCCCCAACATGATTGATACGATTATAAACACCTTGTATGACATAATGGCCTGTACAACAGACCTATAAAATGATAATTAAAAAAGAAAGATATTCAGACCAAAAAGAAACAAGAAATCCCCTTCCTATGTTTGAACTGATAACCCACCTTAACTTGTCATTGTGACTGCTGGAAATGATAAGTAGTCCTTTCACTTTTTTTGTGGTTTTTTGTTTTGTTTTGTTTTTGTTTTTTTTTTTTTTTTTTTTTGTTTTTGTGGTTTTTTTTTTCTATATTTTTGGTTAGAAAGTTCTCCGATCCATGAAGCGATCCTGAAAAGACAGTGTTTATTATAAAATTAGGCAAATGTCTGTCCCAGCTTTAAATCCTTCCTGTTTTGCTTTTGTTTTCTTTTTTTTTCTTTTTTTTTTTAATATATATTTTTCCTTCTCTCCCTTGTCCCCAGCAACTCGGCGAGAGGATGCCCATCACATTTTCAGTTCATAAACCCCGCTGGCAGCCAATCCCACCGCACAGTGAAACAGGCTGCTGGCAGCACAGCTCAGCCCAGCTCACTGTGCCTTGGAGGCAGTAGTGGTGGTAGATGTGGCCCCGCTCGCAGAGGCCACCGTGAGGAGAGAGTTCTGGATGGACTCGGCTGAGGTGGAGGTGGCGTGAAGGCTGGCGACTGGTCCAGAGGCCCCTGCGGAGGCTGCAGCTGCAGAGACCAAGCTAACCGGGTTGCTGGTGAGCAGAGAAAGGTTCTGAGGGTTCAGGAACAGAGGGGCAGTTACAATGTTAGGAGTACCTCCGGCATTGGCAAACACCAAGTTTCCAGTTGCATCCAGTGATGTTATTGGAAGAGAGCCACCAGATGCAAGAGCTAAAAAAGGGAAAATTGAGCGGGGAGGAGATAATATTAGCAGTAAGTAATAATGCAAAACAGGCCTGAAAGCGACTGCTCTCTGCATTTGCCTTCCTCTGACACACATGCTCATGACAGTCATCTCATCATAAGCTTTTTTTTTAAAAAAAAAAAAAACACATCTCTTTATGAAGAGTGAACAAGACCTTGCAGATGCTAAAATGCCTGTTGTCCACTCCTAACTTAATTCCATCGTGCCTCTCATCAGATTGTTAAGCTCAATACTGGTCTACACTTCCTGCCACAGAAAGCCTGTATATTCAGGCAGCCTGTACTGGGAAGGGTTGAGATGAGCGCTTGCAGGAAATGACAGCTGTCACAAGGTAAAGACGGTCGTGTAAGCTGGAGCGTAGCATTTTCAATATGGACACACAAGCACTGCCACAACTTGCTCTTATTGGCCTGCAGGGTTCCATTTGCCTTAAATTGTGACCTCCAAAATTTATCAGCAACACTTAACGAAACAGTTCTTTCTTGTAGCCAGGCAACAAGATTGGTTAACCCAGTTTAGAGGGTGTTTGGATATATAGGTTAGCCAGCTCTTCAGACACTTGCACCATCTGGCTTTTACAGGTGGCAAACTATGAACTGAGAACAACTCTTGCTGAAGTAAGCAGAAACTTCTGGCCGTGTGGCACTCCACAATGTATCTTTACTCCTTTGAACAAGGATTTCCGGATTTAAAGCCATACATAAGGACTTTACGAGCTAAGTTGTTTGATGCAGGTTCTTTTTACATGCAGGTGAGGACCAGACTTGCTTGGAACTCTCCTCTGAACAGACCTCAACACAATGTGACTCTCCTCAGGATTATGCTGGAAGAGCAAGCCTCCAATATGCGTGAGATATATGCCACTAGGGGTAGGATAACGAAATAAATGCTAGATCACATTCAATCTTAAATGCCTCCTGTAAATTACTACAAGATCATACACAGTTCTCTAAGTTTCCCTCCTGAAGTTGTGCCTGCTCTTACCTCTGCAATACATAAAACACATTTGTGCATTTGAACTCTGTAAAACCTTTACTCCAAGAACATGTATGTCCAGTGCTGAAGGGTCGGTGTTCTTCTTTAGTCAAGAAAAACAAAGCATGTGAAACTGCAGCCGTACGACAGAGACGCATTAAAAGGCACACTACTGACCTTGAATAGTTGCCAGTGTACTGTTGCTCATCAGGGCCGGGCTGAGAGCACCACCTAATGTCCCTGGATTGAGACTGAGTAAGGCACCTCTGCAGGAAGCAAGATCATGGAAGAGGAAACAAAGGGAAGGAGTGTTACTTTTATGAAAAGGTCGCCACTGCTCAGAAGGTACACCATCATATTTTAAAAGAGAAATGGGGAGGGGGAGGAAAGGCCAGAGATTAAGGGCTAATTTTACTTTATTTGGTTTTTCCAGCATGATGCCTTGAGTAAAGGTTGCCTTTCAGCTGTGTGGTTAGTGACGTGCCTGAAGAACAGGCACTGTAAATACATGACTTGGTGCTGTAAGATATTCTTATAAAGAATTTTGGGGAAACTGCTGCTCATTAGAGAGCTATTGTTACCTCCCAAAATCAGATAAGAAAGATGTAAACCAAAAGGAACTGAAGAAACAGAGTCATTTCTCAGAGCAACATTTTTTAAACTGGAATGTCAACAACCCATCATCACCATCTTTTACAGCTTCTTGCTCAGGTTCAAGGAATAGAAGCATGAAGCAGGTTTACACTAGCTCTCCATTTTACAATTAGCAGATCAGATTTCATGATTCACTGGTAAGTTGCAGTTCTTAAGTCCAGCTCAGCAGTGGGACAGATGACTTATCAAATAACAACGCTGCTGCAACACAGCTTTTTCATCTGTAAAATGAAAACAGTGCTTGATGGGGATGGCCAATCTCAAGAATTTGAGATAAACGACACTACAATCATCAAGTGAGCTCCCTGAAAATAGCGAAACATAAAAGCAATTTATCCCAAGAATTCTCCTTTTCCTTCTGTCATCTCACCTAAAAAAAAGTGTGAAAAATTCATCCTTACCCAGCTGCAAACTGTGAGGATGCCATCAAGCCTGGGTTTAGTCCTGCTGCAGCAGCCATGGCAGCAAGACTTGCATTTGCAGGCAACTGTGCAGCTCCTTGTAACGCGGCTGCTGCCGCCGTTTGCAACCCTGATGCCGTTACCATCACCTGGCTGGTCCCAAGAGGGGAGGACAAGGGAGTGGAGGTTGTCTGTGTTGTGCTGGTCTCACTGGCACTGGATGCCTCTGAAGTGGAGGCTGAGGCAGAAGGGGAAGGACTCAGGGAGGGTGATGTAACTGCTGAAGAAGCTGGAGGTGCTGTTGAAATCACTGTTGCCGTGTTGTTGGAGGTGGTTTCTGTTGTGCCTACAAGATTGGTTCTGGTTAGATTCGCACAAAACACCGACAGGACTAAGCAGAATCCACTACTCACTGCACATCAACAAAGGGAGACAAACACACATTTCTGTAGGACCAAAAAGCTCCAAAAGTCCAAATGAGAAGCTCAGACTACAACAAAATTACACTTCCCAGCAGGAGGCTGAGGAGCTCTAGACGCTAGTGATGACATATAGCATATTTCACTTCAGCATCACCTGTGATTTTACTCCCAGAAAAGTCAACTGGCTGGTCACAAAGACTGAAGTTTCCTAGTGGAGTAATAGGGAGCAGGGACAAAAACATCCTGGAATACCAGTGACCAATACTGAATGACCTTTTGAAGACTTTAAAAGGGGGAAAATGGTAGAGGTTAATGTGTGGGCAAGAGAAATCAGCCCTTACCTGTGACTGACAGACTAGTTACAGCAGGACTGGTCAGAGGGAGCACAGGATTGACAGTCAGGGTTGTAGCTGCACTGCTCGTCACAAGGCTTGGCGTGGTTGCCACCTGGAGGTCAGAAAAGAACACGACTGCTCAACTGTTAAAAGACAACAAAAGTTTCCTACTAGACCTGGATTTGTCCTCCCAACTTCGCTAAGGAAGCTATCAGGTAAAATGCTGCATATAAATTCACTTTTTGGCGATTCCATTACTTTATCAATCAGTGGACCAATCATAGTACCTTCTCTAGCTAACAACAGCATCTTTATTCTTAAACATTTCATATTCGCAGGGAGCTAGATCCATACTGTGTCAGGACTGCAAGTCAGCCCTCCCTCTCTGCCTCCTCCCAAAGACAGCACCTTGTTTTAGAGTCACTCCAATCAAAAGGTTAAAAAAATAGTTCTGCATGCTTTGCTTTTTTTTTTTTTTCCGTCTCTTTAATCATCCTTTCAGCTCATAATCACTTTTGCTGGTACGGTGATTTAGATGCCCTGGCATTACCAAAGGTACCCAGGGTAACATGTTGACATGGATAATAAACACTGTAACATTTCACTATTACTCAACTGAACTATAAGCTCTACTTTGGTAAGTTTCCTTGTGCCAGAGGAAGGATCTCTGAAATTTAACACATTCAAATGACACTAGCTAATGTTACTGGTGGACAGTTTATAACAAGGAAGCTACAATAAGCTGAAGACTTTATGGATAAAGACCACCACAGATTTAAGGCTGGAGGAACTAGCTTATGCGGAAAAATGAAATATAAGGAAAGGGCTTTTTATGGACAAGAAACGGTGTCCAAGAGTAATTCTTAAAGGCTGTTATACATCAATGAAATTAATCCTTTAGAATCGCTCAAGAGAAGATAGCCAAGGATATAGGCTAAAATCTTCCCCCTTTCCCCTCTCTTACCTTATGTTTATTATCAGAGAAACCTCTCTTGTGCTGGGTATCCTCTGATAGGAAGTCAAATGCCTCATGCATTTTAAACACGACTGGGGCAACTGGGACAGATCTAAAAGCTTTCTGCCCATCTCAAACAGCGTAAAAAAATAAACAAAGAAACAAAGAGGCGTAGTACACTTCCTACTAACTCAGCCCAGACATCGTATCTATCATCTGTGCACTGAACAGTTAAGGCCAAGGTCACAATCCCTCTTTCAGGGGACCGAATGACCTAGAATTAATACAGCTAACCCCGTGGTTACAGTGACTGACTCGGCCAATGCTCAGCAGGCTGCCATCAAAAGGAGCATTCCCCTCCAATCCGGCTTCAGAGACCCAGCACTTGTGCAGCCAGGCTACAAGTCAGATTGGTTACCTAGCCATACTGAAAAGTTGTCATTGTTATTCATGGGGTTAATTTGCAGCCACACGAATAAACTAAGCCAAATCCTCCTATGACCTCCAGAGCTGGCACCAGGAATCAGAAGGCATGCAGCCAGCGAAGACTGGGGACAGCGGGGCCAGAACATCCTTGTGAGTGGTAGCAGTGTCTATAGAGAAGCTTACAATGAGTGAAACGTGACTGCGAAAATGGAGACTGCAGCTAACACCTCGATATCTTACATACAATTTTCTAATAAAAGGAAAATTTATGTAGGAAAGGTTTTCTTTAAGTTGCAGTCTGAGTAAACTTGCATGGTTACTAAAAGACAATATCATATCAATATCATAAATCTCACTCTGCTCTGCTTTGGAAGCAAGGCACACGCAACCTTGCTTTCCAACTGGAGAAAAAAACAAAACAAAACAAAACAAACAAACAAACAAACAAACAAAAAAAAAAACAAGCAAACAAAAAACCCAAACAGTTTAGAAAAAAAGACTAAGTACATTTAACAGGTCCCTTCCCCTGAAACAAAAGGTAGCATGCACACATCCTGAGACAAGGATGAGAGGAGAGAATGACATGTCACCAAAATTAATGGTTTAGTGAAGTACTGGAAGATATTAGCTACTACAGTGATGAGGGTGGAATAAATAGGACAAAAGGACAGGTACAGGCTATGTAAATCCCACCACGTTCCTATTAGCATAGCTACTATGAAATCTAATAGCTACTAGTTTCTATTTACGAAAACAGACCTCCACGGAAATTGGTAGCAAAGGAGCTGAAGGAACCTTGATGCATGTGTTTTGTTACTCTTATTTTCGTGAAGTTTGTGTTTACCTGAGGCAAATACAAGTGTGGGAAATTAATCAAATGAGTATTAGCTAAATTGTGTCTTTGCTCCATGTCTTTTTAATAGAATTCCTTCCTAACTGAAAGCGACAACAACGGCATTATTTGATGTGTGTGACGTATGTGTCGAAACAATACATTTTACTGTTGCTCATCTACATATCAGAACAGTCAAAATAGAAGGGTAGGGGTGGAGCTCTTAAGCATTTTTAATTACTATTCATTTACAAAACAAAGTTTGGGCAAGAGAGGAAGTCCAGATATAAACTGGAGTTACTATCCGCAACCTGTTCAAAGCACTGCAAGTGCAGATAGATTTGCTACCCAGAATATTTACTCACAGGCTGACTAAATAAAAGACCCAAACGGAAGGTCCAACTAGCTCCTCATTTGAAAGCATTATCCCTTTTACACAGCATTCAAGCAGGATGTTTAAAACGCCCATAAAACACAAATCTGTGAGAAGTCTGCAGTACAAAGGTAGCGTAGCATGTACAACCTCCCCAGTAAGCACAGCAGAACTAACTCTTCCAGTGATCTTTGTCAACACAGTTCCTTGATTCTTACCAGTGAGGTTGGGCAAGGGAAAATTGCTTTGATGGGCGAGCTGCTGGTTCCACCACTGCTGGGTGGGTTGATCCTTTTCTCCTTCTGGCGCCGGTTACAGAACCAAACGCGGATCACCTCCTTCTCCATGTTTAGCTGGTCAGCTATCATGGTGATCTCATCCGAGGTAGGCTTTTGGTTCTGAGAAAAGGAAACGGGACTCGATGAGCTGTGAAATAGCCTTCTGAAGTTTGACATTATAGCTGCTTCTTCACTAGGCAGAAATCTGGATGGGCCATTCACATCCAGAATCTGGCCAGCAGTACAGCAGAGACAGACCACAATAGATACTTCTGCCCTCCATCTTCATAATTACAGGAACATTTCTATCAATAGTAACCTGTGTTCCTCAGAGGTGGACTGAGCTCACATGCATCTTTCTGAGAGAAGGGCTTTGACTTGTGAGTTAATCCTTCAAGGAATTCTAGACCTTGGTCAGGAAATCTTTCTTTTAGCATCTTTTGAAAAGGAATAGGAGAGATCAACTATAGCAATAGCCAAAGGAACCCCAAGTTGTCTAGACCTGTTTGGATTGAGTGGGCTACTTACAGAGGCTATCTGCCCATACAGCTGCACAAGGTACCAAACGTAAGGACAGCTAAAAACCTCACATTGTGCATTTTTAGACTGTCACCCCATTTATCCATCCTCAGAAAGGGTAATCTTTTTCTCTCTTTTTTTTTTTTTTTCATGTGCTCAGTACCAAGCTTAGAAGTATGGCCCAGTATCTTGGAATGCAAAATGACAAGCAGCAAATGGCAAGAACCTGAGATTTTTGGAAGGAATTTGTGTTTTGGGAATTGTGTGTTTTGGGGTTTTTAAAGTGAAGTAGATGTTAACACATGCTTCTTGGCACAGCTTCTGTGTTCACCTTGCTCAGTACAAGCACCTCCTATATAGCACAGTAACGGGGGTTCACTCTAATAGATATGAATGTTAAGCAAAGCTGTTCTTTCTTCATAGGCTGAGCAGAGGAACAGGATCACTGACCTCCAGGAAACTCTTCTCTAAGGCCACACGTATGTTGGTCTCTATGCTGGTGCGTTTCTTCCTCCTACGGTTCAAGCCTTCCATTCCCAGCCCTGGAGAATTCAGGGCACTTGGGCTGGAGAGAGTTGAATCAGATGAGAGGTTTTCTGAAAGAAGAAAGTGGTGTAAAGCAGGAGATTTTATTTGAATGCTGTGAAGTCTAAGGTAAGTGTTCTTCATCTATGCAAGGTTTGTTAAGACCCACTCTGTACCTATTGCAGAAATTTCTGGAGATCACATCCATTAATAATTGTACTTGTAAATTAAAACACACACTTGAAACTTAATAGCTACAAGTAGGCCCAGAGAGCGCTCTCTGCTCCTGTATGCCACCACAGTATGCCTTTGTACCTATATAAGGTCGGTCTCCCTTATCTCAATCTGCCTCACACTCATGCACCACAAGTCATAGCTTAAAGAAAGCAAGCACTAACTGATACCCATGAGCTACAGTTGTAAATCACAGGAAATTATGAAAAAATCCAAGCAGCCTGACATTTACCCACTCTGGAATACTCCAGAGGAAGAGGAAGTTCATAGCCAGCTTCATGGTGTTCAACTACTTCTCTCTGGAAATCTTAGGAGATACTTAGCGCTAGGCAGTTCCCCCTCCTTAGTTCCACTAGGTTTCTCTCAGCCACTAAACCAGTCCTTTTGACTCCACAGAAGAACAAAGAGAGAACACACTTGACCCCACTAGGTAGCAGAAAGTGCAAAAGAACCAACAGGCAGGTTCTGGCTTGGAATTTAAACATTACTGTGGCTGGAAACGTCTGACTGCACACTGGAGTTTGTGGATGTTCAGTAAGTGTCAAAATACCCACAATCAGGCTCAAATGTGCAGGTACATGCAGAAGTTCATTATTTTCTAGATAGTCCCCCACCCCCTTACCCCAGTAATGGCACAAAGAAATGTGCTGAAACCCCTCCTCCATCCTGAAAACCCCACAGACAAGCTGAGCTCTGTAACAATAAATTCTCCAACTCTCCAATGTAACACAATGAAAGGGATCATTGGTATGCTTCCCCTGCGTAGTTTTACCTAAAAGTAGCCTTTAGAGTCACCTGAATCTTTCCTTCCAAAGGTTTTCATGAAACTGAATCCGAGCCAAAGGCAAAGGTTCCCACCTTCCAGGCTGCAAAGGACCCTGAAGGGTTTGCAGTCTTTAGCTTGACTTTACAGATCCAGGTGTTTCTTCAGGCTAACAGGAAAAGCAAACTACGACGTTCGTGCAGCACTGGACTCATCCAGCATTGCTAGATGGTTTGGGGGCCTGTGGACTAGAGTGCTCAGATCTTTATTTTTTGCTATCACAGATCTAGATTAACTAAAGATAACCCCTGTCAGCACAACAGAATGACACTTCTGTGCCTCAATGTAGGACAAATTTTCAACACTGCATCCAATTACTTTCAAAATTTCAGAGAATACTGTAGGTGCCAGCATAAAGCTCTTTTCATTTTGGTAAAAATAGGAAGGCACACACCGTCCCTGCCATCTGTTTAACAGATCCATCAGTTTTATACTACGTACAGTTGTATACTTGGAAGAAAAAACTGGCTGAGATACTCAAGCACTTTCTATCCTAACACCTAGAACTACCATCCAAGCTCCTTTGCCTTTTGAAGGGAAAAACCCAAAACAACAAAAACCCCCCAAAAAAGTCAAACACCATTAGCGACACAAGTATCAGGAATAACTTGCATCCCTTGAAACCATAATTGTGTAAGGAAAAAGGAACACCTAACCCACAAAAAACTTCTTCCTGTGGGGAGAAAGAGTGTGTTTTTATACGAACCCTTGGAGAGAGGTGAAAAGAACGCACAGAGAGGTGTGGGAGGAGATGAATGGAATAAGCTCTGCCTACTGACACAACAAACCATGCAACCCTCTCTCTACCATACATCTGAAAAAGAAAGCTAGAAGAGGATTAGAAGTTATATGCATTAACATACATGAAAGAGGGAAATCATGACACATATTATACCTCACCCCATGCAATTATTCAGCTGGCTGCAGAATACAATTCTGAAAGCTCACACTGGAACGATTTTGGATGCATACAGGCACATGAAAAGGGAAGTATGGACCCTCATTCCTACACCCTTGTTTGTCCCACGGACAGCTGAAAAGATTGGTGGGCTTCATAAAACCATAAGGGCACAAACGAAGCAGTCTGTCAGGGTTTTTCAGAATCCTACTGATTTTAGGAGGCTGGTGAAGAAATACAGAGACTCATTCACCTGCATCATTGAGCCACTTTTCCAGAAGTGGCTTTAACTTGCACATGTTCTTAAAGCTGAGGTTCAAGGCTTCAAAGCGAGAGATGGTAGTTTGGCTGAAGTCATTTCCATAGAGTTTGCCCATAGCGAGCCCAACATCACCCTGGACAAAGAAAGAGAAAAAAGGGATTCACTAACATAGGCACTTCCAAAGCAAGGAATCCTGTCACATTCTTGTGTTTTGTTCTCTTAGTGACTGCACTGCTGCGTAGGATTTCAGTTTCACAAGAACTTGCTCAATGTTACCAAGGTTCACGTTAAACCAAATAATCATAAAGAAATGTCAAACCTCAGTCAATTTAACCATGTAACTCTTTGCAGGAAATCCCTGATGCTCTGTCTTAGTATTATCACTAAGCAGAACACTCCACTGAATACTAACTTGTAATTCTTTTCTTATTTCTTTAAAATAAGTAAAGTCCAAGCTCTCTTTAGGAGCAGATTCGAGAATCTATCTGCATATTTCATACCACAGAAGAAAAGTTCAAATAAGCAGAAATGTAGTGGATCGATGATCTCAAATTAGTAGAAAACACTCTTGGAAAAGATGTCTGCAAACATGTATCTCATTTTAAAATATGCAAAATTATTCTTATCTGAATTTTTAGTATCTTCTGAGGTTCAAACCAAACTTATCCCCCTGTGAGGATACACATTTCAAAGTGAACAAGAAGTTGAACCACTTCAAATAATGATTAACTATAATCTTCACTACCATTACCCATCTGCCAAAAAGCTATCCAGGAGATTTACAGACAGATGATCATCTCTTTACATCATTTTTTCCTTTTCAAAAATAATGTTTTAGCTAGCTATCAGACATTCTTCTTATCCTAATATATATAAATACACATGCGCATCTATGAAGTTTACACTTGGAAAATCTTATTTTAAAAAAAAAATCAATACATTCTTGATTTGGTCTAAAGTAGTTTAATTTAGATATTTTTAACACACAAAAGCATGAAAAGTCCAGAAGAAGAGACTGAAAAGCTTAAGCACAGTTAGTTAGTGGAGTTTAATTGCAAGTGGGTTAGTGGGGTTGTGTTTAAAGCTTGCTTGCTTTCCTTGTAGGTCAGATCCACAACCACAGCTTGATCCAAGTATACCACCAGCATGCAGCGTGGCCACATCCAAGCGAGGAAGAAAACCACCTTTGGTAAGCTCAGTAAATTGTGCAGGTTGCGTAAAGAAAACAATTCCCTTCCTAGAAGAGGACCAGAACAATTGCTTTGTATGCCCTTCAATCTGAGGCAACGTTGGAACTCACATTTATACCTCTACCCATATGCCAAGATTCCATGCATTTTAAAACCCATAAATCATTTCAAGAGAAGTAACATAGATGCTCTACTGGGTTTATGAAGAAGAAAACCTGGCTATGTAAACCATTTTAGAGATAAGTTGATTTATGTCTTGGCAGGAAAGAGCTATGAAATTTGCTCCACTCCCCCGACTGAATTTAATCCTGGTATTTATGTTGTTCTTACTAACATTTGTCATCTGATTTAAAATGAATAGTTAACCGTTACTTTGTACATGGTTTTCAGTGCCAAAAGGTGGCAGCACTTCAGCTGTAGGCAAAGGAATTTACATATTGGGATGAGAATTTTATACACTGGGACGAGCCACTGAAAGGATGGATGGCTCAGCGGATAAAGGCACCCTACACGTATCTATCTGCTCTGTAGATTGAATGAAGCTCCGGTACTGAGCTGAAACTGGTAAGGCACAGCGTTGTTGTATGTACTGCTCTGTTAAGAAGCTCAGGGGCACGGAGTAAAAATACCATTGTTTGCTCCCGTAGCTTGAATCTGTACCGACCAATTAGTCCCATACCTGCAATAATGTAAAGATTCTGTATGCTCATTGTGTCTCTTTGTGTCAATCAAAGAAATATTTTTAAGGAAAACAGTTAAAACAAAAGGATTTCAATCCATCACCCACGTTTTGGGGTGGGAGAAGAGCCAGAGCTGCCCGAGTTCAAAACCTGTTATGTCTCTCATCAGACAGACTGCAGTGATTAGTTTGCAATGCAAACTAAAGCTTACAATTATTTCTGAAACATGGGGGTGGCGTGAGTCTGAAAAAGCTTACAGTACCCACTGGAAATACATTTCTTTTATCCCCTGAAAGGCAGTCTATTTATCCAACTATAGGAAAGCAGAGTAATAGGGGGTCTCCAATTATCATCCAATTACGCAATTACATAGAAGTCATTAGACCTGCCTAACTATACACATACAAAGTAAGAGTAGGATAGGAATGATCAAATGCAAATTTATCATTTTCTCAAGATTCCCATTTTTTAAGCTCAAAAGCAAATACTGAAATGTGAGCCCAAGCAGTTGCGTTCATTTCTCCATGCCACAAAAATTCACAACTGGGTCAATACGGAAAGGCTAACCCATAACTTTAAAAGTCTAGTTGAGCCTTTGTAATCATCTCCCAGCGGGGCAGATTAAACATAATAACTAAAGATCTACGTGAACCTCCTTAGTCAGGCTATAGGGAAGCTATTGTACTTTGCTCTGCTCTGTTCTATTGTGGCTTTTATGCGTGTCCATCACTTGTATTTCTGTGCCTCCCTCTAGCGGAAAGAAGGGAGGGAAGGAGGCACACATGCCAGCAAAATGCACTTCATTTCACTAAGAACGTTCTGTTCTTGAGTTATAATTAAGATGCTGCCAGGAGCTTTCATTATGAGCCCTGATTTTTCAAGCATTTAGGACTTTGCCAGTAAAATAAATCTGACTTCAGCACATACTTTCAGCTAGAATAGATTTACTTATTCCAGCGGGGGGAACAAATCACGTATGTTGGATTGGCTGCTCTGAGCTCAGACTTTCAAATATCTACTTTGATTTTTGCATGCCATTTCTTCTAGCAAAAACCCCACACCTCTGCTTACCACTGACTCCTGCCAAAATTGATTGTTTACCTGGACAGATAATTTGGGGGTGGTATGGGGGAGGCAAAAAAATAATTTTTATATTAGAAAGGGCTCTTGTATCCAAGCTCTTGTATTCCCTTCAACAGAATAGCAGAACATATAAATGCACTTTGCATTTTTAACTGTACTCATCATTTAACTGTTTTCACTATGTTCAAGATTACTTTTCTTCTGCTGTATGGGCATTTCTATGCTTCTAAGCAAACCAAAACAAATCACAGCTCCAGTTCACCCTTGTAAGGAGAGAACTTCAAAGTGACAGCCCTTTCAGGTTTTGTTTAGGAACCTTAGCAAAAGCATTAAATACAGAACTCATTGATGTTTAATACGAAAATACTCTTGAGAGATAAAAACCCTCTGACATCCAAAGCAACTCCGCAGTTGTGACATACTTTTTAAATACACAGAGCAGTTAATTGTGCTGTCTGATTTCTGGAACTTTGTACTTCTGAAGGCAGCTTTAAAGTGCTTTGTCCCATTCATTTTATATCCTATAGAATGAATAGTGCCCATGCAATGACATCTGGAGCTGGTAAATGCACATTCCTGCTGGGAAAATGGCTATGCTTTAAAACTAACAGGGAAGTCAGATGGAGGTATGACTTTTTCTGTTATTTCTTAGAAATCCCCTACATAAAGGCCAGAGCATAACCCTATTTAAGAAGGTTCTCCTAGAAAAAGGTGGAATTGTAGTCTCCCTCCAAACTTGAAAGATGAGACCTCAGATTCCACACTGGCAGGTACTAAGGTACGCAGTCTCACCTGAGTGAATCCAAGTTTGATCCGTCTTTGTTTGAAAGTCTTGGCAAACTGCTCAAGCTCCTCAAGGTCACTGGGCTCCTCCAAGCTGGGAGTGTCGATTCGCTTTGGTGTTGACTGGCTCTGTGGAAGTGGCTGAATGGGGGTTGCCGCTATTGTGCGTGTTGGGGTTGCTGGCTATTAAGACAGAGAGCAAGGAAAAGATGAAAATCAGACTTAAAAGAATAATCAGCAAAAATTAAATTCAGAAAAGGTATGTGAGGTTTCTTTGAGAAAGATCAATAATTTGATGCTTCCAAAGATCTGGAAGTTCCTCCAATTTATTTACATTCCTCTCGAGAACGAGCAATCACAATCCAGAAAACTGTATTAGTATGACAGCCTTTTAAAGGCTTTGTCAGAACCAATTAAGGAAAAGTAAGAGATGCAACAGACAACCAGCTACTTGTGCTTGCCACAGAAGCTGCTCAAAGAAAGGCTGAACACTCTTACTTGATATAGCTCTATCATTTACAGACAGCTTGGCATTCATTCTCTTTTAATCATTTTGAAACTGAATTTACTGCTTGTGTGAGGTGGCAGATTGTCATCAGCCCAAAAGCTTCTTCACATCTCCTATTCAATCTTGGAATAGTGAGCACATACTGGGCAGGAAACATGGGAGATTTCCTGTGATGCCATCTCTTGTGGTTGACTCAACTCTTTCAGTGTTTCCAGCCTCTAACCCTTCTGTTGATACTTCCAACAGTAAGAATGAATATACTGGTGATATGAGAAATTCTGCAGCTTCCAGAAAAATAATTCCTTTTAGGTCAAATTTTTCTTCTATATGAAAGGTTGATTTTCCAGGAAGTCCACCTGAGGTTCACTGTTCCCAGATATTGGCATACTAGACCATTTTACTGTACAGCAATAATAATAATCTGAAATAACCTGAGCATCATGGAAAATATTTACAGGTGAACAAAATACATTACGATCTGGCATTGCACCGTTCAAGCTGGTTAAATTCTATTCATCTCAGCCAAGACTCTTCAGCAAAGGCTGCTTTGTGCTTTTATGCTCTGAGACTATGGACTCCTTCAGGCCAAATAAGAAGAACCATAACTCTATGCAACACTACAGCACTATGCAAAGTCCATGCAAAGGTCCCAAAATGGCTGTTCTAAAATAAATGGCCTATATATAGCTGAGCCTTTACGTAGCTCCTTATGTTGTTTTCCTCCTGGGTTAGTGCAGCATTTTGCAGTGCACAGCAGATGGTAGAGGGAGGTCAGGATCTATAATTCTATTACTTGAGAAATAATGTGATCACATATGATCTTTCTAGGATTGCAGATATATGTGCCACACTATAAAGGTCTTTTATATTTTTTACTTTACATTAAACATAGTGGGTAATTACTGCAATATGTCTTCACTGACTTCACCCCCTTTATATAATTTATTTTCTCTTCATAGTTTTGATACTTTTTTTTTTTAAATCCAAGTACACTCCTTAGTAAGGAGTCATGCTGCTAACTGTGGAATGAACTACAGAGGTGAGACAAATTCCATTTTCCGTGCGGTGCATGAAAAATTCTATAGGTGGTATAACAGAAAATGGAGTTTTCCAAGACTCAGACAGACACAGGCATCTTATTACAGACTAAAAAATTCTTACCCATAACCAAGCTGACAGGAAGATACCGTATGACATTACACGGTATTTAAGAAACAGCACGCAGTCATGTAACTAAACCACATGGTAAAACCCAGAGTGAAGCAAAATTAAATTTTCAGGCACGTGCAACCTTAAAATTGCTTTTCTTACAGTCTGAAAGCTTAATCATAGAGCTTTAATATTTTAACATATATCTAACAATATTTTAATGTATTTCTAACAATCTTTTCAATTTCCCGTAAGGTAACTAAGATGATTGGGAATGACTCAGCAAAACAACTAAGCTACAGTAAATATAGATTCACAGATTCAGAGAATTGTAGGGGATGCAAGGGACCTTCAGAGACCGAGTCCAAGCCCCTGCCAAAGCAGGTTCCCTAGAGCAGGTTGCACAGGTCGGTGTCCAGATGGGTCTTCAATATCTCCAGAGAAGGAAACTCCGCAAACTCCCTGGGCAGCCTGTTCCACTTCCTCACCCCCACTATGATGTTCTTTGTGTATCAGTAAATATTACTTAAATAAATATTGCTAAAGATTACTAATGTGATCTTTATTTAAAAAGATACCTGTTGGTAGTCTTTTTTTTTCCTTTCTATTTTTGTTTTCTATTTAGATAGCCCACACCTTTCTCTTCAATTTTTACAAATTTGCAGACTGTCCAAGAAATTCTTACAAGAAATCAAACAATGCTCTAGTGCCTTAATCCAAGATATCATGGATATTCTCAGGTAAAAGTAAAAATTTAGAATGTGAGGCACATCAGGGTGGTAACTACAAAATAAAAGTTACCAATACTTCAGCTTTACGCTGAATCTGTCTAGAAAGACAAATTCATTACTGTAGCTACAGTATCTACTCCAGTAGATAATACAAGGGGTCCATTCACTTGCAATAGTTCAAATCCCATCAGAGTAACCCAAGAATGACAGAAACAAGCCTGACCTGCGAGGCAAGGGTGATGCTTGGCTGAGACTGCAGGAGGTTGGCTTGGCTTTGCTGAGGTAGTTGTGTTAAGAGATTCTGCGCTTGCAGGAGACCTGAAGAGACAAAAGGGTGGGTTTGGTTTGTCATTTTAAAAAGATTAAACCACAAAATGAAATTAAAAAAAAAAAAAGCAATCTCTTGCCAAATAATGCAAGTTGGGGATTGCACTCTCCTGAAATGTATGTGGTGACACAAGTGTAAAAGCGAGAAGCCTTATTAGTCTCCTCTACAAAAAAAAAAAGTTTGTAATGGTCTAGGTTTTCCCAATTCCATATGCAGGAATCATTTATTGCCCCTTTCAGACTGTAGATTTTGGGCAATCTTCCTGGTTATATCCTCCTGTGTCCAAGAGCTGATCAAGAATTAGGGAGCCATAAAAACCCCCAAACAACTGAACACTAAATCAGATCAAATACAACAACTGAATGCTAATCAAACCCACAAATTTGGTTCCTTGACCACCCTTCTTCCTCTCTGCGTGACTCCACACCAGCTGCCTAACAAGAAGGCAACTTTCTCTGGCAAACTGAAGCAGACCACATCAGACGACAAAAACAAGCCCAGATAATTTCCTCCTGGCTGAAACAAAGAAAACTAATCAGAATTTAAATTTTCAGTAAAAAACTGAGCAGCATTTGAATTGCACAAATAGAATAAACATTACACTGAATATATTAAACCCTGTTATTACAAAAAGCTGACAACATAAATAACAGTTAGGACTGATGCAACCAATATATACAATAAGCTGTCAGTCTAAAATGAAATTATTTTAGAGTCCAATATTTGATGTTTTATTAATCTCTTAGGAAACGGATATATACATCTATATATATTAACTACTGTCTACATTTTTTCTCCCATTTCAATTACTAAATTTGCATGCATTTAAGAAGTAAGAATTTTGACAAAAATCTACCTACCATTAGTCAACTCCCTCAATTTTATTGTGAAAAACATTCCTGTTATGCTTTAAGTAGCTGCTGGCTACATCTATCAATTTTTCTTATAGTAGTTTAAGAATCTGACTAATTAAACCTACACTTAATATGCAACTTCGATATATCAAGTCTCTAAACCCAGGGGCAATGATGTCACAAGAACAGAGAGAGACACTATGGCCACTCAGAGGACAGAACACCAAGTCACTAACACTTAAATTCTACAATTTTAGTTCGATATGGTCTGTCCTGGTTCATCATCTTGCCAATCAATCAGGGCACACCAGCTGCCTCTTAGCAAAATACAGGAAGGGGATACAGGAATTTAGGGACTTGATAAATACAGAGTGAGAAAACGGGTGTTCTATGTGAGGTTAAGGCTATAGAATGCACGAAAAAGGGGGACCACAATGGATGGGAAGGAGAAATTATAGCCTTAATGAGGCATACACAACTACAGAATTGTCTTCTGACGGTAATATTATTGTTACTTCTCTTTTTCCGCAGTGTTGAATATGGATTTTATATAGAATATGTGTTGCTATCAAAATGCTCAAAACCCACAGAATAAAGCCAGCTGATTATGCAACATAACAGCACAGCAAAGACAACTATGTAAATTTGCTTTGTACCACACAATCAACATGTTCCAGCTGTGCTTTTGAAAAGCCATAGGGAGGGAATGGATCAGTTTAAGGAACTTCCAAGACAGCTACCTACTTCTAGCTGCACGGAGTTTTTTACAGTGCAAATATTTGTTCACTTGAAAGATTATTTCAGCTGCCCAAATCTAAATATTAATTACTGAACAGTCACCTCTAAGTGAATAGGTTTTGACTTTTACAAGTGACATTGAATTTTAACTGACAAGTTGAAGCAGAAAGGAGCAAGCCATCACACCAACACTATGGAGTGACCCATCAGCAATGAAACAACAAATAGGCTGCTGACAGTGATCACATTTGACCTCTGGTCCACCAGTAACACCATCGATCACAAGTCACTGACCCATCTTATGTAATCAGAGTAATTAGGGCTGTCCTTTTGTGATTTTTTTTTTTTTGTCTTCAAAGAAATCCCAGAGGATGTTTTTCTGGCAATAACAGTTTTGCTGAAGAGCACCAGATGACTACACTCTTCCTCATTTAATTCTCACTCATAAGTTCTGAGGTAATTATCACTAAGGACAGTATAAGATATTCCAAACACGATAAATCTACTGGGCTTTACATCATTTTAGCCTATTTAAGAAATACCGATACAAGGTGTCTCAGGAGAGGTAACAAACAGGTTGAGCCTGCGGCTGACTGAAGTAATGATCAAGGGATGGGGAAGGCAGATGAACTGTTCTGGCAAAGTCTGCCTCTCTTCCACGACTGACAGTCTTTACAGACAGCTGCAACGCACACGCTTTGGACTCTTGTAGGCTGCCATGGGAGGGCGTCTGCAGCTTTGCTGTTTTCAGCCATGACTTGTATTAATCTAAGGTTCACCTTTGGTATTTTTCTGAGAATATATACTACTGCTTTGGTCTCAGACAACTTCAGTGACTTAACTTACTCTACATTTAAAAAGCTGTGCTATGTGCCCTGTAAGTCCAAAACTAAACCTTTTGGGCAACCGATGCTGATGAGATGGTGTTTGTGGTACTTCAAAACCTTTAATGTTTCCTCAGGAAAACAGTATTTGCATCAATACAAAGCATCTGTACTGCCAACAAGGCTGATGGGACAAAATATATTCTCAGCAAGTTTGTGGGCAATACCAAGCATGCGGAGAGCAGGCAGGAGTCAGGATCTAGACAGGCTGAACAAATGGAACTTCATGCAACTTGAAGTTGCAGAATCTCCACCTGTGGAGATTCAAGTACTCCAATTACCCTGCTGTAATTTGACCTGTTTTGAGTAATACAATATGACCTGTAGAGGTCATTTCCAACCTACATGATTTTTTGAATCTATAAAACTAATATTGTACTTACAAACTTAATTTTACAGAGGAAGCATTTTGAACGCTCTGCTGTGGGTTTTAAGAGCCCTGTGGTATTACTGCATTAAATATGGCATACAAATCACCTATGTGATGCTCAAAAGGAATGACTGCTTGGAGGTAGATAAGGATTTACATAAAAATATGATGCTTTAGATATTAGTTCAAATAAACGTATCTGCCATTATCCAGGACTTCTGTGATGCCTGTGATGAGTAGTGTGAGTAACAGCCCAAGCAAAAAAACTCTTCCTGCCAGCCTACAGTCCCCAAGGACTGAACTGGGGTTTAGCTGTTACTCTCTAAACCAAAAGACAAACCAAAAATTTAAGTGCGGATTTTTTTCAGCATAATTTTCTAAAAATTGGTCCATAAGCATCATACAGAATTAATCTTTAACTGATCTCCCAAAAAAGTAATTTTTTATCCCCCCAAAAAATAAAGACAAACTCAACTCCATTTTTTTTCTCTGCCAAAGCTGTTCAGCTTCAAACAGACATATCCTGGAAGTCAGCTTGCAAGACAAAGCCAGTACAATGCCATAATTTGATTAACCAGAAACAACTGAATAGGAAGAAGGAAGGTTGTCATCCCACGTATTACATACAGTGCCATCTGATAAACTTTGTTGAACACTGCTGATGCAAAGAAACTTGAGTGGCCTTGTGTGTACCTCATTTTATCAAATCCAGATATTCCAAACTAAGGACTCATAGTTGGAATTATGTCGGTATCCAACAAGGAGAGATAGTACTAACCTAGGCATTTCTAAAAATCTATTCCACCAAGATGTTAAATTGCTCTGGGCTGCTGCAGCCTTTGCAGTATCCAGGTACCCTTTAAGATCCGTTCAAGAACATGATGGAAATGTGTGGAAGTTGATGAACTGTGGTTTTGAAGAGTACTAATTCAGTAATCCAGGCAAAGCTGCTGCCACACTATTTTAACAGAAGTCAACATTTTTAGCCATTGATGCTGTTTGGATGGCTAGAAGCAAAAACCTAATTTCTTAGAGGACAGTAAATACTAAACATTTAACTCCTATCTCGGTTATGGGTATTTGCAGCACAGGGCGAAAGACACCATTTAAATTACTTTTTCCAAGTATTTTTTTCATTCAACTTCAAGCTCTCCTCTCTTCTTTGGGGAACAAGTTTGAGTCAGCTACATTTATTCAACTCTTGTGTCAGAAAACATGCTGTCTTTAAGAGTGTCTTGACAATAAAGAGCTGGGTCTCTTCATCGGCACATTGAGGGGACCAAACCACTTTCACCTGGTTCATTCAACATATTTATAACAACAAAGGCAGGAGAATCCCTGTAAGGGCAGTGCAGGTGCACAATCTCAGATGAGATGAACACATGCCCATGACAAATTCGATGCATCTGAGAAGAAACACAGGCAACTTCAGGCAACTTCCTCCACCCTCACACTGGGTGAGGGGGCTGCACTCTGATCTATGGTACCAGAGGCCAGCATGGTAGGGACCCAACGTTTAAAATTCATTGTCCCATTTTAAAAACTTGGTTTTTTATTGATGCAAGAGAAGTCTCAAAGTCTGTAGGAAAAGTATGACAGAAGAGATCAGGACTGGATTGGACTGCTGTCATTATACCAGGTATTTATGCAATTAAAATAAAATAAATATGAAATAATAAACAAGGTCATTAGTAACAAAAGCAGTAACTTGAGGCCCAGTTTCAATAAGCTAATTAGTAGCTTGTCCTCCATGTTTGCCTTTCTGGATACTGTCTTTTTAAGTACTGTTCCTAAACCAGTCTTCTTTCCTTGATAATGTTACAGTCTCTTCTCAGATGTTAACAACATCTGTTTGCAAGATTAATCTAAATGTAGCGCCATTTCCCCTCTCCACTCAGATTTTTACCGATATGCTTTTTATTGGCAATATCTTCCATGTAGAAAGGTCATCCGATGAAGGTAATATTTTTAAGCAGCAGCTATAATTGCAGTAAAGGATGTTGAATTTATTATCCTAGAGACAGATCTATTACTTAATAGAACAGAAACAAGAGGTATAAAGAAGTGATCCACTTCTGCCTGTGACTTAAGCTGTAATATGGAGACAATAATTACTCTGAATAAGAAATTGCTCCAAATTCCTATTTCCATTCTATCTTCTGCATATCTGCTGAGGATTGAAACAAATCCTTCAGCTACAATGCTATCTATTACAAGTCATGAAAAACAGGAACTTTATGATTTGTTTCACATAAGCCACTGAATAACAGAAATCATGTGGAAAATGAAAATGACTATGTTAAACACATGTCAGTGGATTTATGAGGAGAATTTCACACCAACTGCTATAATCTGTAATATGTGTTGAAGAAAGAAAGCAGAATAACATCCTGATTGTTGATTAATAGTTTTAGTATTGAATTTTCTAAAATTTTTCAGAAGTTGGATCTAAGCTATTGTGTCCAAGCCCTTCCAAGACTCTATGACTGCTGATAACTGCATTGCTAGACACCCCATCACCTATGCAAGAAAAATAAGCTTTTCTCTACCAAATGTTTACATGTCTTCTACAATCTTGCTTTCAGTTACTACCCTTCACTTACTTTCCTCAAAGCTATTTGCTTGTATTAAAAACAATATTGCTCATGCACATGACTACACAGCATGTACAAAATATGTGATGTAGTCTGTAAAACAATAGATTTCTTCCAGAATAGATAAAAACCACCAAAATTTCATTTCAGTTAAGCACATACATACATATATATGGACTAGATGATCTTTCAAGGTCCCTTCCAACTCCTAACATCCTGTGATTCTGTGATACAGCTGCATGTGGTACCAATGAGGCATCCAAAAAAAATCTGAATGCCATGGTTTTAGAGAAAGCTCTATACTAGTTTCTTCAGAATATTTATTATTTTATGAAGTTGACTAATGGAGCAATAGGAGAGGAACATGGGAAACTCAGCTGCAACAGTAAATAACAAAATAAAAATACACAATTCCTGAATCTTTCTCATAAATGATAACCTAGCATTTGAGATCTTCAACAATAACCATGAAATACTGCAAAAAGCCATACCAAAAAGTGAGATAAGAGGTATTATGACATACATGTTGCTTTATCATTGAGTGCTCATGAAGAAAATTAGATCCATTGAAGCATTTCAGTTTGGAAGGTTGTCACACACTAATGGCCTATAGTCAGAACACAGACTATAAATCTTCCTACATTTTTGAGCTATTCAGTTGTACAGGCTGCACATTTCCAGTAAAACATGATGTTCCTACACACACTGCGTCACTGATGACAGCAATATGCAGGTCTTAAATTGCAGTGAAGAAATAATTTTCAGAGATGGCCCCTGGGAAAGGTACTATGAAAACCTCTTCAGGCAGTTACTCTACTGCAGAAAGTTTCAAACAAACTGCCTTCCTTTCTATGATGCAAACAACTCATTTTCAGATATGAGTATAATTTGCTTCTGTTAGTTTCCTTCTTTGTGAAGCATCTCCAGAGATAGTTTAGAAAACCAGAAGTTAGATGAAAAATGTAGGCAAACATTGGTACCAAGGAGTTTTTAAAAAAAAATTCTTTTGCATTTGCTGTTGCCTAGAAAGGATTTACTTAAAAAACAAAAGCAAACTTATTTTAAAGTATCCTTGAACTTTACCTCTGAGAAGTTTGATTACTTCTAGAAGTTCTGTTTCATTTTAAGAAACCAGTACATCACTAAATGCATCCATGAGAAGTCTGTTAGCCACTTTCTACCAGTGCTGGTATAAAAGTTCTCCTAAATCAAGTCTTATTAAGAGAAAGTTAATTTTGACTAACCTTTCATTCAAATGAGAGCATTCAGACAGTGAGAGAGCTTCAGCATAACAGAAAGCCAGTTCTATCCAAGTCATAGTATATAAGAAGGAATGATGCATGAAAAAAATTGAAAGGAACAGAAGAAAATGAGGTGCAAAGAGCTGCTTTATAGGGCAGCCAGGTTCTGGAGGATTCTTCAGGCATAACAGGATCTGCCTTCTGAGCAACAACCTTTGGATTACCAGACCTGAACAACTGAGTAGAGTTCATGTAGAAGAGAAAAGGGGAGGAAAAAAGGCCACTGGAGAATATCAGCACAAGAGACCATTGCCAAATGCAGTTTTCTGTGGGCACCGACAAACAGGGTGCAGTCAGTACTGTGATGTATTGCAACCTGAACGCATTGGTTCTTTGAGCAAAGTTCCTATACATCTTAACTGGTCTGGCACACTACCACCTACCATTATATTGCCAAAGTATTATTTTCATGAACTGTTACACAAAAATCAAGCATTCTAGCTCTTTTCCCAAGGTGTAATTATTGTTTCAGTTCATGAAAAAGTCACTGTATGCTCTTAAGCTTAAGGACTTTTCTAGTCTCCTACAAGGACTCTTGATTTTGTAATCTTTTTCCAATCTTCAAGTTTTGTAGCCCTTTTAGCACTGATCTAATCCAGGCAGCCCACACACACTCCAGGCCTCAACCTCCCAGGATTCTGTGAGTTCTAGAGACTTGCCTTCTTCAAGCTCCCAGTAGGCTTCCTCCTTGAGAATCTGACTGGAGCACTTCAGATACTCCAGTGTTTCCCAAGAGGTCTTGCCATTAGCAAATGTTCCCATGACACAATCTCTGGACCGATCCTTCTTGAGAAGTGAGCTACACAAACTCTGAAATGGCTGAGGTCTACCACCCAGAAAGGGACAACATACTAAAGTGTCTTAATTGCTCTACTGCTCTCTCCCCTAGGGAATATCAACAGTCAGTGAAATTGTATGAACCACACCACAGTTTCACCTTCTCCTCTAAAATGCTATGCATGATTTTCTTTTCTGGCAATAGGCACTTACCCTGCTGCCCCTGCGGTGTTTGTGAGATGATGAACTGTGCTGGCTGCAAGTTGGTTGTTGGATGCACCAACACAAACTGTTGCAGGTTGAGATTCTGCTGCTGAAGCTGCTGCAAGTGCTGCAAATCCTTAAGGAAACAGGGGA